>JAOTON010000741.1:0-92236 GCA_034440635.1 Lepas anatifera
TATGTAGTTTGCTATGCTGCGGTGTCACCGTAAGCTGTGTAATGTCGTTAAACGTGTCGCCAATATCAATGCATCTCTCGAGAAACCCGGTCTTTCTGCCGACAGCTACGACATATTTGGCCAAAATGTAAACCAAAGATAGCGGCTGTTTTTCAGCATTCCTGGATTCCCGTGAGGTCAGCGTCGTGCCAAACACCGGGGCTGTTTGCCATCGCTAATACCTCCAATGAATCCTATCATCCCCCAGCTGGGGAAATTTGCGCAGTTCTGGCACCAGTGTGGTGCGGCACAGTATACCACTGCAGGCAGTGTCGGCGGCTCTGGCGCCCGGTGGCGCGACCTTTATCGCATGTTCAACTTGACAAGTCAGGGAAAACCAATATCTGGACATGTCACGGCCGTGTCAGAGATCATCGCTTCTCTTAAAAGAGATTATGAAAAGCTGCTGAGTGTAGGTGACATAGATTCACGCACACTGCACCTCGTAATGCGTGCGACGGGTTCATCGGGAATTTTCACGTTTGCACCACTCCCGGACCGATTCTGCCTCCGGTACCGGCGGATCCAGCGGGGAGGGGAGGGGAGGGGGTAAAGGAGGCATTCGCCCACCCCATGCCCCCGTTTTTCACCGATTATCTTTAAAAAACCATATATTTCTTCACAACTTTGGGCCCCATTCCCCCAAACCATTGACTCCGATTCGGCACTGACGTTAGGCTCCATCAGAGTTTTTCCTCGTAGCTGTTTTCTCAAAGGAATTTTGCAAAGTCACCCGGGAGGCCGCTATGTTCATGACCTATTTGGGGCCGCGCGAACCCGTGGGCCCCCATGTTTTGATATGTTTGGAGATGGTGCAAGCGCTTCAAGTGCAAAGTTCCCGGTCGAAAATGTGTTCCTGTGCTACTTCCGCGAAACCGAAGGCCGGCCGCCCGTGTATCCTACAAACCAAACGTAGCAGCGTGTTCGGTGCTCACTCACGCATAGACAAATCGACTTTGATTGATTTTTAACGATTATCCACTAACACTGACTAAGTTATGCAACTATTATCTATGATGCTACGCAGCGGTGAGCTGATGAGGGTGAGCGAAAGAGAGAGAGAGAGAGAGGGAGAGAGGGAGAGCGAGAGAGAGAGAGGGGAGAGAGGAAATGTAAAGGAGGATCGGGTGTGTGCCAAGTTCACTGCAAGATAAATGTACGTAATTTCGAACACATATATATGTCGCTCACACTGGAAAAAGTGTTTGAGTAGTCAAGCATCCTCTTTCATTTAACACCCCCATTGGTGAGGCGTCTGACACCAACCCGCACTGGAGGGACTTCCGGAAACAAGACCGTCCCCTGAGATCTGGAAAAAACTAGCGGCTGAGAAAGAGGCCCCTTTGTGGGTGTGGGGGAGAGGGCTATGGCGATTTACATGATATCCACCTTTGGCCGACCTAGCTCAATATCTTCGGAAAAAGCAGGCTCATAAAATAAATATCAACCGTGCTAGGAACCTGTCAAAAATGCCATGATTATGATGCAAAACAGTTGTGAATAGTCTGGAATTGGACCAAGATGCTAGATATATAGGGTTCAAAAATATCACACGAAATTTTGGGGCTACCTCCATTGAAGGTCATTGGTCTATGATGTCACAATATGCTATCTTCCCCTATAATGTACATACATCATGACCAGCATTATAACATCTGTTGGTAGGGAAATAAGGATCGATCTTGACCAGTGGCAGATCCAAGCCTTCATTTTGGGGGAGAGGGTCGTAGGGGGCTCCAACCTCCCCTGCTATTGCCTCGAAACTTCCTCGTGTTTTGGGGTCCAACCTAACTGGGGAAAACGTTTCTAGCCATTAATTTTTTCAATTGTCGATCCAGCGAGTAGCATTATTGCCGAGAAGTATAATTCAAAATGCAGAAGTGGGTGAAGGTACCACCGGTAGCGGCGCTTCCATAGAGGCACGTTAGACACTGCCTAGCCACTTTTAAATGTCGAAGTAGGTATGCATTTTATGTGCAATAGATCTAATTTGACTCGATGTTTAAGTTATAGAGATTATTACTGGGTCAAAATGCCAATGATTTGCATCACTGTCAATTCAAGTTCGCAGCGCCTACCTTCGATAAATGTGAGGTGAGGCACTTCGCGATTCAGCTGAATCTGTCCAGTGCCCAATCCGGGGGTGAACATGACGTGTGCTTTTCGATTGACATCTCTAATACCTCATTCGTTCGGACGCGAGTACTGACTCGCTAAATCAGCAAATTAAGCATGCCTAAGCGGTTGTTTAATCCGGCGCGCTGCCGCATCTTATGACCTTGACAGCAGCTGATTCGATTATTGATAGTTCTGTATTCGTGGATTTCTAGCCTTCTCGAGTGCGGTACAGTTGTTAGGCAGTTATTAGCAAGATATCTTATGTGCGAAACCCTTATAAAGGACGTGAGTCGTGGCACCAAATCTGGTGGATGGAATTGTAACCAAATCCATTCTCAAATCGATCGTACCCCGAGAAATTGAACGTCATAATAAATGAAGTGCCAAAGCCGTCCTTGAAATGGAAAGGTCTTGTGAGTACCTTGTCCTTCCCGGCTTACTTACCTATGTACCTATCCTTCTGGAATATTGCCTTGCACCTACGTACACTGCCGCATAACCGTTTCCGCAATCCATCGACAAAAATTGGAGGGGAAGGCAGTCAATCTTCAACTGGCTGCTGACAAAACCTTTCACACTAAGACCAAAAGGTCTTCGTATTTGAGCGCCATGTTGCCTTCCGCACTGCTTGTTTAAAGTTATCCGGTTTTCTCATAATTGGGCCGAGATTAGAAATTTTTTTTCAGACATCAGCTTGATTTAGCCAGCCTCTCCAGCCGACCTTCTGGACCCCTCCCCCGTCCCCTATTAGGTAAAAAGCCTGGGTGACGTCCTTACCTCTAAGCCAATCGTGCCTAGACGGTCATAATGTTCAAGCGCAGCCACTGGGTACCACCTGCTTTATCACCGCCTGTAGAGTACCCGCTGCTCTTCAGGGAGGGCCATCAGCTACAATAGCGCCCTGACTTAACGTGTTTACAAGTCCTGCCCACAGCACAATAGCCTGATGACTAAAGAAAGCTTTGTGAAGCGCTGAAGTTTCTGCAGAGGATTACATATAGGAAACTCTTGTGAATAGAATTTAGTTTCGGGCGGTAATGAGAAACCATCCGCCTTACATTGGCGTATTGATGACACTGTACTGTAAAATATATATGGTATGCTATCACACGCCACTTATTGCCGTATCTTTTGTTGATAACGCGTATTTTTCTTGAAAATAGGGATGTAACCATTACGGCTGGAGCCAATGGGGAGTCGGGTGCTTTTGGGAAGGCATAGCACCAAAACAACTGTTTGGATTTCATTGAAACCGGCTTTGTCTTAGAGCCCTGGCTCTCCTCTTTATAATACTGGCTAACTTCTTATTCACAGCAGACTTGAAAGTGCTATAAAACTTGAACCAGTCTGGAATTCTAAGGCCATGGGTCGAGGCAATCTGAACTAGTTGAATAAAAAATCATGTTTATTATCGATTGTAGGTTCACTTAAGTTGAACGTTTCTCACCACGATTGCCTACTCTCCTTGGGGTTTGATTGCTGTATTTTGTAGGTCTCTCGTATCTTGCGGTTGTGGTCGTCATACCATCGGCTGATTCAAGGGGGCCAGTGGCAGCAATCACCCCCTGATTGGCCCTCAGCCCTTCCTGAAATGGTCAGAGCGCCCACTGAAATGTCGCTTCCCATCTCCTCCTCCTCCTCCAGGATACATACATCGGCGCCTAGTGATGAAGTATGGTGCCCACCTGATGAGATTTTCAGCCTAAAAGCGGGCCCCTCGACCATGTTCCTCCCCCGCTGACTGAAAATCCTTGAAACGCCTAAGCGCTAAACAACATGTGAAATTGAGCTACTCATGCGTATGGTATTTTTATTCACGTAATACCCATTATACAGAAAAAAACTGGAGGAGGCGGGTGCGTCTCTCAGTGTTTATTAGAGTTTTTTATTTCTGCAAAAACTGGGAAAAGTATAATTTGTTCCTTGGATGATAAGCAGAAGCTGGCAAGAGTCAAACTCAGAATTTTAAGGCGGTCCTGGAAGAGGGCAGTTGTCGGTCTGCAATGATTTCAATATTTCTTAGGGTCACTCCCACCGGATTAGGCTTTTCCCAATTACAGGGAGCATATATTGACAAGAATGAACCTTTCAACTGGGTTATATGGAACAAGGAAGGCAGTTTCCCGCTGTGAGGATTAAACCCACGCTGTCCCATACGACCACAACCTGAATGCAGTCAATGAAGCCACTTGGTCTATGCTTTTAGAGCTGCAGTTTTTTTCTGAAAACCCCCTTTCTGGCCACTTCCCGCTCTGTGGTCGGCGACAGTGCGTGTGGGTGTGGGTGTGTTTTGTGTGGATGGGTGTGGGGTGTTACAATGTGAATCTTGTATAGGACAATGAGAAAGATTTTTACTTCGCTGCCGTTTAGTTTAACATTTAATTCCTTCAATGCTTCTTTACAAGCACTGTAACACACAGCATGCATGCTCCCTCAAGTATTTTGCGCTTTTCGGATCGAAAATATAATTTCTATTGCTTTAACGTCATCTCGGCAAGGACATTTCCTACACGCTCTTCACTAAAGCATGCACCAAAGAAATGCGGAAACCCTCCCGTTTATGGCCACGCAACCGGACAACCTCCGGAGGCCCGTCACAGCTCGTTATAGACGCGTCACTGCATAGCCTGGTGAGCCACCACGGCTGGAGCTATTCTTGATCCCCGGTGGTCACAAGACCTGAATATTTTTGTATTGACAGAAATAGGCCCCCCACGTGGCTTCATATCAGTTTCAGAATGACGAAACGGGCTATGAATGGAATTTTGTTTCCACTTTGAAGGCTTACAAAAGAGAGAGAGAGAGAGAGGGAGAGAGCGAGAGAGAGAGAGAGAGAGAGAGCAAAGGTGGAAATCAGGGGGAGTGTGGGCGTCAGGAGTGGCAACATATGGCGCGGTAGGCGTCCATTACCGGTTTGTTTGATGACCACTCCCCGGAAGCGGGACAGATAACATAGCTTCTCCGAACCAATCGCTGAAATGGACGCAGAATAACCGCCGTCCCAAGTGTCGGGATTCCACGGCGACCTCGGCCCTGGAATGTGAGGTATTCGCCGCGAGTTACCGCCCTGTTGCAATTGTGCGTTATCAGACGAACGTTCCCGAGCCCTACGTCATGTTCAGCGAGGAACCGTCTGTTGCGTCACTTACAATATATCAGAGTGGGGTAGCCATCGGTGTAAGAGTGTACCAAGAGACCGGATGACCTGCATACATTCTGTAGAAGGCCATATGGACATAGAGAGGGGCTCGGGGTTAATCCCTCCAGCGTTTGCAATGCTTATGGTTCTGCAGTATAATATTGTAGATATTTTTAAAGTTATAAATGTCAAAACTGCATTTATTTCAGCACACCACCAGGGTGAATGCTGAAAATAGGCACGAAGAAATTGGGTGAAGATTATTGAGCTATTGTCAAGCTATTGTCAAGATTATTGAGCTATTGTTATATATATTGAGTTTTTGTCAAGAATAGCTTCAATGAGGACCAATACGGCTGAAGCTGTAATTATCATAATAATTCCAAACATGTTTTTTAAAGCCAGCTGTTGCAAAATGTTCATACAGTCATGATGGAGTCCAAAGAATGTCGTAAATCAAGGGCGCAAGGTCTCTGTAAGCTATGGTATAAAGGGCAATGCTCGTTTATGAGGCACGACCAGCGGTCGGCTGTCTGATGGAGTCCGGCGGCTGGCACGGTGGTAACTGCTCGATATAGAGCTCATCTCGTGCTATCACCTGCGTCCTGTGAGCGGCCTCTCTCAGAGTCTCCTACACGCTTGAGCACGTCAAACTCGCTGGAATGGGAGTGTTGCCACTCGGCGCATTGTTAAACATCACTGAATGCTGTCATACAAACCGTGTTCTTTTCCTCCGCGTGGTCTGGGCGTGGCTGTGGCTAGGGAAATTAATAAACACGGCACAACGATGGGTGTGTTGGAGGGGAGGAGAGGGACAGATATAATAGCTATTTAGTGGGCACAACCAAGTCGCGACGTCATGGAATAAATATACATATTCCATGGCGACGTGCATGTGATTTGATCATCCTTCTGGTCGAGACAGTAGAAACCAGGAAAAGTAATCGTCGTAACAATCATGATCTGACAATCGCTTGGATCTCTAAATGTCAACTGCATTGCTAGTAGAGAATCGTGGTAGCGCCGTTATATTTTCGGTTGTATGTACTATTATTAAATACAATTACGCACCCAGATTTTCCGTTTGGGGGCCGGCTAACGAAGGGGTAGGGGGCAGCAGGCTGATGGGGGTGGCATGTTTGACTGGGGGACGACGGGTCACTGGAGGATAAAAATTGGCCGGAGATGGTACCTTTCACGTAAAAGGGCAGCACGCTATGGGCAGGAGCGGCCCGATAAGAGAAGAATTGGTACTAAAAGCCAGATCAAGGCTGATTTCTGACCTCGCTTCTCTCTCTCTCTCTCTCTCTATCTCTCTCTCTCTTTCTTTCTTTCTTTCTCTCTCTCTCTCTCTCTCTCTCTCTCTCTCTCTCTCTCTCTCTCTGGGGATGAGGTGGCTTAGTGGATAGCAGCCTTGTCTTCTAAGCCACCGGTCCCGGGTTCAAGTCCCGGCGGAGACCCTGAATGAGTCGATCTGATCCCCAAAATCCATTCCAACAGGGTGAGAGTTGGCGACACCGTATGACCCTGGCAGTTGGTGCGTCCCAACCCCAACAATTATTATTATCTCTCTCTCTCTCTCTCTCTTCTCTCTCTCTCTCTCTCATCCTTTCCTCTCTCTCGCTGTCATGCGCACCCTTCCGTATTTTCCGCCTAAAAGAAACAGCAGAAATAGGATCCATGACTGTATTTAAAGCTATTGATAATATTTCCATTTCCCCACGAAATAAATGTATTTTTGGGTGGGATAGCACAAAAAGAAGATGATTGATATTGTATTCGTGGGGAATCTCTACCCTCTGTGTCTGTCTGTGCGATATATCGAGCTCTCGCTAATTTGATGATCGGCCGCATGGGGACCCGTCTAAGAATGAATCGCCGTATCTGGCGGGGTCTGACTCGACCACCCACTGTGGTACAGCCTCGAGAAGTGGCAGAAATTCAAACGTATGCATCGAACAGTGGCGGCGCTGTAGCAGTATGACAGCCTATGCACGATTGGCTTAGAGGTAAGGACGTCGCCCAGGCCTTTTACCTGATATTGGGCAGGGAGTGGATCCAGCAGGTGGGCTGGAGAATAGTGCAAGCTCAAGTCGATGAGCAAAAATTATTATTATTTTTGAATGGTAATATCATAAAAATCCAAACCATGTCGGTAGTTTGTGGAGACTGTTATGCGGCAGTAATATGAAAGTACAAGGCAGAATCCAAGAAGGGGTAGTAAGCCGGGAGTAAGTAAGCCGGGAAGGGCAAGGTACTCACGAGAGCCTCCCATTTCAAGGACAGCTTTGGCACTTCATTTTTAATGACGTCCAATTTCTCGGTGTACGATCGATTTGTGAACGGATTTTTTAAAGATCATCCGCCAGATTTTGTGCTATGTCTCACGTTTTTTATATGGGTTTCACAGGCTAAATATGTTGCCAAAAATTTCCAAACAACTGTCCCGCGCTAGCAGTGGCGGATCTAGCCGGCTGGTTTGGGAGGGGCAAACCAAAGTCGAAAAGCAAAAAAACGTTTCGCAGTGAAAAATTGCGCTACAATATGCCTTTTCGGTAGGATTTTGGGAACTGAAGACGAAAAGCAAAAAAAACGTCACGGGGTGAAAAATATGGGCTCAAGATACATTTTTTCCTATCCAAGCCCCAATATTTACACTGAACTTCTCTAATTCTCTTTGAAGTTGAGAGTTGAAGCACCAAAATTTTGCTTACAAGCTAAAAAGGAGTCGGGGGAAAAAGGAGGTCGATCGCTTTGGGGGGGCAAAAACATAGTTTTGCCCCAAGCTTTTTCCGTTTGGGGGGGCAATTGCCTTTTTGCCCCCCTGGATCCGCCACTGCGCGCTAGAGAAGGCTAGACAGCCGCGAATACAAGAATGTCAATAAACGAATCTGCTGTAATCGAGGTCCTAAGACGCGGCATCGCACGTGCTAGCTCCTAAGGCATGACGGTTTGTTGCCAGTACTCGTGTCCGAATTAATGAGGTATTAAAGATGCCAATAAAAAGCACACGTTAGGTTTGCCACCAGGTTAGGCAGATTCAACGAAATCGCAAAGTGCCTAATCTCACATTTGTTGACAGTAAGAGCTGCGAACGTGGATTCTCAGGTATGCATATTATACGCTCCTTGACCCAGCGATAAAAAAAATCGGGCGCGATATAGCCCAGTCGCTGAAAGCGCCCTAAAACACACACACACACACGAACCAAAAAAGGAATATTCTCTGTAACCCAAACACCGAGTCGAATTATATTTATTCCTCATAAAGTATATACCTCACTCGACATTTCAAATTGGCTAGGCAGTGCCTAATGCGCCTATTTGGTAGCGCCACCACTGGTATCGAATATGAAACGATGGAGCCGACGAATCCTGTGAAAAACCGTCGTGTTTATTTTTGCAGTGACAGGCTGGTATCCATTGCACCCAGGGTACTGGCTATTTTGCGCGCGATAATTTGTTCAATGTCATATTTCCATCATAATCAGTGCCCCATTAATGTGTTCTCCATACCAAGAAAAGATTGTGCTACCTCATTATAATAACCTGATTCATAATTATAATTACCGGGAGCTCCCCTCAACTGTTGCCATGTTACCAAGAAACATCCCTTCACATGGGGTTCGGCGGTGGAAATAGCATCCGCGGAGATATCAACGCCGGAACGCCCTAGTGCCGTGACGTCACAATGACGTCACCGCCAGCTGTTTGGAGCAAACAGCCTGGGGCGACTGTGCATCGAACATTGCATTGGGAGTGATACCGGATTCGAGGAGAGCTATCTTTAGCTGTCACTAGTAGATCAGTGCATGGGATGGCCAGTTTCACGGTTGAATATGAGGGGAGGTAGGACTTTGGGTTTTGTGCGCGACAGTATAAGTGGTCGCAGACCGCTCTGATTGTGTGGATCATGTAGGTCTAGTTGGCTGTGTAGAGGATGGTATGTGTATTGCGCCCCCATAAGAGCAATCACTTGCTAGACAAATGTTTCTCATTTGATGTCGCTACTGCAGAAGAAATTTCAAAATTAAATATTGATTTTTATTATTTAGACAAATTTTCTGACCTGAGGATTGCGTATTCCAGGGTTAAATTCCAATTTTAGCAAAACCATGAAAAGGGCGTATTTTCCATAGTGTGAGGTAAGTTGCGGCCGGAGGAGGGTGCATTTACATTTAATTGTACCATTCTCTCATAACATATTAGGTCAATAGCACAGCAGAAATAAGCATTAGTATAAGAGCAAATGGGGCGAGGCTAAATCCATGAATTTTTGTCTAGAGTGCTTGCAGGTCACTTTAAGGTGTTATTCTTGCATTCACAATGGCTTATGGTAAGAAAACTACACTCATGCGAAAATGCAATGGATTACATTTTTGAATATGTATTTGGATAGGGCACATTTAACCAATTGCTATTTTGCTCCCAAATCAGAGATGTCTGCCTTAAAAATGTTAAACAAGGGAAATCTATAGTTTTTATGTTCATACTATCAGAAATATTTTCAGCTTGAAATCGTAAAAAGTACTGCGCATGTGTATGTATTGATCTTCCTTTTTTAGAAAATGTGTCGATTCTGGTCTTCATTGATGACAAGGCCTAACAAAAACCATTGTCCATGGATAGACCGGTCTTCCCTTGCCCGAATAGTCGGGAAAGTTTCACGGTCTGGTACAATGATACACTGGAAAGGGAGCGTGCGAATGTGACTGTCCCGCGAGGGTGCTGATAAAGTGGAACATCTGCCGATTACAAAGTGTGCAAGCGTGTGATTGTTGTGCGATATGTAAAATATATCCAGGTCGGGGACACAAGTTTTCAATCATTTAGAATGTTTTCAGTTCTAACAAAATGTGTCGAATCTCAGTCCTAATCAATGGGCCCCGCATTGACAGTATCTTAGCCTTGCATTGATGGCTCAACTTCGCATCTTAGTGATCCCCATATCAACACACCGTGGATCAGAATGGGACCACGGCCTAACGTTCAGGAACCGTCGGTCTGTGCCAACGGCTCTGCCTCGTCTTCAGAAGCACATAAAGAAAAGTATGGAGCGCAGCTTAGCACTTGTTTCTTGATTTAGTTTGTATATGTATACATGAGAATGATTGTTCTACTTTCTTGCGGTGGAATTAACCACCCATGTACCTATGTATGTACCCGCCCAGATGAAGATGCCCGTAAACCCGTATGAACCAGGTACGTACCAGCATATATGTACTTATATATATGTACGTCTGTATTTATGTAGGAGATGTGTGGTTTAGGGGTTGAACATCCGTCTCCTGGGTCACCGGTCCCGGGTTCAAAGTCCGGTGGGTTCTCTGAATAATTACAACATGATCCCCAAAATCCCTCCGAGCCGGGCGGAGTTGACAACGCCGTACAACTCTGGTAGTTGGTGCGCCATTGAACCCCAGCAATATAATTTATTTATGTATGTTTGCATGTATGGGTGTATGTACATACAGCCGACTCTGAGCCGGCTCTAACACTGATTGGTAGGTATTAGGCCGTGGTAGTTTTTGAGAAATATCTGTCAAGTGATGTTTCCTGCCGACACCATTGCTGCCTCACCTGCAGCGTTTTAACTGGATGCGTGAACTGACGTGCAAAAATATTGCATCGGGTCCAAAATTCGGAAGTAATTAAGAAAAGACACAGAAAATCATCAAGATCAGCGAAAACAATTTTTTGTCCATAGTTTTCCGGTTGACGTCTCATCCAGTTCGCAGGGGGCCCACATTTAAGGAGCTCATCACAATATATTACTTGAGACGCAACCTTTTGCGAGAAGTGTAATCGTTACTCAGATAATTATTAAAACAACTGACACTTATACCTACCAATTAGTGTGGAACCGGCTGTACGTACCCTGTGACCTCAGCGCATGGCTGGCCCGGTCAGCAACAGTACCGTCAGCTGCTCCTGATGAACCCGGCAAACCCGGCTGGTAAGGAAATTGTGAGCGGAACTGAGCGCTGCGTCCATACCTGGTGACATCAACGCTTTGCATACAGCTTCAGCCAGCTTTACGTGACGTCCTTGTACTAGGTCGCACATGATCTGATTGCAAAAAACTAGCTTCGCGTCTGAGCCTGCTTTTAAAAAGGATAGAGTACATAGTGGCATGGGTGTAACGGAATTTTTGCTGAGGGGGGTGGGTGGATCCCGAACTGGCGCTGACGAAGGGGGAGGTGGGAGAAGAGTTCAGAGTATTCAGAGTATTCAGAGTATATTTTCGGATTCCTCCTCTTACATTTGAGGCTTTTCAGTTTCCACGTCAGAATAAACACAGGATCAACAGATGACTCTCACATCCAGAAGCAATCAAATCAATCAATCAATCAATCAACCAACACACACAAAAGTAGTCATGTTCCGCCCCTGAGTATATCACTAGTAGCGTACCTAAAACGAGACATAGGAAGTCTAGTTAATGTAAAATAGCAAAAGCGCCTAGTAAGAATTAAAAACAATAGACCAGTACAATGTAACGATAATGAGTGCTAAACTGTCATGCTGATAAAAAGGTGAAAGAGATGATTCAGCAATCGACTAGACTTCATTCCTTCTTAGTGCAGTCAAACTGTGTCTAAAACTAGTGATGGTGGAATTCCGTATGTCAGGTGCAAGCCGATTGTATGGCGCCGCTACTACATAGGCCAATCTCCGTTTTCCGGCATCAGTACGTGGCCATGGCGGGCGGAGTTGACCATTCTGTCGCGTTCGTTGGTGTTCAGTAAAACGGAACATTTGTCGCATCGCTTTTGGCTCGCCCGTGTTCATTACACTTTTAGCTAAACAGAGTTGATGGTACCTAACGAGCTTATCGGGTGTTAAAAAGCCGAGATGCCTTACTTCGTGAGATATGTGGTCGTACTTTCTTTTTCCGGTGATTACCCTTGCACAGAAATTTATAACCTTTTTCACCCTCTGAAGTTGTGTCGCGCCGCAAGTTCCGTAAATTAATATGCAGTACCGAATTATTGTCATCACCAGAGCGTCAACAATTTGCTTTAATAAGGTGCGTGGGATGACATGGCTGGCGTGGGGAAGTCCCATGAGTATGCCTGTACATTTCATAGTAAGTTGGTCTATATGCGGTTGGAACGTGAGGTGCTTGTCCATGACCAGTCCTAGATTTTTGACAATTTGTGTTTCATTTACTTGAGTGTTACCTACTTGTATGCTGACCTGAGGCATGTCCCTGAGCATAGCTCGGGTTCCAAATACTATTGCTTGAGTTTTTGAGGCATTTATCTTTAACTTGTTTTGGCTGAACCAATCCAAGAGCCTTTCCAGCTCAGTCTCTAGGCTAAAAATCATATTCGAGAGTTGTGATTTCGGGCCACTGACCAAAAGTTGAGTGTCATCCGCGTACTGGACTATTGTGATTTCCTCTGCATACACACTCATCTCGTTAGCGAAGATGGAAAACATCAAACATGAGAGCGAGCCACCCTGATAACATCCAGTGGTGTTTGGAAGCGATTTCGAGAAAATAGTTTGCCCATCTTTTGTTCTAATTTTTACCTGTTGCGTGTGATTACGCAGATAGTCATCGAACCAATGTTTTTCTACTCCATAGAGCTCAAATTTGGCTAAAAGCAGTTCGTGGTCAATTACGTCAAAGCATTTTGAAAGGTCAAGCAGTAAAAGTATAGAGATTTGGCCTGAATCCATAGCTTTGTACACTCTATTAGTAACTATTGTTAGCGCGGTCTCCGTTGAATGGTTCTGGCGATAGCCATGCTGTGCCTCAGAGTATAGAGAGTTATTCACGAAGTAGCCATTCAGTTGTCTGTGGACTATGCGTTCTGCGATCTTGGCTATTGCGGGCAAAATCGTTACAGGTCGCCAGTTGGCAGGGTTGGTCGTATCACCACCCTTCGGAATGGGTATCACAAGTCCTCGCTTCCACTCGTTCGGTACAGTGCCTGACGTTAAACTTGAATTGATGATATCGAGTAGCACATTTCCAAGACCAAAGAAAAATCTCTGGAATAACACGACGCTAAATCCATTCGAATCTAAAGAAGAAGACGCTTTCATGCTACCTAGAGTTATGCATAAATCATCAAAAGTGATGGGCTGTACTCGTATCCCACACGCTGGTACACGTGGCAGCCTGACAGGCACCTGAGCTGTAGGTGGAGTAATGCTGGCAGATGTTTGAGGTCCAAGATTCACAAAATACGCGTTAATAGCGTCTGGGGTCACGTTCGGTGTCGTAAACGATGCCTTTTTGCTGCCTATTATGGGCCGAAGAATCTGCCAAGTGCGGCTAGGGCTGGCATCAGCTAGCTGCTCCTGCAGTTGGTTGCGACAGTCTCTTCGTACTGCTGCCTGGCATTGACGACTGATGGTTTTCGCCCGTTGCGTGGCCCCCTCCTCCAGTGCAGCACGCCGTCTCGCCATCAGCTCCCTGGTTGGATCGGTGATACGTGGAGCATGCGGTGGTCGCGGTCGGGTCCGTCTCAGCGGAGTCACTGAGTCCAGTAGAGGTGTGAAAGTGGTGGCTGAGCATTTCGACTGACTCCGAAAACGTCACCGACGATGCCCTTCACTAATACATTTACTTAGGCTATGCATCACGCAGGTTATAGGGAGAAAATGCCAATACCTGGATCGAATCCCAAAATTTGGGAGGGGAACGTTCCTGATTCGCGAATGGGGAAACGCGTCACCCATCTCCCTTGTAGCCAAATGCCACTCTTGGGTAACCGCAACGCTATTGTTGAAGAGAGTTGAGCATAAAACATTAATAAGTTTTGCAGAATTATCGCTAGGTCTTAGAACCATGACAAAACCCTGTAGGTACTGGGTAAGTGGGAAAGTATTTAGGATAAAATATACCGACGTTTTTCCAGTAGAACAGTTGGGCATAAAATGACCTCTGAGGGGTCTAAGTGGCACTGTCGGTCAGCATGGGAATTCGGCTTGTTTCGTGGCTCTCTGTATGCTCTCCAAAAGTCACGTCTGATTCTCATGGCTCTTTTTCTACTCTTCAGAAGTTGCGTTTGCTTTGGTGGTTGCAGGCCCAGGCCTGTCCGAAGGTAGAATTTTGCACTTTGCCTTCAAGTCTAGCTCACACCACTTCCCTTCCAATGCAAAATGACTTCAGCAAATAATGTGTTGAGCCACCCCCCCCCAATACCCCCTCTGATATGGAGGTACGCCAAAGAAACAAACAATATAAATTTGGGTGGTGCATATGAATCCCCTTAAACCTCGCCCCGGCGGGGGGTGTTTTAACACCCTCTCGGGTTTTTTTCCGACGGCAGTAAAAAAACGGCAGCGCGAAGCGCCGCCGTACTGTACGCAACTTAACCTTGATTAATTTTGTAAACTACTCCCAAAACCTCAAGGTTGGGTCATCCCAGGTCAGGTCGCCAGTGCAATTCAAGTACCCTCACCTGCGAAAAGTTTAAGATGACATGATTAAGAACAGGGTGAATCTATCCAATTGAAACTCATCACATAATGGACCCACAGAATTATACGAAAAATGTCACTAAAAAAACGAACATATCCCGGGAGTTTTCATATCGATGACCAAGGGTCAGGTACGGATCATACCGGGAGTTTTTCATATCCATGACCGAGGGTCAGGTACAAATCATGCTCACGTGTTATTTACCTTTGCAGTGGAAATGAATGGGGGAAACTGGAATTGGGCGAAAATGGATCTCTTTCTGTAGATACTGTTTAGAATACCTTCCTATTCCTATTACCCTTTCTAGGTTCATGCTGCAACTTTGGACCTGTGACCTCTGAGAGGTCAACTCGTTTTCTGGGACCACTTAAACAGGTTTTCATACTGGGGTCAATAACTTTGCAGGAAATTATGACAAAGCTATTCTCTTGATACCAATACGGTTGGATTGTCATTGCAAGTCGATTGATGTGCACATTGACTATGCTAAGTCAGATGGTGACCTTGACCTGGCCTTATGTCGCGTTGTTTTATTTTTTGACCTAGTATAGTCATATTTTACATCACTCGATTTCCCATAAGGAGAGGAAGCCAATGGTGCTAAATGTTGATTCTAACCAAGTTTTGGCAGCCACTAGAGCCTAAAATTTATTCTCCAACCTGTAATTTTCTTCGGCCTGTCATGACCTCAATATTGACCTGACCCAAAAAAGTGGCTGATGCAGTTTCTTAATTAATTTGTCTCAGATATCCACCAGCGTTCGCCATTTTTTGCTATCCCTCATAAGAGCCTAGATCGAGGGGGATGTTTGAACCCCTCCCCCTCTGTCAGGGCGAAGGTAGCTCGGGGGCCCACCTGGTTATTAATATCATGTGTATTAACACGCGCATTGACGGAGGTCTGGGCCACCTTCGCTTTTACGGTGGATGTTGGGTACCCGCCCCCCCTAAGATCTCGAGAACCATGCTAGGTAGCGAAAAACGGTAAACGGCGTTGGGTAGTCCATCCACTTCTCCTTCGAAAATATTTGGACTATTTTTTGTCAGGTCACATTTAAGGTTACTAGAGTTCAAAACATGCCGTCATAGGGATAAAGATAACATGTAAATGAAGGTTTTCGGTCATTACATCCGAACAAGTAAAGATAGAGCAAAGCAGCTTGAACGATATGAATTCTCGCATCAAGCCGAATCGAATGATGTATAATATAACCTTGCTAGGTCAAATCAAGGATTTGACCTGAACTATGGTCAGGTCAAGGTCAAATTAGATAAAATGCATATCATTAGAACAGCAGAGACAGGGCGAATCTAATGCAGTTACAATAAAGGCTCTATCACCATCCATTAATAAGTTATTTAGTTAAAACCATTTTCCCATGTATTTCCAAAGGAGAGGTCATGGCTCGTACCTGACCTTAGGTCATCAATATAAAAAATACCGGAACATATTTTAGAGAACTCGGTGGGCCCATTATGTGATATGATTTTCAATCGGATAAGTTCACCCTGTTTCAACTTATGTTATCTTAAACTTTTTTGGTCAGGTCACTTAACCTGTACTGGTGACCTGACCTGAGATGACCTGACATTAAAATTTTTACGAAAGTTGCAAACATGATGAGAGAAAAGGTATACCAAGTACGGCGGCGCTACGCGCCGCCGTTTTTCTGCTGTCTCCGAAAAACCCGAGGAGGGGCGGGTACCCGCCCCCTCGTCAATGCGCGTGTTAAGGAATGATTGTGGAGTGAGATTTGCTACAGGAATTGCATACTTGGTTCTATTCCTGCCTACAACGCAAATGATGGCAAATATAGTTCCATTTTTGTCTACCTGTGTTATTTTTGACACTAATGCCTGGAGAGCTGTGCTTATGTCTCTTATCTGAGTAATTAGACTGCAACTTGGACAGAAACAGCCTGGAGAGTCCACTATTAAATTAGCTTGATTCAGTGAAGCAATGAAGAAAATCTGGACTCTTTGTCCCGGAGAGCACAGAATCGGGATACGAATAATGCTGGAGTTTGCAGAGCTTTCCCGAGTTGAAGCTATAACGGTATCAACATCATCATCATCCCTATCGTTGTTTTAGCAAGACGTGTGGCAAAGAAGATGTTTGTTATTACCTGCAGGTGATTACTCCATTGATTTCCAGGGATCTGCTGCGGGTGGTGATGGCACATCCCAGGCAACTGCCACCTCCGGGAACGTCGAAGAGGGGAGCACTTCGACGAAGTGTGATCTAACCCAACGGTCCCCTCACAGCCGCTGGCGTCATCTTTAAGAAATCATGCTGATGAGGTCACAGTCATACCATGTGGTTTTGAAGGGGGCACTGGCTTATTAACAAAGAAGTTTCATGAAAAATCTGATCTAAGAACTGAGGGAGTGGTGTAGTTTGCAGAGGCAGGCGCCGCTACCAAGATCTTGAAACCGCTACCGCTAATTCCTCCGCTACCTTGACTAACTGAAACCGCAACCGCTACTAGCGCTACTTTTTCCAAATCACGAAACCGCTACCCACTACCTGCTACTCCGCTCCCGCTACTTTTATAATAAAGCGCTACTGAAGCGCTACTGTAAATTTTTCGTTGTCGTTTAAGTACTTTTCACCGAAAATCAAGTTTATTTTAGACAGAGTGCATTTTTATCCACGTCGGTAGTCAATTGTTACACATGTGGAAAGTTGTATTAATAAGATTTCTAAGCTACTGTGCTGAGCCGAATAAATCTGCTACACAGGAGGTGCACTGAACCTCCGACCCCATGCTGTACTGGCACATATATCACCTCTTCTAAGAATATTTTTAAGCATGAGTGTGCCACAAAATGGGAACGAAAGTTTACGAGTTGCGCAAGTATCGTTGTTATCCTCCGTTGCAGGGCAACACAAAACAAAAACCAAGCAAGTGCAATCAAATATAAGGGAACATTGAATACCTAGGCAAGGAAATCCATACGGTCTATCGATCTTAACAATCATTATACCGTTAAGAAATAATTCATTGCTGCAGGGTTCATGCATCTGCAAATAAGCGCACTATGTTGCATTTCAGCCTGCAGTCGGAACCCAGTTCTGAGTTTTTTCGTGTCTACACAAAGAAGAATAACATGATATGATTATTTGGATACCAGTCTTCTTTAATGGATGTCGGTCGCGGTGGCTCGTTTAAATTATTGAAGTCTGCTACCTGCTACTCCAGGGGCGTAGCCAGGATTTCGCTCAGGGAGGGGCGACGCCCCGAAAAGGGCCCCTGCGACAGCGCCAAAAGGGCCCTGATGGGTAAAAAGGGCCCTGATTGTTACAGAAAAGAGCGCTGAAGAGGGCTTAAGAGGGCCCTTTCTGGTATAAAATGCCAAATTTGGCCACAGAGCATAGTGCGGGCGAGCCGCGCCTCGCGCGACTCGTGTCTTCAGGGGGCCCTTCGGGCCCCTCAGAGAGGGGCGGCTGTCCCTGCCGCCCCCCCCCTTGGCTACGCCCCTGCGCTACTCCGCTACTTTTTATGAAAGCAACCGATACCGCCACTCCGCTATCATTGAGAGGGTCGGCAATTAGCGGAGTAGCGGCGTAGCGGACTTAGTAGCGCACTGCCCGGCTCGGATAGTTTGTCTCCACATGACTTCTCTGATAGGTCGGGAAGATCATGGCGTTGAGATCCACCCTACGACGTATGGTTTTTATTAATCTTTTTCGTGTTTACTCGTAATTTTAATTCAAGATAATCTTGGGTTAGGCCTAAGTGTTAATGACGCTAGGTTAAGTAGTCCGATCTTTAAAAGAGTTTAAGCAGGCACTGCTTCTAAAAGTTCTAAGCCAAAGTGACAATGACACCATTGTGAGGGTCGGTGGCACCAAATAGCTGAATGACTGCTGGGTCAGTGCATTCCAATAATTACTAATACAACTCCATAGCCCTTTTATTTTCTGAAAAGACTGAACTTTTAACATGGCCAGGGTTTCTTATACCACCCCCTCCCCTCACACCATGTTGTTCTGGCACGGATCCCGCTCTGATTTAACCATCCTATAAAATTCTGATGGTCTGATTGAAACATCTTTTTGAATAGTGCACAGACTATGTGAAGTAGTTGGAAGAATTATATCATCATTGTGTCGTTTGTCTTTGGCGCAAAACATAGACATTAAAAGATCTGTAGGCTATTGCCGATGTGCTGACTTTTCCTTAAGCCATCTGGTATTTTTCTTTCAGCTGAATTGTTTCATAAAAAGTAACAATTAGGTGAATTTATAGCTTAAGCTGTTGGTGTAGCTTTCTTCTCACAGTTTATAATACGGAAGCATGGATATCAGTATAATTCATAACACCAAAGCAAGATAATGAATTCCTTTATTCTTTCAGGCTTAAATATACAATTTTTCACGAGCGTTCGGCTGGAAAGGGCTATCTCTCTGGCGGTTGTGTTGTCAACAGGGTCACGTGGCAGTTGGTGTAAGAAAAACGCGACCCGACTGACACGCTTACCCTGGCTGTCCAAAGTGACAGCGACCATGTCTGTTTTTGTTTAATCATTTTGGCGTGGGAGGTGTGCTACAGAGCGCTCCGGAGCGGCGCAGTTGAAGCTCTACCCTCCTAGCAACGGACCATACCGGACCATACATCTTCTCCATTTGCGTCATCAGCTTTAGCATGCCTCAAATGACATGTCGTACCCGGAATAATGTTTTGAAAACGGGCCTGCTGTTCCGCTCTGGTGCAGATTTCTGTTCATGGCGCGCAAAACATGATGTCATTGTCAATAGAATGAGCTTTGTTTAAGATTCAACTTAATTTCATCTCAAACAATTTTTTCAGTTAAGTAGGGCGTTTCGTATGCCCTTTGACAATGCTCCAACACGATATTGTCCGAGAAATCCTACAACACAGTGTTCGGAAAGAAGCTCGCCTAGCTGCGTTTGAACCTATTTATATTTCTTAGAATTTCTGCCTGGGAGTTGTAATAAAGGGCTGGTGAAATATGGACGCTATCTAACCGACAACACGAAAAGGAAAATTTGAACGGGTAATGAATAACAAATTTGTGGGTGCATGAGACTTCACTTGGTGCCTTTAACATGTTCGGAAACCTAGGACACCTGAAATAGCTTAGGATCCCATGGCCTCACAGAGCTGTTGGGCCTTGCACCGCTATTTGCCTCGCATGTAATTGTTTTTATTCTTCATCCCCACTGAGCTTACAATACAGCTTCCTAGTGATGACATTCCGGCTATGCGAATGAGTGAAAAAATATTTTTATAGCTTTGTTTTCTTGGTATCTTCCGATAGATTTCATGACATTCTAGTGAACTTAACGGGCGAGCCATCGAATGTGAGCTGAAAGAATGTTTCAAGATTTTATATACTATTAAGCAATTGAATAATGGTTTGACGAAAATATATCTCAAATGTCGACAGCATACATCCACAACACAATGGTCTTATTTTTACTGATTTTTTCGTACTGATTTTTTCGTATTTGAATAAAAAGGGTGGAATGACCAGAAGTTTCTTTTTTCTTGCTTGGGAAGGCTTCGGATATTTTCAAGGGGAGGGGAAGGGGGTATTTTAGGTTAATCTATTCCATGCAATGCCAGGGTTACAATTTTAAAACATCAAAAACTGGGCGCAATAGCACGTTGTGCCCTTGTTTGTACCCCTGGTTTCCAAATTCGGGTTTGGGTGGACATTTCAGGAAACTTTTTTGGACATTGGTGGACACCGGGGATTAGGTGGACATTTCTTGTCCACCTAAACAAAAGGCAGCTATCCACGTTTCTGGGGATGCTTATTCATATACCAAGAGATGGCGTTAGGGTGGACATCAAAATACGTCCCCCGAAACAGCCGGAATTTCCATCAAAAATTTTTTGACGGAATTTAGTACCGATCGGTGCCACCACGTGGCGATGCAATCGAAAAATCAGCTGACGGTGCGCGCGCGCCGCACGAGCGCAGCGTTCTTGAATGTGGGAAAATGTTGTTTCAGTTGTTGTATGGCATCTGAAGCAGGGGCGGATCCAGGATTTTGCTAGGGGGCATAGGCGGATCCAAGGTCACCGATCGGGGGGAGGGGTGGCACATTGCTGTGGAGGACCAAGGATCCGTCCTATGGGGTGCCATTTTCGACCGGCAAACTCTATCAGGTGTCCGCCAAATTCTACCCCAGGGCGCCGATTTTAGCATCCTCGGGGGGGGGTGGTGGAAAACGACATTTCAGGGGCGCTATCGATCCTTCAAAGGAGCGCCGTGACTATTTTAAGGCGTGCCAAGGCTTGATCGGGAGGAGCACCTCCCCCTTTGCCCCTGTGGATCCGCCTATGGGGGGGGGGCAAAGACTCGGGGAGCGGCCAGTTGACCAGCTGAGGGGTGGCCCTTGGAGTTTTATAAAGGGTGCTTTGGTGACAATAATTTTCCTGTTGCCGATGTCATTTCAAACAGCGCTGACAAAAAAGCCAGGGAAGGGCAGAGTTTCTGACGTTGTTTCTGTTAAAACAAATCCTAATGATACAGGGCGTCCTTCTATGGACTACTTTTGGCAATTGAACTCGCGAAAGGACGGCCACTGGTTATTTTCAGGACCACTTTCTCTCCCCAATTCGGCCGATCTGCGCCGATTGAATAGTGATACATCTACAATATTATATGTGAGGGAGAATTTGTTGGACTTTATGATCCATTTGTAGGGGACGCAAGCAAAATCATGTTGGGAAATTTCCTGCCGAGCTTTCAATATTTTTCTCACAGATAACGTAGGAATTTTCAATTCTATTCTGGACCCAACATTTCTTTAGTTGCAAAGCGAAAAAACATCCGCAAGACTAGTAAATGATGCAAGGCTTAATACATCATACAGAGCTATCAATAGATTCGGAATATTTCTTAAAAAATAAGGAATATTTGTAATCGTGCTCAAACTCTGCTCCATAGGAAACGTGATGGTGACGTGAGGAAACGTGATACCAGCTCGCTATACTGCATCGTAGCATGTTGTCGTTCCAATAGATACCAAAGCCACATATTGGGCGGGCACACAACCATATATGTGGCGGGCATGGGTGTGGCATGGGAGATCCTGAGTGATATCTGAAGATCTGGGCAAAATATAACACCGATCGATGTACAAGGCATACACTAAATGAACTCGAGGAACTCTTACCGCTGAAAGCTGAGGGCGGTCTATGTTGCAGTGGAGCGATCTAAGGCTAAAAGGGTGAAATAGGGGCACCCAACCACAAAGTAGAGGACATCCGGAGGTGAATGCCTTAAGGAGCAGAAAATGGTGGAATGATAACAAGTGTTCGGTTTTAACGATGCAAAAACCACCAGGGATATACGCGTCACCAACTCTTATCCTGTTGCGAGCCATTTGGGGGACTATAAAAACTTATCCAGAGGTCCCACCGGGACTTGAACCCAGGATCCATGGCTCACAGTACAAGTACGCTATCCACCGAGCCACGCATCCCCTAACAATGGTGGAAAGGGGGCGGGCAATCATGGAGGACCGTCCAGAGAGGATGAGAAGGATGCATTTTGTGGTGGGCCGCTCGAAGGCTGAAAATGATCGATTGATTATGAAATAATGGCGCCAACCACAAACCAGAGGGCGACCGGAGGGGGATGAGGACGGTTCACGTCGAAGTGCCACACCGATAGCTCAGTTGGTAGAGTGTTGTTCTCCACCCCACTGCTCAGGAACATGCAGAGACAGTAAATGTGCAGGTTTGGGATCGGTTTCTCTCAGACGCTCCGGCGCTCTATGTTTACCCGACGCAGGTCGGCTGGCAGCTAACTGGTGATAAGATGACCTTAGCAGGGCAGCTGTCCCTGTGCTTTGGGGAACGTCAAAATTTGGCTTCTAATTAATCATTCATTGTGGGAGTTGCTCGTTATGATGTTAGGGTCCAGGTCTCCGTGACAAGTCCATTGATGATTTAAGGGAGATTCCGGCTCCAAGAACCGACCTTGAAACGACTTGAAAAAATTGTATTAACCCTCGCCCCACCGGGGCCATCGATGCCCCCTAAGGTTTTTTTCAGGATAGCAGGAAAACGACGAGACGCAGGACCGTGGTTGAGGTCTCAATCTCTTACCCTATCATTTTCCCACCATCCCTGATATTTTTTACCTCGGGTCACCCACGGTCAGATCACCAGGAGCTACGTTTCTCAGTCGATCGATTTGAAACTTCCTACACTTCATGGCCACGCCAGGGTCTACAAGGTGTATATCTGGGATTTTTTCGATTTCGTGACCTGAGATCAGGTCACGAGGTGACTTCTCCCATTGAAAAAAACATGGGAAAAAGCTGTCTTATGATCTAAAAGCCACAAAAGCGATTGCAAATGCTTGGCTTGCTCAGAAAAGCTTGGACACCCTTCCACGGATCCCGGGGGTCATATTTGCCCTTTGATCTCTCTGAGGTCATCCAAGGTCAACCAGTATTTTAGCAATAACTTTTGACCTGATTAAACTAGAGCACTGAATCAAACACCATCGTGTATGTCTCATCCTTAGCATCCATTTGATATACGGCAAGGTCACTTTCTGACTTTAAGTGACCTAGGGTCATATGAGGTCACGCGGTGACCTCTGGAGGTCAAACCACTGGCGGGAGGTCATTACGTTCCGAAAGCAGGAAAAGGTCTGGCATTTTGCTATCCAATGTAGTTAACCAGATCTCAATAGCTCTAATGGCATAAGAGTTACGCCCAGTTTTCTAAAGCATTGCATATTTGAGTGAAAATAGCCTATCGTGACCTAACTTGACCTCTGGAGGTCAAACCATTGACCTCAGCGCTTAAACATGTGAAGTAATTTCTTACTGAATTTGCGCGAGCTTTCTAATGCACTTTGCAGATTTGCGCTAACCACCATATTTTCGAAGTTATTGTTGGCATCGATGGCCCCCGATCGATGGGGCGCAGGTGGCGCCGGACCCCCAGTGGGGCGCGGGTTAACAAGTAGAGGTGTTCAAAAGTAACAAATGGTTCTAAAGAGCAACAACTGCTGGAAAAGGTGCGCCAAATCATGCATAAGAGGGCGGCTTAGAGTGGATGAGTGCGATCTTTTGTACAATGGAGCACCTTAGGGCTGAAAAGGGTCGGAAAATTGTCAAAACCGGGCGCCCAACTGCGAAGTTGAGGACAGACAGAGGTGAGCGCGGTCCATGTTGAAGTGGGGCGGCCTAGGGCTGTCAAATAGCGGTGAAGGGTGAAGAAGGAGGGCTCAGTCATGCACTGGAGAGACACAACAGTAGCCCGCCCAAGGGCTGAAAGGGGTGGTCAATCTTGAAATAGAAGGCTCCGAACCACAAAATAGAGACCGACCGGAGGTGGGTAACGGCATCCACCATGAAGTGGGGAGTCCAAGGGCTGCAAAAGAGTGGCCAGTGGTAGAGAAGGGACGAAAAATCATAAAAGGGGCGGCTAAAAGTACACGAGGGCGGTGTATATTACAGTGGGGTGTCCAAGGCCTGAAAATGGTGGCCAAACATGAAATAGGGGCACCCAACCCCAAAACCGAGGGCGACTGGAGGTGAGTGAGGGTCGCTCACGTCGAAGTGGGGAGAGTTAGGGATGGAAAAGGGCAGCTGATAATGGAGAAGAGGTGAGCACTCATCGACGCCCCACTACAACATGGACCGCACTCGTCTACTTTTGGCCGCCCTCTTCTGCATGATGGTTCGTCCCAACTATTGGCCGCTCTTTTGCAGTCCTGGGGCTCCCCACTCCAACGTGAACCACCCTCACACACCTCCCGCCACTCTCCATCTTGTAGTTGGGCGTATGAAAAATATAGGGACCCGCACAACTTCAGATGGGGCCCGTACCCTATGAGGGCGGCACACAATGGGGACCTATGCAGCCTAGGAGTTAAAAACATATCAATCAGTTCAAAAGACCCGCAAAAGTCTGGGTGGGAACTGCAAGCAGAATTTTTCCAGCCTTACCATAGGAATTTCAAACCAAACTTGTTTAACCAGGAATATTGGGACTTGGCACCAACGGGCAATTATTTTCCAGAAGCACTGAGTCCTTTTGAATCTTAAATAGCATATCGGCAGACTACGCGTTAACTTTTGACGCTGATGTGTGCACAAGCTTGCCTATATTTTGTTCACCGACGTGATCGACTAGTGTCACCAACATTGTTGGCAAGTTGGAAGATTTTTTTCGAACTCTGACTGTAAGATTGAGGAGTGTACACTGAAAAAAACAACACCTGGAGCGTAGAATTTCAATCTGTCTAGTCCTAAACGTATCCCATTTTCGAGCATTTGTTTAGAATTCTTAGTAAATTCATTCTGACAACTAGCTTAATTTTAGAATTAAAAGTGTAAATTACAAGCGTGTGGTAATTTAATATCTGTGCTATTTTAGCACAGGGCAGTTCCATTCGTGCTGAAAATGCAAACGGGTAAATTTATCCGTACATGTACTTTGTATAGTATTTCTATGGAACTCGCAAACTGCCTCAAGAATAGTCTTACTCTCCTGTGGTGTAACAATTCTGCCAATAGATTAAAACGAGATATTTGCTGATTTAACTACGCTTAATGAATGTTTTAATTCTTCTTATCTTCATTTGAGTGTGTTTCTATAATTTAAGAAGGTATTTTTTACTACAGTTGACACGTGGGTGGAATGCTGTCATTTTGTTTTCGCTTCAGTTCTGAGCTTGAATCACCGCATTGCAGTTCTGCATCCCATAAAGTGTTGATCTTGACGCGTGGAGGTTAGTCTAGCCGTGGAGAAGAAACGAAGACTAAATCATTCTAGCTAAGTGCAGCAAATAGCAAAGAGCTGTTGAATTTGCCTCAATGGGCCTGAATGAATCGTTTATATACATATCTTTGTCTGGCATCCAGGACGTCGTCAAGGATTTTCTACAAGAGGCCCGGATCCACAGTGGTGAGCTAGTGATAACCCATATTTTCACTTGAATTAAGCATATTCAATAATATTCCAGCAAAGATATCGAATGTATCCGTTTCCGAACAGTATAGTGGTTTCAACCCCCCCAATAGTGATGCTTTTGTTAGCCACTCTCGGGACATAGATGAGTCATTCTAGGAAAAATCGTCCAGGTAGGCACGAAAAAGTCCAATATGACCCACTTCTCGGATTTCCACCAAACTTTTACCCAAGGCTCTCCATACAAAATAACAAGTTGGGCCCATTTTCAGGACCAAAGGTGAAAGAGGTCACCAGATAGAGGTAATGAAATTTCCAAGGCTAACACGAACATTGAATCAGAAATAATTTTGTATCTTAAAAGTGGCTGATCTGAATTAATTTCTATGAATATTGCTGGATAGAAGATACAAGGGTTCAGATAAGAAAACTAAAAAACTTTGACTTCAGGTCAGGTTTTGACCTCGTGACCTTGTGAACTCCTCTTTAGATCTAAAATTAAAAAGAATCATATTCCGATTTTTCACTGGGTGCTCCTCAGGGTATAAGCTAACCAATGGTGGGTGACCTATGTTTAAATCAGATTTAGTAACAGGTCACAGAGGCCATTACCTAGGTAAAGTTATCGTTTTTGGCCATGAACGGCTCTCCGGCCACCTCGGAAAAAGGTGGGGCTGGCCTCCGAGACCCCCTTCAGTGCGCGTGTTAAGAACGCTGTGCAGCGCCTCAGAGGTGATTTGCGGTGATGAGCGAAAGTGATGTAGTGATAAGCGGATATAAAAGAGGAAAATTTGGGCAGTGTAAAAAGCAGAAGCCTAAGACAAAAACCATATACCTAGTAATGTTTGTGCAAAGAGGAGCTAAATAATTTTAGTGATTGAAGGTCGATTTAAATACTGTTCCAGATTATAGTGCAAATTAGAGGTATTTATGTAGATTATTAGAAGTGGGTATGAAAACAAATGATTTAAACTCTCCGTTGCGTTGTGTATGTTTATCAGAGTGTATATTAATCAGCCTAATCAGACTAAACTGACCTCAAACGCTCCATGAGAATAAACTGGGTCGTTTTTTTTTAATCGGTGTTTCTTTTCCGCAGCAACGTAATATTGAACGCGGGCTCATCTAGCACCTTGCAAATATTTTTCTACACCAGGAATTTCACATTTTAATCTATTTTTACCCCTTCAGTTCCAGTTTACACACTTCCGGTTTAGCTAACAATCTTTTTACTCCAGTGGTATAGTAATATTCCCTCAAAACACATGCATTTTTGCATTACACCGGGGTAAAATGAGTTGTGGAATAATGCCGGAAAGAGGAGTGGATTTTGGCACCGTAGAAAGAATCCTAAAAATGGTGTACTTTTTGTTGGTTGATATTTTCACGACCCACGGGTTGGGGTTTTATTATTCTTGTTTCATGGCATTTTACGCTTCTCAATCTAAAAATATCGGGTGTAACATATTCACGGAAAGAAGAGTGGATTTTGGCACCGTAGAAAAATCCAATTTCTGGCGTACTTTTGTCAGTGTATAACAGTGGTTGACAGCTATTAATACTTAAACCAACACAGCAGGCAGATGAACGCGTTTCGACAAAAAATGTATTCTTCACCATCTATGGTAGGAGGGATAAGGAACCCGCCATCAAGACATGCAGCAGTTTCATCGTTTAGATTTTTGTGCAAAATTATCGTGCGACAGAACTATAAAGGCACCGTTTTTGAGGATATTCTAATAACGCTTCTTGAATTATTCTATAATGTATACAAGGAAGCTTCGAGACATTCTAGACTTATCATTGTTCTAAATAATGTTCTATTTTTATTTTATCATCATTATTGTTTTTGTTATTACTATATAAACTATTATTATTTCTCTCTCTTTGTCTTACTATACCGCAGCACTAGATGTGCCATAGCACACCTAGTTCAAGTTGTAAAAATGAACAGCGCGAAGGTGTACAAATTACGCTGGAGCTACGCGCGGCCGTTTTATTATACCTCCGAAAAAACCGCGGAAAGGCGGATACCTGCCCTTCCCCGTCAATGCACGTGTAAATTTACCATGAGATCGGTGATTTGTGCATTCGAAATTACTTGATAAATGTCTGCCAGGTACAAAATGACCAATCATATGAAACGCGGCATTTGGTTCACATGCTCACATCATTGATAAGAGCCACATTTGTCCTTATCTACCTTACCTTCAGGTAAGTAAGCCTTTATAACAGTGTGGTGCTCCTACCATCCGATTACAGTAAAAATTCATGCCACCCTGGCAATGATTAGAATATTAACTTGGTCCACCATAACTTAATATTAAGAACGTTTAAATGTCCCTGAAACGTACTTGGTAAGAAAATTAGAGTCCACCATAAATAGGTTTTTCCAGCGTAGAAATGTCCCCGGAAACGTTTACAATCAGAAAAAATTAAGTCCACCATAACCTAATTTCAACGCCATAAAATGTCCCCCTAAAGTTTTTTTGATGACAAACTTTCACCTCACCGTACGGTCCACCCATAGTTTCAATGTGGTACAACAGCAGATATGTTATAGATGGCGCCCACATCTATCAAGCCTTGCTGGTTTTGACGTCGTGGGATGCATGGTTTCCAAGTCCATGCAAACCTGTAAAGATGAAATGTCCCCCGATACCCGATTTGGGAAAATGGGTGTGTTTCAAAGCAATTCTTGGCAGCGATGTATGTATGTATACATTCCTAATCAAGCCATGACAACAACATTGCATCACTGTGACCGGTTTGGACCCAAGTGCAACTAGAGGGCACCATTTAGTTTACTAAACACACTCCCTGCTGGTGATTAGGACAGGTCAGGCCGACAAGACTGTGCAGAAGCGCGGCTTTTCTACACAGCCGTCATAAAAACACAACATGATTTCATAGCTATAAAATGAGCTTTAACAGTTATGTGTACGTCTTCTAATTAATTACATAGTTTATTGTTGAACTATTGTCGGGGTTGCAATGACTATCTAGTAAATAGTCATTACGTAAAAACTAGATAACGCTGCCACATCCAAATTTTTACCCCAGTCCTGCAAATTGTGTATTTTCCTGTTCATCCATATTTCGCTATATGTGGTATGTTCGCACAATGACTTGCTTTGCAATATTAAGACCATTCTCGAAAGGATGCTGCTCTGTGCATTACGTGAGGTTTCCGACAGAGCGAACCGCAAAAACAGCGAGAGTTGCATCAGACGATTGCCACTTCTTTATTGTCAACTTGGTAAGACCTATTCACAAACGTGTTGACATTCTGGACTTTTGTCGGAGTGCTCTCCCTGACTAGTAAACAGCTGGGGCTGCTGCCATGCTTTATATTGTTCTGCATCGTGCATATGGATGGTCATTTGGCAATGTACAACAGAATATCACGTAAACTCATCTAGGTTAGGAAATGTGCAACAAAATTTCATCCATTTCGGAAGCTCAAAATGGTTCAACTTTGTGAAGGTATTAGATGTTTCATTCTGGTCACGTACAGAAGATCCCTATATTTGTTTGGAACCATGCACGTTTACTATTACCGACGCGAGTATGCTACCTTATTGCTGTTGGCGTAGAATAAAAAGTCCTATAGAACGTATATAATTACTCAGAGTTCATTGAATGTCTCATTCAGATCTAGCAACGTCATCACAAAAAGTGAACAAATGTTATCAAAACAGATCTCTCGAAAATCTTAAAGAAGACAAGAAGGACTAGGTTAACCCGCTAACTAAGGTAATGATGGCACAAACGCGGACTGAAGTAATCATCAATTAAGGCAGCAAGCAGTGAGTAATGGAGAAAAAGTTTTTTCGCGATCAAGTAAAGCAGTTGGTAGCATGTCTGACGCATTCAACAACTGAGAGGATGAAAAGAATAAAAAGTAGAAAGGTTCAACCTGTAAATATTTCAGAGCTCCCCTATTAGACACAATAATCACTTCAAGAATATCAATGGCAGCCTAAGTCGCAACATGTGCGCCAGATTGGTGAAATCCCAGATGATTCAACAGCCACTACCTCCTACCAATCAACTATAAAGTGTCAGCGGCCGGTCAATGTGACATATGGTAGCCAGAATTTCTGACATATGAGCGTCAAATATGGTGCTCGGTAATTCGTGCATGCAGGACCGTCAGTCTGCTCGGCAGTCGTAAGGTCTCATCTCCGTAGTAGGAAGATACACCGACCGACGGAGTCGGTTCACTGGCCCCAGCCGGGGTATGGGTGGCCTAGTGGATAGCCTTCCTGTCCTCTAACCCACCGGTCCCGGTTTCAAGTCCTGGTCGAGCCTCTGAATAGATCCAACTAATTCCGCAAATCCCTGCCAACAGGGTGAGAGCTGGCGACGCCGTATAACCTTGGCAGTTGGTGCGTCGTTAAACCCCAACAATTAACCGACCCCTGACGTGCCGAGCCACACGCACTACCTCTGGGGCCCACGTACCATGCGCGGTATCGACCAACAATAGACGTCGCTACCGGGACCCCTGAGGGGGCATGGCTCACTGCATGGTGCAGCTGTCTCCAAAGGCACCATGTCCCGGCAGATTCCCTAAATAATAATAATCAGATCCCAAGCATCCCTACCCACCAGGGTAAGGTTGACAATGTCGTATGGTCCCAGCAGCTCACTCACATTATAACCTGGTGCCATGGTGTGGCGCCGTCGTCCAGTCTCTATTTGCTGCCAGAATGCATAGCACACAGACCAGCCGCCCTCCCTCCGCCTACGCACCGGGCGCGGCGCCGCCCCGCCGTTCATGTCGCTGTTAAAATGCGTGGAAGCGGCAGACCAGTATCCTGCTGGCCTTATTCGCGGCCCGAAATACGCCCCACACCGGTAATCTGCTCAGACAGCGGTCATCCCCAAACATTGCCGCCGGTGTCGCAGCCCCCGCGGCTTTGTGAGCGATCCTCGCCTCAGGGCGTTCCAGTCGTCTCAGAAGATACAAGGATCGATCCAAATGCGTAGCATAATGGGAGATTGCGGCGGTGCTCACTATAGCCTTGATGCAGGAGCGGTCCGGGCTGGTGATGTTCCTGACATTTTCCGCGCCATTAACGTGAAGCGGCCAATCGACGCAATCAACGCACAAAGGCTGCTAGGGCAAGGGCTGGCTTAAATCGGAACTGGAGGTATATCCGACATCCACCGGAGACAACTGGGAATCTATTTTAAGCTCTGAATTCCCGGCGAAATGTTTGACTGCGCGGTGTGAAACGTTGACGCTCATTTGGCTAATGTATACAAAAGTTTAGAGGACGCCTACCTGGGCCTTTTCTTGTTGCTAGTACAGTTTGATACGTATATTCTGAGCAGGCAACACATCCAATCCTATTTTGGTGTCTATTTTTGTAGTCATTAATTATTTTACACCCAACAGCTTCTAAAATATCAAACAGAAAAGTGTCATGTCACCGAAAAGCCATTTCTGACAGCAGCCAACTGGACGTAGTGTACCTACACGGGTTTCTCGAGGCCGTTGCAAAGTGTTAACCATCGCCTTTTACTGTACAAACTGCAGTACATGTATGACATTAACAACTTAGCATCGAGATGGTTGACCTCTTATCTGGGCAGACGTTAACAGAAAGTGGTGCTGAGCGGCAAATTATGGCCTCGTGTAGCTTCAGGCGCACCAGTAGGAGGGCTCATCTCACCGTTGCTGTACTCATTTTTTTTTGTTGTTGTAAACGACCCGCCACACGTAGTTTCTACCAAGTGTTTGCTCTTCTCCGATGATCTAAAAATTTCCACTACGTGAAATCCCAGAATTGCGTTAATAATTTACCGAAAGACCTAGACGCAGTAGCATGTTGGGCTGCTGCCTGGAAGATTAATATAAATGCCTCAAAGTGCAAGTCTTTCAAAATATCTTAAAAACGTAATCTCATTGATTCGGCTTATAAAATCAGCGGAACAACTTTGGAGAACATTTCTTCCATAAGATATTTGGGAATCACTCATGATCAAAAGGTTACCTTTTACGATCATATCAGCTCGATTGTTTCCAAAGCAAACAGATCACTCGGTTTATTAATCAGAACCTTCCAGACGGTCTCCCTTTGATGCAAGCTGAACAAAAAGGCCGCCATGGCGGGTTTTAATGCTAATGTCCGGTCGTTTTTAGAGCATTGTTCGGTGATTTGGGCTGGAACCAAAAATGTCACCTCGACCGTGTAAGAATTCAGCACAAGCTTTTGATGTGGCTTGCGAACCATGTTGTCCCAGCCTGCCCATCATTAGATTACGATGAATTGACGAAGTTTTATGATGTTCGTACTTTACTGGCAAGGCGTGTGCAACATGACATTTTCTTCACATGCAAGGTTTTTAAAAGTCTTATCACATCATCTCATCTTTTGAAATGTTTCTCACTTCATTTACCACCTAGAAATACCAGAAATACTAGTGCAACTTTCTTAGATGTGCCTCTTGGTCTAATGAACGCTGTACAGTAAGGTCTGTTTGTGCGGGCTCCTCGCGTTGTAAACATTGTTTTTTAGCTTACCAATTGGTGATATCTCAAGGGATCCTATTGGACGGCTTAAGAAGTGTATCATCTTGTTTACGACACCTCAAACAGCTATTCTAGGTCAGTGACACAGTTTGATGATCTGTGCTTGTCGTGTTTTGAAATGGCTTGTACCGCGTTTTTAGGAGCACGGCTGTTGGTGATGATATCATATTTTTTACCTTTCATTGACCTCACCTATAATTGGGTATGTGCCTCTTTGGGATAAATACTTATATCAGTCTGGTCTTTCTTGAATTACCAACGTGCTGAAAATTAAAACATTCAAAGAATATATCTCTATGCATGCCATTGAACCTGTAATTTTGGTAGAACGATGCAATAATCTTAACGCACAAGTAAATGCACCTTTCCTGGGTGCCACTCTCTCTAAAAAAGACTCACACGCACACACAGTTTGCTAGAAAATACAGCAGTGGGGAGGTCTTTTCTTACTCAATGTTGTTGGTCAGATATCAAAGCATGAATCAACATACCTACTCTTTTCATCATGTGACAGAAAATATGACCATTTTCAACAACGTTTCAACATAACTTCTCGCAAATCCAAGTCATGAACCTATACACTGAATTTGGGATATCAGGAGACACGCTACTTCGGAGGCTGTAACCTATTGACCAGTGACCACACTTATCGATCGTTAACCTACAATGGGGTGGCCACTCATGTTTTAAGACGCCTGTTTTGCTCAGCTGCTCAGGGAGTCTCACTTAGAGATAGAGTCCCACTTTTATAATGGGTCTTAAACTGATATAGCACTATTGTAGAGCGTGTCGAGAAACCACAATTGACATATTCTATTTCACCCAAAGCTCTCTGTGTTAAGTTTCTGCACAATTTAGAGTTTAAAATAAAGGGTTTTAAGGCTTCGATTCAGACCAGGGAGTATGTTCTTTCCATCTGGTGGCAACAATTTGATTGGTGTTGATCCCAATGCCAGGCAGGTTACGTGATAGAGATTAAAAATGGCTGCACTCATCACAACCTTACATACCTCGAGCGGTATCCTAGCGATCAGTTCCGTAATTACACGTGATGGTCATGTAAACCCAGGGTAGTGAGAAAAATCATTCTGAGCAATTGAAGGTAAAATAAGAAGGTGATTTCCAGATTTTTGAATCATTGCTCCATCCAAAATAATTTTGATTATTTTTGGAATTCCGACAAAGTGATTCATCCCATTTAACCCGAGTGAAGAATTGGATAGGCACACTCACTGCAATGGACTGGCAGGTATAGCCACAGACTGTCAGAGCACTGGCATCGGATCCGGTACCGCCACGAGTTGATCGCTGAACAAATGGTTCCAACTAGGAATTATATTTTTTCCAAATTTGTCATTTGGATCTTGTTGAAAACATGTCCAAAACAGCGTCACGTCAAGGCTACTTCGTGGACTGAAAAAGGCTTATATCGCAACATAGCGATTGCATGATGGATAGGATTCCTTTTTGTTTCGGCTGAGATATGAACAGAAACGCCGTAGAATATGTATAATATCGAAAATAGGTGCCACACAAGGACTTGGCCGAAAATGTAATTGGAATTTGCGTAAAGTTGCACCATAAATAAGACAACAGCTATGTAGGAAAACTTGTTATGCATTGGCAAAATCAATGTGCGTTATGAATAGTGATGTACGTTAAGAATATCCAAATGTGCGTTAGGAATATCCATTAATAAGACTTAGATACAAACCTCCATACGTGGATTCATAAGAGCAGTGGCGACTGTGCAAGTTACCTATGCAGATTATTTTTCACATACCGGTAATGAGCCCAACATCTTAAAACGAAACGCCTGATCCATTGCAGCCAGAACAACAGATCGCAACGAGGCCATCACGATGGTCCAGTAAGATTGCAATTATCATAATGCAATAATGCATAATGAAATTCAGTCTCCAACGCAACAAGAGCTGATACAACAGTGGTAGGCTGGATTACGCGCCCACTGCGAGTTCCGGTAGGTTTAATGGGGTAGTTTTCAGCACCGCCCCACGCCATTCTTTACAAAGCTAACGAGCATTCAGGTTTCTCAAAGCAGAGATGAGCTCACGAACTATAAAAAGAACACCGTTCCTTTTAACGGTGTGTTTGTGCACCCGCACATCCAAGGGGATATTAGGGGAATACCTTACATCCATCCAATAAGGGACTGGAGGGCTTAAATGTATCCCCCGCACGAGATATGATATTCGATTTTTACAATATTGTAAAGTAAATTTATTCTGCAAGACTGTCTAGATAGCAAATCACGCGTTTTGAAAAACAAATGTAAAAGTTCTGCACGCGGCATCAGCAGAAGGCAACAAAGAGCTAAAATCCGAAGATGTCTTACGTTAGGGCGGATGTTTCCGGCCATAACAGTGATATATATTTCATAGCTACCTCATTGTGTTTCCCCGGTAATGACGTCCCTGAAACTTTTAACTTCATTGGACAATATTTGTTCTGACCTGCTTTTAGAAAGTTTACTCCAAAATTAATTGTTCTGAATTTAGGTTGTGCGGGATGACTGACGACTCCTGCTGTTCAGCGCCCTTTTTACTGATAGGTTTCGGTCGTGAGGTAGCCCTACCAGTTTTCTAGAATATGAAAGCTTTATGCCTTATAATGCTGGGGAGGGGGAGGAGTGCGCAAGGGGAAGGAGCGGATAAATACGTCTTCAGGGAGGACAAGCTGAAACCAAAAATTACAGAGTGGGCAATGTCTTTACAGCCGCTTATTTTCCCTTTCTATCTATATGGGTTAAAAAAAGTTTTCTCAACTTTTCTGATTCCCCCAGCGAATAAAATGTACGCCACTGATCTATGTCCCAGCATATTTCCATTCCCGGAAAACTTGTAAATCATTTCAAATGAGGACCAATACAATTGAAACTTGGACCCAGCTAAACGCCAGAAGGCTATAGCTATCGCAATTGATAATTATGGGATGCTCGCTCAATGCGAAGGGAGGCAGGCAAGCGAGGAAAAGCTAAGGCAGCTGCAAGCTTTGATGCAACATACGGCCTCTAGCCCTGTTCCAGCTGTCAGCACAGTTTTGTCAGTAGGACCTCTAACCTCTCCTCCAGAAAAGTAACATCAGCGCCATAACTGCCTCTTGTTTGTGCTAAGCAAAGGGAACTTAAACCTTTATACCATTAAATATATTAGGCTGCCACTTCGTGCGCTTACGGATTTTCATCAGCACAAACAGCAGGCCGTCAGCCCGTAAAACCTCTAGAACTAGTTCCCGGGGAGAGGCTACAGTCCTATGACGTAGGCGCAACGCGGCCTGCTGATTGGTGCTGACAAAACTGTGCTGACAGTTGGAACAGGAGCTCAGATGTCACTTCTCAAGATACCTTTATTTAAAGGTATCTTCATGGTGGGTTCCTTCACGCCTCAGTGACGTCACATGCTCACCCGTCTAAGGATCTATCTACGGTGTATCAATACCATCCAGAATAATAAAAAAGGGCAATCACCACGGACCAGCCCTTGTTCTTGGAGGGGGCTGGTCATTTGCGTGCTTCCTCCAGGACACAGTTTCAAGAGAAGATAATCTGCTGTCACAGCGCTCAGTTTCTTTACCCAGTATCTGTCGCCAGTTTTGGTGTATGTTTTGCATTTTTACCAGCACAGGCCATGCGCATAATTACTTGGAACGAGATTGGGTCTAAGGATGATTTTTCTGTTACCCCATTTATGTATAACATACACTTCCACATTACTGTGATGGCTTTTAAAGCGTTGTCGTGATGAGTATGAGGTGATTAAAAACTATGTATAGAGACGATGGGGATGAGGAAAGGTGAAGATAAAGGAGATGGGATTCTATCGGGGGGAGGGGGGCGGGGGTCGCAGCAGCCACAGGTGAAGACGCTTACAGCCCCCAGGCAGGGGGGTGGGAGCGAATATTTTTTTGCTCTACAGACCTAGTGTAAACACCTTTTTAAAAAAAAATTATCCGGCGTTTGGGGGGGGGGGGCAAAAGATAGTTTGGATCCCCCTCCAGCGCTTTGGGGGGCCATGGCCGGAATGCCCCCCCTGCGTCCGCCAATGCCCCCAGGTAGCGTAAGGATGGAGACACGGGCTGTCACTTTAAAAGAAATACACACAACTGCACACACACACATTTGGAACATGTAAACTAAAATATTATGAGAGTGAAAATATTTATTCTGCGTCTTCCTATTTATTGTGTCTTTGATTTCATAAATTCTATTCCTTGTGCTCCACCTTGCCTGAGGCAGTTTTGGTTTCCAGACTTCAATATTGTTCACATCTTGAATGTTTTGAAACCTTCGGTCCTGAAGATAAACCGGGTCAGTTTGATCTCCGCCGGATCAGTCGGGGCATGGTTGGCGAGTTGACGGGTCTTTTCGTCTCGGGACTAAACAAACGCTTAATTTCAGTCTGACGGATAAAACGCCGCAATACAGCGCGACAAAGGTATTTTGATCCTGGAAAACACCCCCACATGGCTAGCGTAAAAAACCTGAGTATTCATCAGCCTTGCAATAGAATACTTCCTGGCCTCCCCATATATCTGTATTTTTGTCACTTTTATTACGAGAGTAGGAGCAGATATTGCTGCGATAGATTTTTAAGTAAAAATAGCCATTCATGGTGATCCGGGTTTGAGAGAGCCTGGATAAAAATACTTTGTGACTCAGGTGAATTTGCAATACGGTAAATTAGCTATTAGATAAATTCACGAGATGCCCCCTACGTGATGATATTTGTTAACGCTTTTAGCACGAGTGACAGCATCGACACCGACAAAGAGCGAAGAAGCAATTTAAATATGCTTAAACTTGTCCCCCAACTTTTGATACATATGATACCTTTCAATGGCCCGTATCAAACTAAGGTAAAAACATGATGTGGGTCATTCTGCTTCAAAACGCACAGAAATAGCCCTTAAGTGCTTTAGCCCCGCAATGAGGTGAGATGGACAGTAGGGGGAAAGGGCCTTCCCCCACCAGTGAATCGCGTGACGGTAGGGATTTTAGCGAGGTAAGGAGTTATGAAAAACCAGTTTGATTGTAGGAGAGAAATTAAACCAGTTTTCATGTCATATTTCAATGGAGTTGTTGAGGTTTAAATCATGAACAAGTAGTGAAGAAAATGTGAAATTTTTTCCTCCCTTGCCCTACCGGGCAAATTGTTTGTAGCAAAAGTGATGCAAGCCCTTAGAGATGGAGCAGAACAATGCACAATAAAAAATTCAGCTCTTGTTGTTGTTTTCCTCTAGACGCTTGATAGTGTTGTAGCCAAGCGGCTCTGGAGCGATCTGTTGGCGGACGCCAAGGCCGCCACGACGTCGCTCCCCGGACCTGGGGCAGGCTGGGATGAATGTTCCCCACGGGGACAGTCTGGTCCTCATGAGGGCCGGGCTCCGTCGGACGACGTGTTCCGGAGTGTCCCCTCCTAATTGTTGCACATGAAGCATCTTCTCACAGGGCAGCTGATAGTGTTGCACCCTTCGCACTCGCGGGAAGGGCTCCGGCCGATACGGTGCAGGAACAGCCGCCAGCCAGACCAGTGTCCCGCCCGTAGCTGGTGTGCGTCGACCTCCACCTGCCGGTTGCCAGTCGGCAGAGGCAGCGGGAATCTCTTTCCCATGAGAGAGCGGTACCAGCCGGCGGACCAAGCCCTGATATATTCTCGTTGTCGATAAATGTCATCTCGTTCTGGCGCAGCGCATATGCAATTTGACGTGCTTTCTTAAAAATATCCTGAGCAAACTGCCGATCAATTTTTGGTAATTCAACTGATTTAATCGAGGAATAATTTTTTCGTGTTCATCAGCTTTCTTTGTTGTACTTTTGATCCATGAATAACATCACCAAATTTGAGAGTTCCGTAGACATCCTCAGCAGGTACAAAACTTTGTCATGTCTGGAATTTTTCGATTTGACTTCTTTAGGCAAAGGTTATATTAAGATTACCAACAAAATTGCTTAACCCAGACGATTAGGAGGCTTGTTGTGCATCTGGAGCACCTAACTTTATATTTCGTCGATGTTCTTGTACAAATCTGAAAACATTTGGCATAAGCAATGTTGAGAAATTCAGTAACTTTTTGTGACCAGTAAGATTGAATAATAAGGTTATTCAGGACTGAAGCTTATATTTTCATAGTTATTTAGACCATTTTGTGAAGTTGCAACAAAATCAAAAGGGGCGATGATGTCATATGCAGAAATACGTGTGTAGCAACTGTGCAGGGATGGCCAGAGGCACAAAGGCCCACGCGCCAACCCACGTGCCGACCGCCCCCGCCAGCAGCCGACTGCTCCAGTCGATAGACGTGTTACACATCCGGTGTCACTATTCAAACCGAGGTTCGTCTTTGTTGAATACATTCTGCCTCCGAACTCCGGACAGGCATCATCTGGAGATCACATATAACAATGATAATTAGTGTGCAGTTTGAAATGGACTGGCCATACCAAATCGGAGAGTTCGGGTCACAAGTAACACGCCGAAACTTACCATGTCATGTCTATCAATCTGTCATTACTTGCAGGTAGCCTGGAGGGCCGAACTGACTTTCTGAAGTGTGAGAACGTGAAATACCTCTGGAGGGCAAAATTCTAAACTTAAGAAGTGGAGTTTAACCAGAGAGTTAAAAGAAAGGAAGATAACAGAGGTGCCTCCCCCTGTCCGTGGTGCGCCATCTTTTACTAAAGCTAGCTCGAACTGTACACAGATGTCGCTGTTAGCTTGATTTCAGAAACGCATGACTGATAGAGCAGTTTGCTCGCACATGAATAGCACGACTCTCAAAAACATAAATAATACATTATGTTTTCGAGAAAAAAACGTAAAAAGACTGTATCATGTCCATAAGCTAGGCAAAATTGCAGCATTTTCTCACCAGTAGTACCTAACTGTCAGGGGCGTGGATTTCCGAAAATCATTGGGGGTGCCCAAATTTGAAAGAATATGAAGAGCCATCACTCAAAGATTAATAGCATTAAAGCATATGATATTTGTTTTAGCCCGCACACGCGCCTTATGAAGCAAATGGAACTGGTTTAAACGTCTGAAAATGATAAACAATGAAATTTAAAGGAACTTTTAACACTAAGATAACGTTTCATTGGGGCTGCTCGGGCAATCCTCAAAAGATATAGATCCACACCCCTGCTAAAGTAAGCAATTCTGCTAAGCTCTAAGCCTACCTTGGCGGATCCAGATGGAGAGGCTATTAGGGTTATGTTTCCCAAACGCCCAGACCGGGACCAAAATATATTTTGATTTACCCCCCCCCACCTAAACGAGGTGCAGTCATTGAATTTCACGTTATTTTGATAATTTCCTTTTGCAAGGTAAACGTTGGTCTGGACTGTCAAGCAATGTAAAAGCAAGGTATATTTTTATTGAACTCTTGCCAGTGTCTTGTCTTGTCTTGCCAGTCTCTTGCCAGTGTCTTGAACTCTTGCCTTGCCACTCAGCCTTGGGGACCATTGCCGTCTTTTTCAAACCATCGCAAATACTCACAACCGCTGGAATAGTTGAACCGGTGATGTCCAGGGGTTGAATATTCACTGGCCCTCTCACTGCTTTCTTGGTGGTGACGCTTGTGGAAATCGCGATAATCTTTAACGAAATCTGTATTGAACATCTTAGGGCCTCGTTCCTCTACACTCAGCAGAAAGCCATCTCGACACTCCTCAAAACTCCTGCCGGCTCGCCTGTAGCCTGCAGCCTGCAGCGGAAAAACAGCCGTAGATAGTGGAATAGATAATTAATCCGATATAGGACAAAGCATGAATACCTGAAAATGACACTTAAACTTACATTTACCCATGTACACTCTAAGACACTATTATTTTCATTGATCCATTGGCGTCGAATTTCTCGCAATGCAAGTGTGAACACCTATCCACCAATCAGCGGCCGCCATCCGTCGGCAGCCGTATTTGCCTGCGGGGCACAGAGGTGAGAGAGGTCACGCTGGCCATCGCTGACGCCGAGTTAAAGCGCCGTTGGAACGGGTCGCGAGGTGGATTATAAATCCTAGGTGTGTGGTGGTGAGGACTACGGTAGAAGGTGGCTTATATGTTTCTATAGCTGAACTGAACGAGCAGGATGGGATACACAACGTGTGCTTATTTACCTCACACATATTCTTTCTTGTTTTTTTCCTGGCCACTCTGCTTGACAACATGTGAACTGTTCCTTTCCCCTTTCTACAATTTCTGCGACAGTAACCTACCCATGCATTTTAAAGTCGTCGGTTTCAGTCAATGAATTCGTTGGTTGAATAGTGAACTGGAACAATCAGACTTCTGGAGCTGCAGTTTTCCTTTAGGTAGATATGTATTTTCACCAGCCTGTTGCAATGTAGTTTCACTTCGCAGGACATCGAATTCCTTGCACTAGCCGGTAGGGTAAGGATTAATACCAGCAGCCCTGTATACAGGGGCGGATCCAGGGGGTGGGGTAATTTCCTCACACTCTCCGATGTTTTCCGACATTCTGAAAAAATAAAAATATCTTAACATAATTTCGGGCTCTATTGGCCCCAAATTTATTTTCCTGGATCCAGCCCTGGCTGCAGGCTGCCTTTTTCCGAACGTTATTGCGGTAAATCTGAGAGAGAGGGCTTCAAACACTTCCACTGGGGGACAGGGGGTGAGGTCGAAATTATACAATTAGAGCCAGACAAACTGACAATGTGTGCGAGTTTGCGCACATTTTTTGAAAACGTGAAAACAGAAGTAAGCTTAGATATTCTGCTAGTTGTGTCTCGCTGACTGAATTTTCGTGACCTTCCACTGAGCGTGTAAGAAAGGAAACTAGGCATGTATTTTCTGGCCCAGGGTAGTAGCAGCCTCAATTGTCTCGATCCCGGGCACCTTTGAGTAGGAACCACAGAATGAGGTCATCAAGTGTAGACAGTGCTCACTGTACCGCCACTAAGTCACTGTGAAGCTCGACAGCGCACTCCGGGTGCGTTAGGAGTTGGAAGCTCCCATGGATTCCGGGCCGTTCGCGTTTCATATTGTACTGGGTTGAATTTTCCAGAGAATTCGGATGATTTCGGATCTCGGACTGATTGAATCTCTCATTTCTGCCAATAGGCTGTTTTTTAATGAATTGAATTTGTATTGATTATCATTGTGCATGATTGGCCTGGATTTGCCGCCGGGTTTGCCGATACGAACTGGATTGGATGTGTATTTCCTCGACGATGATGAACTCTACCGTCCGCTCGTGACGAGCTTCGGTAACTCCGTGACTTCAGTGACACTCACTCTAACCAGGTCTGGCTGGCTGTGAGCGCTGAGAACCAGAGCAGACATTAACCTTGACACATGTCACTGCTTCTCACCATGCGACATCGGAACAGTTCACTGTGAGTGTACCAGCCCGCTGGTCTTGACCTCGTGGCTTTTCCGTGAGAGCGCGATCTCTACGTGAACCGTGGGAGCTTCGTGACTCGTGACAATGTGGCAGATAAAATGAGTTAGCCGTGAGAATCTACCGAGCCAAGCGGTGGTTGTTCAGTTCATACATGTTTTTTATACGGATTTCTCTCGTGTGTATGTAGTTGCAGCGCGTGGCCACGGCTGGGTATCGCTGACAGGAAATAGTAATTTGGCCGAGGGTAAGCGAAGTTACGGTGAAATATTTTCGAATTTACCGATCTTGCGACTGGGTCTTTTCGGTGTGAGCAGTACGGCTCTGCCCCTGTAATTCGGCAGGGTTTGACCGAGTCTGGGGTGAGTTGGTGTTAGTGCTCTGGCGCGTCAGCGTCGCCAGTGCAGGGCGCCCGCCGCACTAGCGCCACCTGGACGGCACAACCAGCACCATCTCCTTCCAGAGCTCCCGCTCCTGCTACTACTGGTGTCCTCGATGGGTTGAGATTATCTTCATATGATATATTCCTCTCCAGCCGGTCACTGCAAAAAGAAAGAACCGGTAAGAATGAAGAGAGGAAGGGAAGAAGGAATCATACTTTGAGAAGATAGTGCTCCTTCCTATCCAGACAACCAAAATTAGATCAATAAATTAGTTCAGCTACCCCTCGCCCCATCCATCTTTAACCCGCGCCCCACCGGGAGTTCGGCGCCACCTTCGCCCCAGCGGGGGCCATCGATGGCCCCCCTTCTAACTCCGAAAATATGGGCGTTAGCGCAAATCTGCAAAGTGCAATAGAAAGCTCGTGTGAATTCAGTAAGAAATTACTTCGCATGTTTTAGTGCTCAGGTCAATGGTTTGACCTCCAGAGGTAAAATTAGGTCAAGATCGGCTATGTTCACTCAAATATGCAATGATTAGGCAAACTGGTCATAACTCTTATGTCATTAGAGCTATTGAGACCTGGTAAAGTACATTTGATAGGAAATTGCCAGTACTTTTTCGGCTATGTGGAACATAAAGACCTCCCGCCAGTGGTTTGACCTCCAGAGGTCCAAACCCTCGTGACCTAATATGACCTGAGGTCACGAAAGGTCAAAAAGTGACCTTGCCGTATATCAAATGAAAGCCAGTAATAAGACAAACACGATGGTGTTTGTTTCACCGCTCTAGCTTAATTAGGTCAAAAGTTATTGTCAAAATACTGTTTTTTGACCTCTGGTGACCTTGGATGACCTTGGAAAAGTCAAAGGGCAAATATAACCCCTGGGATCCGTGAAAGGGTGTCCAAAAACGCTGTTCTGAGCAGTCTAAGTATTTGCAATCGTTTTTGTGGCTTTTATATCATGAAACAGGTTTTTCCCCATGCTTTTCCAATGGGAGAGGTCGCCTCGTGACCTGACCTCAGGGCACGAAATCGAAAAATCCCGGATATACACTTTATAGACCCTGGAGGGGTCATAAAGTGTAGGAACTTTCAAATCGATCGACTTTGAAATGTAGCTCTTACAGAGCTCTAAAGTTGAAGTGAGGTGACCTTGGTTGACCTCGTCTGGTGACCTGACCTTGGGTGACCCGGGGTAAAAAATTTCAGGGATGATGGGAAAATGATGCAGTGAGAGGTAGAGCCCTCAACCGCGGTGCTGCACCTCTTCGTTTTTCTGCTATCTTGGAAAACCCTTAGGGGGGCATCGATGCCTCCCCGGTGGGGCGAGGGTTAATTGTCATTGAATTACGGTATGCATTGTCTGATATGTCAGGGATGGCGTTAGAGCTCTAACGGGCATACTACAAATATTGTCAAGAAGGTTACAGTATTTATATTAAACATCGCATTGACACTTTTAAAATATAATCACCATTTGCCCTATGTGATACATTGGTCCCGACACTGGCGGATACGGGGAGGAGCGGTGGGAGAATGAAGTACGGGAATGATTTGGTTCATCACACCGACCTAACCCGTTACTGTTTGTCACTTAGAACTGGTTGAAGCTATTAACCCAAAGTGACCACTTCGCAGATCACATTTTTTAGATATACTGCCTGTACTGGCTTTGAAATTCAGAGCGAAATTTCAGTAACTTCAACGTAGTTTCTACATCAATCTAAAGAAAATCAGAACAAATTAAAAGTTCACACGTTTCACAGTGCTGAACCAGGTATGACGATTAAAAGTTGATAAGTTGTTTAACTCGCCGCTTGCCTCAAACCCTGGATGTAAAATAAACAAATTCGCTACAATTGCAGAGAAAGAATTAGCGAAGTCAAAGAATCATAGTAATTTTGTTCCACTTTACATCCAGGATTAAAAAGGATGGGCCAATTAAGAACCCATCAAAACAAATCAAATCATGATATTTAAATACACCAGGTTAGCTATGTATGCACCTATTGCGAAAGTTGGTTCAGAATTTTGCAGCACGAAAAATTCTAAATTTGTGAAGCACATGTATAATTCCTTACAAACTATTACGAATTGATATAATGATCCAGCACTGCTGATCGAGCTACTGAACTCTTCACGTATGTAAAATCAGTCTGGTTCGCCATGATGCTCTTATCCTGGCACAATAAGTGATGTGAAGCAGTGATCATCTTTGCTTCATCTCGTAATGATATTTGTTGTCATCTTAGATGTTTGAAGAAATTAGGAGTATTTTCACGGTGTTTCATAAATAGGAGCAGTGCAGCCAATTCGCTTTTGATTACAATCTCGGAGGTTTTCCTCAATATTGAGTAGCGCCATTCATTAGCCCTGTTCTAGCTGTCAGCAGTGTTTTGTCAGCACCAATCAGCGGGCCGCGTTGCGCCTACGTCACAGGACTGTAGCCTCTCCCCAGGAACTAGTTCTAGAGGTTTTACGGGTTAACGGCTTGCTGTTTGTGCTGATGAAAAACCGTAAGTCACGAAGTGGCAACCTAATATTTTTATGGTATAAAGGTTTAAGTTCCCTTTGCTTAACACAAACAAGAGGCGATTATGGCGCTGATGTTACTTTTCTGGAGGAGAGGTTAGAGGTCCTGCTGACAAAACTGTGCTTACAGCTGGAACAGGGCAAATGTCCCTGAACCAGTGCCGAACAGAGAGTTTTCCTCTGCCCATCTCATTTCTCAATGAGTGGAAAATCATGGCACGGAGCACGATGCTCGAAAACAGAAGCGAATACAGTCGGAAGACGATGTCAAATCGGAAAAAGCCTGTTTATGTCAGAGCACATTCTCTCCGAAATCCCGTTAACACACACGCATTGGATGGGATCTGAAAGTGCTATCCATGCGTGTTTTTAAGGTGGCCGAAAACCCGTACAGAGTTGATCCTAAACAACGCTGGAGCGTGCGGGCACAGTATTGTGTGTTGTGGTGTTGTGGTGTTGGTGCTCGATCGTAAAGAGTGCATGCCTCTTTCCTCCTGGATCCGTTTATGCCGATTCCAGACTCGAACAAGGGACTTCCGTGCAGACCTGCGGATGTGTTAACGACCCATTGACATGCTTTGATTCATGCCTGAAATGGTCTGCGCCAGCAGCGTAATTTCGATGCTACTCAGTGATATGATACAGCTCTGATAGCTCCTGAACATGATCCAGAGTTGGCCTGTGGGCGCCGGAGTGCGACGTCAGAGGGTTTATTTATCTATTTATTTATTTATTCAAATTCATCACCAACAGGCTTAAAACCCACTGACAGGTGAAGTCATAGTTTAAAACTGCAGTGGGATGTACAAGATACTAAATGAGCTAGTAAAAACATACAAACAGTCACATAAAACATAAAGCTTTTCGTTGGTCAGGAGAGCCCTGATTGACTGTCTGAGGGGGCCCCATAAGATAGCGGTCAGAGAAGCCCTAATTTCTGATCTAAGCGATTCTCCAGATATTGATCAGAGATACCCCAAGTGCCGGTCTAAAGGGGTTCCCAGATACTGGTCTGAGGTGATCGATACTGGTCTAAGAGGCCTGGCAGCTTGTCTAGACAGGAATCCTGGGATATTGATCTTGGGGACTCGGAGTGATGAGTTATAGAACCGCAGAAAGCTGATCTGAAAACTGCAAGATAGATGGTCCGTTTGGTTGTAAATCAAAATAACTACACACTTGATTAGGTTCAGTTACTATCAGTTCACAAGATAAAACAGCACAAAAAATTGACCGACAAAATCGTCATGTGATGCCGATTTTCAGAAGAGTCACCGATGAGCCAGAACCGAGATTTCTCTGTCCTAAGAGGATCCTGGATGCACTCTGCTGGTGAATATCACGAAGCACGTCCTCATAATCGGCCTTGATGCTCTGTGGGCGATGAGTGCTCAACAATCGACGCGGACACGGATACAAACCTTTATCTGTAATTGGCAGTGGTTCTCAGACTAGTACCGAACCGGAGCACACCGACGGAAGTGGGGCGGCTCAACAGCAGCCATAGTTCACAAAGCTGGCTGTCGACGGCTGAAAACCATTATTATAGAGCCCTTAAGTCTCTGTTCCTGCCCAAACGGCGTCATACAGCACTATTAATGGACTATTACAGGTGTAATGGCGGCCGTGGAGCTAGTTATTACCCGCGTTTCGAATGATTCAAGCTGGCACTGAAGATACAAAAATTATAAACGGACCATTGGGAATCAACACAAAGAAAACGTTTGAACCACATTGTGCACCTTGTCTGGTAATGTTGTTCAATGTTCGGTGTTACAAATTTGAGATCTTCTGTTCATCGAAAAGCCTTGCTGGCAGTACATCTGCTTATCGTTGTGCCGTTTCTTGTGTGTACAGCGACGCTTGTGCGTGAATGGTGAAACTATCAGCTATTTAGCCCCGTTCGCACCGAATGCTTGTCTAACGGCAAAGAAGATTCATAAGGAATGTTACAGACCATGCCGACGAAACCTTATTCGCATGCTTTGTTTGGTCCGTCACCCACCCTTCTCCGGATAACATTTTTCTCCATTTTTCTTTAAATATAAATTTTGTCCAGGTTCAGGTTTTAGAATCTAAGCCTCACTGGCCATCAATGGACATGTCACGGGGACCCCGACCCCACCATTCGAACGAGCAATCCCCGCGATGACGGGTTAATTTCGAAACCAATGTTCAACGTCCGACAAAACACAGGAACGGCCGCCCTACTCAGGTATCTTTCCAGTCAGTTGGCAGCTGACCTACGTCGGGTATTGAGATATATATATATATATATATATATATATATATATATATATATATAATCTTGTAAACGTATTTTATTAAAGACCAGGGAAAGCTTGCATTTCAGTATTTTCTTTGTGGTGTAACCTTATTAGTTCATTACAAGAAGAACCCAGGAAAACCATAATAGACATCGAAAACACCAGAAAGAAAATACTAAAATGCAAGCTTTCCCTCGTCTTTAATAAAATATGTTTATAAGAAGATATTTTGCCGACGTAAACTCATATATGTATTGTTGATATGTTCTTGACATGATATATGATATATGGAAGAGACTTCAGACTTTTTTAATTTTTTTTTAAATATAGATATAAATATATATATATATATATATATATATATATATATATATATATATATATATATGTGTGTGTGTAAACAAATTGCAGAAGTAAACGTCTCCAGAGGAGAATTCCCTTACTCAGTTTGCAAAAAAAAAATCAGTGCCCTGGAAAATTATGAGGCGACGCCAATGAAAAAGGTGCATATTTACATACTTACAGATTTCAGGTGTTCTGTCACGTGAAATGCGAAGGAAGAGAATTTACGGAAAAAGTTACGTGTTTATCTTCAAGGAGCTGTTACGTTAGGAAACCTAATTTTGCGAACCCATTGTAAGCAAAGCGCAAGAAGGTCACTTTCAACAATGTTCTTGCTGTAAAATATAAAAAACATTGGTATGCCTGCCATAGGAACTTTGAAGTCTGGCACGGGATGCCTTACACGTCATATAGGAAGCCCCACTCATTGTGACCTGCAACGTAGTGATTACTGAGCTGGTACGCAGCGCCTGCGAGGTTTATCCTTACATATCGATAAAATGTCACGTTTCGGCGACCCGGTCTACCGGCCCGGCCCCAACGTCATGCTAATGTAAAAAGCTTACATCTGTACAGTTGGTATACCGGAACGAATCTTGCACTTACAAGCATTATCATAATTTAGATATGGTACCAATTCTGTAACGAAGGTATAAACCCACATACCAGGGTCGTGCCATGGTTATGGGTAGGAAGAGCGATGCCCAGAGGGGCGAATGTCTATTCGCTACTCGGTCCCTCAGAGAGGATGTCCCTTCGCTACTCACCCTCCCCCCCAGAGGAGAGGATGTCCCTTCGCTACTCACCCCCCAGAGGGGGGATGTCCCTTCGCTACTCCCCCCCAGCCCCAGAGGGGTATATGTCCCGTCGTTGCTCGGTCCAGTACGAGACGCGGACCAATGACAGCTGTTATGCAAAGCGCTGGCAAGAACAGTTTTATTATTTATTATGGTCACCCCCAACAGGCACACTTGCCCAATTAAAGGAGTATTGGCGTGTGTGTTTAAGGATTCTCTCCACCAGGTCAGATCGGACACGCAAGGCGGGTTCCCGCCGTGGAGATTGAACCCACGTTAATCCATGTTATCCGATCTGAAGACGGGCAACGAAGCCACTTGGCCACCCGGCCCCAAGTTGAAGAAAATGAAACGTCGAAACATTTACGCATACCTGCGCTTGTTGAAGGGAAAAGCCAAAAGCATAGGTCGGATTCCCCTATCCGGAGGAGGGAAGGTGTCCTCTGGTTCGAGAGTTTGGGGACCCGTCCTCCTGCATTCACCCGTCCTCCTGTATTCTATGCAGATGGCTATAAACCTTTTTGGGCTCTTTAGAAGCTGCTATGATTTATGGCAAAAGTGTCACGAAATCTCAAGTAACGCTGTGTAACTGCAATCGATACTGGTCGTGAGATTCGCCTGTCATCATGTCAGTGACCTGACACAGCTCGGCCGTGGATTGGTCACAGTACACACAGGGCGCCAATCGCGGGCCATCCTCATTGGCGGGCCCGCGAATCCAATCGATTCCCGGTCTCGGGTCATACTCATCACATGTCCTACAACAAATTTAACGGATAATTCGCGGCGGCCCAGAAGTGGAACGGGGCCGAGCCGTGTGTAATGGACTCTGGGAGACTCTGAGCTCATGACGGATCAGTGACGCCAGCTACCATCAGGTGAGTATCACCTTTCACCGCGCGTCCGAGTCCATCGCTCACCGGCCTCCGGGCCGACGCAGGGTGTCATCACCGGGATCGCAGCTGACCCGGCGCGGCGTCTTCTCTTCTCTATACAGATATAGATGTTATTCTAGAGGCCGTGCGATGGAGCTGGACTGAATGACAGGCGCAGCTTCGAGGTGTAGCTGTAATTTTGTGATTGATTAGACTTGGAAATTGCAGTGAACAATCCGTGTTTTCGAGAAGATAGGTAGGTTTGGGTTTGGAAACATTCGTGAAAGATGCTTCGTATCTAGACTATAATAGCATGAGATGCGGAGATTAACCATTTGGGCTTCGGTAAGATTATCTGTGTCGAACTTAAAAGTTGAAGAACTGGAAGGCCAGTGACGCCGCCATAAACCTTTTAACCCGCACCCCGGTGGGCCTCCGAGCCACCTTCGTCCTGGTAGGGGTTTCAAACACCCCGCTCTAACTCGGCTCCTATGCGGGATAGCGAGAAAACACGAAATCTGGTGGGTAGCTCATAACAATTAATGAAGAAACTGCACCAGCTACTTTTTGGCTCCAGTCAATATTGAGGTCATGATAGGTCAAAGAAAGTGACAGGTAAGAGAAGAGTTTCTGGGCTCTAGCGTCTGACAAAGTTAAGTTAGAATCAATTTTTAGGCACCATTCGCTTCCTCTCCTAAGTGCCACAAAAATCCTTCCTCAACCTCAGCTTTATGGTTGACGACTGTTCTCAGCTGTTTTCGGTAGTTTTGACCTTTCTGGATAACACCATAAAGGCTTTCACAATATCTGTCTGGGGTTTATAAGGGTAACGTAACCCAAAATCCTTTTAGCAAGCGATCTGCTCAGGGTGGGATCGAGAGATCTCTCGCTACAGCCAGTCGAATGATGCATAACATGACATGCACTATGCACCATTGCCTAGTATATATTGATGCGCACGAAAGCTGACGACTCTTCTGCGTCGACAATAAAAAATAATACATGAGCAAGAACCTTTAAGGCACCTGGCCTTGCCTTTCACACCACTCCTGCTATAAGTCACCATGGGGTCTGGTGACGCAACGCTATCTCCCCATCTCCTTTCCTTTTCATTTGCATTTGATCGTTAATTCCATCTGTTTGTTCACGTCTGTTTACCGGGACCGTTTCCGTTTAGTTTACGGTGGTGATTATCGCTTGACACGGTCATAAATCTCCTTCAAAACACGCTAGCGAAAATGACCCTTCGCAGGGCTAGGGAACACACTTTCTAGAGAATCATCAACTCAACGAAAGAAGATTCGGGTGGGCCTAACAGGGAACAAGTTTTCATTCCAATATCCTAGCCAGACGGAACAGAGATACAAATGCTTACCTTTTACTGACTGTGCGCTGCGACCTGTCCAGCTTGGATTTGTAATGATACTTGATGAAGGGGGCGATGTAAAAGTATCCAACATTTTTGCTTCTGCGTAAGCTGAGTTTCACCAGGTGCTGCGTCACTCACCCTCACCTCCTAGGCAGATAAAGAGGTGGGTGGTGGGGGGGGGGCAAAGAGAGGCACTTCCCCCATGAACACTCGGCGCCCTTGAAATGGTCACGGCGCCCCCTAAAAGGTCCATGGCGCCCTCTGAAATCCCCCTTCCCTAGGATGCCAGTATCGACACCCCCGAAATAGGATTTGGCGCCCACCTGATATTTTTGTCCAAAGTGGTGTCCCTTGGTCCGGATGGTGCCCCGCGACCATCTGCCCCCTCTCCCCCACCCACAATGGGAGATCCTGGATTCTCATATGCATCGTCTAGAGTCGCAAAAATATATATATATTTCTTCTACAACATAAGTAAAAATATTTTTTCGAGGACGAGGAAATACTGGGGTCACGCCGTCCTCCCAATGATGATTTTTTCAGAACGCTATTTTTTCTATTTTACTTCCACTATGTCAAAAATAGTTCCACGCCCCTGGCCGTCCGAAGTGTATGCTTTTCTAGCACAAAGAATACTAACTCGCTTTTGCCCAACTCTTTTCCGTCCCAGTCCGTTGTTTCTCCTCCACCAAACGGGAACAACAGATGCCGACTCTTCTCTGGTGGGACCTCGTCGGGTATCGGCAGCGACGCTCCGGTCTGGAGAAGCGTGTGATCCGAGTGCCGGATACGATATCCGGCGCGGAAGTGATGCCTTCCCAGGCGGAGGCCTGTGGCGCGAAACAGCGGAGATGGGCTCAATTTGGCGCGCCGCGGTGGCGCGCCGCAGGAAAATGGCGGGAGCTCGGCCAGCTTCGCGGTGATATTCAATTATGATGACTTTCTCTGGTGGAATTCTGAACTCTCAGTGGTAAACACTTCTGCTGCCTGAGAACTGGTGGCAAATGCATTCAGAGGAAGGTAGCTCCTCAAAATGTTGTTTATCCCATAGCTGTACTTTTTTATGCCGCTTTTGCTTCAGTTTGATAAAATGTATTGCCCTCAAGGTTAAAACTTAATGAGTATGTTATGCATATTAAGCAACCTGTTGAAGTAACATTTTTCAATGGGTAAGTCTTTGTTTCGATGCTTTTCTAAGAAAAAATTGCCCACATAGGTTGCAGATGTCTCGAAGAATATTGGATGCGTGCTTTGTTTGACTTCCCATTACGAATGATGGCATATTGAACTCATTAACTGAGCAATTCCCTTGAGTGTATTAATTGTATGATTTTTGCCCTTCGGGTTTTATCTAGTTTAGGTACTGATGGGAAAGATGCCCCCTCAACGAATGGGGAAAGATGCGCCATGGGCAACTTTCCCGGTGGAAAGGGGGCGTCTCGCCACAGCAATATAACACCATTTGTTAGAGTAAACAGTAGCCTGGTCCGGATTTAGGTTTTTTTCTTCAGAAAGTAACGGATCGTTGTTCATTAGATGCATTTTTTGGTGCTGATTGCGATGCGCTCATCAAAAATGCAATTTTCCCAAAAACTTTTGGTGGCCCACTCGAGTTGAAGGTTTTGCATTTTGCCCAATTTTCCACTTTTTGGCTCACCATCAACCCATATTACCAACGAGGTGGAAAAAATTGCACTGGGTTGGTAGTTTGGTTCATTGGTGTTCCATTCGCTTTGTTTTTGTTGTTATAACTTGCACACATAACGGCTATTTTTGCTTATCATATCCTCTTTTAGTTGAGCTTGCACTGGCTCTCCATAGATGGCGCTAGCGGCGTGACATGGTAAGTGAATACTGATTCCCTCGGGGACCGGGAATGTGAACAGCAACGTGAAAGGTGAGAATCAATTGCGAATTGGATTGTATAAACGCACTTAAAGAGCTGTTTTCAAGCAGCACTGAAGTTGTTAACACTGTTTCTCAGGTATTTTAAGCATGCCATGTCCAAATATGCTGCTGCTGCTGAAGTCCCGACCATAACCCTTTACCAATAGACGCAGGAACCGTGGGGGCTGTGGTGGTGGCTGTTGCACCCAACTTTCAGAGTGTGGCAGCAGCTCTAACCCCGCCCCCCAGTTTGAGCCGATTTTGGAACTTCTCTATTAACATTTAAGTGATATGCCTAATCACCCCTGGCCATACCAACGCGGAAGCCCCTTCCTCCGACTAAAATAGTCTCTCCACCTATGCCGTCACCGACTGAATGCTTCTGTATTTGCGCCAAAAAGACTCTGCAGCAACCCTACTTTGACTGAAGTGCGAGGGTATCAGTTTTGAGGCTAGCGACCTCTAGCCCAGTCTCCTCTGACATATTTAGAGGTCGTTGTGGCCCAGAGAAGAATTATATGTTTTACGTATACGGATAGAATTGACAATTTTTAACGTTGCGGTCCAGCAGAAAAAATCGACTGGTTTGGCATTGTGCGAACATTTTTTTTTACAAACATGGCATTGTTCACCAGGTTTTAAGGACTGAAGGAAATATGTTGTATGAAATCACAAAATAAGCTTTCCAACGTTTCCGCACCTTGCACTAGCTGCATTGGATAATAATCTATAATCATATGATAATCAATAATCATCGACATAATTTAAGTGTTTACGTTATCTTTTCCTTTCAGTTCTCTGATCGAAATTGAAAATGGAGGGACGGTTATATCTGCAAGAAATAAAGGAGTCTTACCGTGAGTTTTGTATATCATAGGGCGGCTCCTTATGACAAGAATTGAACTCATGGAGGAGCGGAGCAAAGATGAGTGTCATATTCCTATGGAAGAATGGAAGAACAGGGTAACAGCAGGGGTTATGGATGTGTGTGCCAGCGTATCACTCCATACACGTGTAAATCAGGCCATACTGAAGGAACTAAGAGGGCTTTGGAAAGAAAGAGTACAAAAAGAAGTATGCAAACAAGTTTGGCAAGCGAGCTACTATACCAACTGCTGCGATGGATTCGCTGTTTGATACCAGCAGCCGAGAACTTGAGCCTGGACTAGCAGAAGACAGTGTTTCTTGCCGACCATCCAAGTGCCAGACGCCTTCAGACAGACAGCCTCGGTCAGGAAACCACAGCGCGATGGCAGAGGAGAGCCCAGCGAGCGGGTCGAGCAGTCATGAGAGGAGCAGCCGTCACCTCCCCGAGTCAACAGGCGACGGCCGAGACAGCAAACACGCCTGTGGAAACTGGTGTTTCATTAATGCTATCATCTGCTAAGCTATAATGACTCGGTAATCCCGATCAAAGGGATATTATCTGTGTATGAGCAATGCTATTTTCAAAACCAGTCTGCTCAACAATTCTAACAAAACACCCACAAGCTATATGTATATATATATTTTTCAAAACACTGTCCAAGTCGTTCACAGTCAATAGCTCATAAACCATAAGACATGGTACGCATTGCTTGTCGTTCTCCTATCCTTCCTTACGGTTCCATAACTCATAAAACATAAAAATGGTTGGCATTACTTGTCGTTGTTCTACGGTCTATCCTTCCTTATGGTTTGTGAGATATGGACTGTGAACGACTTGGACAATGTTTAAAAAATATATAAATATATAGCTTGTGGGTGTTCTGATCGGATTTATGAGCTGACTGGTTTCTGAAAATAACATTGTTCATACACAGATAATATCCCTTTGATCAGGATTACCAAGTCATTATAGCTTAGCAGATGATAGCGCTACCTGAAACACCAGTTTGCACAGGCGTGTTTGCTGTCTCGGCTGTCGCCTGTTGACTCGGGGGAGGTGACGGCTGCTCCTCTTATGACTGCTCGACCCGCTCGCTGAACTCTCCTCTGCCATCGCTCTGTGGTTTCCTGATCGAGGCTGCCTGTCTGAATACGTCTGGCACTTGGCTGGTCGGCCAGATACACTGTCTTCTACTAGTTCAGGCTCACGTTCTCGGCTGCTGATATCAATCAGCGAATCCATCGCAGCAGTTGATGTAGCAGCTCGCTTGCCAAACCTGTTTACATGCTTCTTTTTTGTCTCTCATCCTTTCTAAAGCCCTCTTAGTTCCTTCAGCACGGCCTGTTTTGCACGTGTAGGCAGTGATACGCTTGCACATACATCCATAATCTCAGCCGTTACCCTGTTATTGATACTTTTATAAGAATATGGCACTCATCTTTGCTCCGCTCCTCCACGAGTCCAATTCTTGTCACAACAAGGTGCACTATGACATGCCAAACTCACGGTCAGGCTCTTTTGTTTTTTGCAAATATTACCGTCCGTCCATGTTGAATTTTGTTCAGAGGAAACATAAAACTGCAAAGAGAACATAACGTAAAATTTGGATCATGCCGCTATGTGAATTATTCAATGCAACTAGTGCAGGATGTCTAGTCGTTGGAAATTTTAGGATTTCATACAGCATATTTTCTTCTGTCCTTAAAACCTGGTGACCAATGTCACGTTTGTATTAAAATGTTTGCATAATGCCAAACCGGTCGATTTTTTCTGCTGTACCACAACGTTGAAAATTATCAATCCTATCCGTCTACGTAAAACAAATAATTCTTCTCTGGGCCACAACGACCTCTAAATATGTCAGAGGAGACTGGGCTAGAGGTCACTAGCCTCAAAACTGATACCCTCACACTTCATTCAAAGTAGGGTTGCTGCAGAGTCTTTTGGCGCAAATACGGAAGCATTCAGTCGGTGAAGGCATAGGTGGAGAGACTATTTTAGTCGGAGGAAAGGTGTAGGCTGCAGGAAGGGGCTTCCGCGTTGGTATGGCCGGGGGTGATTAGGCATATCACTTAAATGTTAATAGAGAAGTTCCAGAATCGGCTCAAACTGGGGGGCGGGGTTAGAGCTGCTGCCACACTCTGAAAGTTGGGTGCAACAGCCACCACCACAGCCCCCACGGTTCCTGCGTCCATTGGTAAAGGGTTATGGTCGGGACTTCAGCAGCAGCAGCATATTTGGACATGGCATGCTTAAAATACCTGAGAAACAGTGTTAACAGCTTCAGTGCTGCTTGAAAACAGCTCTTTAAGTGCGTTTATACAATCCAATTCGCAATTGTTTTTCACCTTTCACGTTGCTGTTCACATTCCCGGTCCCCGAGGAAATCAGTATTCACTTACCAAGACACACCGCTAGCGCCATCTATGGAGAGCCAGTGCAAGCTCAACTAAAAGCGGATATGATAAGCAAAAAATAACGGTTATGTGTGCAAGTTATAACAATAAAAACAAAGCGAATGGAACACCAATGAACCAAACTACCAGCCCAGTGCAATTTTTTCCACCTCGTTGGTAATATGGGTTGATGGTGAGCCAAAAAGTGGAAAATTGGGTAAAATGCAAAACCTTCAACTCGAGTGGGCCACCAAAAGTTTTTTCGAAAATTGCATTTCTGATGAGTGCATCGTAATCAGCACCAAAAAATGCAACTAATAAACAACGATCCGTTACTTTCTGAAGAAAAAAACCTAAATCCGGACCAGGCTAGTAAACAGCTATGTGTTAAACTTGGGGTTAGTCCAAACCTTACCCACGGGCAGCGCCACGGAATTGTTACTGGGGGCTATGGACCCTGGACTAGTGATGGCAGGGGTAGGGGGTACGTGAACCTTAAATCGAATGTCTTTGAAAAAGCTAATGACCATGAAGCTAATGAACACATTTACGCAGGTCAACGTAGGTAGGTAATAGGGAGACAATAAAAGCCTAGGTCGATTCCCAAAACTTGTCGGGAGACGTCCTCACAGATTGACGAGTTAGGGGATCCGTCCTCCCGTTCTCCTGTTCTCTGCTTTCGATGTTCAGGACCGTACGTGTTAAATAAGAGCGCACTTTTTTAGTCTTAGATCATGAGACAGCTTCTCCCATTCAATGGGAGAGGTCACCTCGGGACCTGGCCTCAGGTCACGAAATCGAAAAAATGCCGGATATACATCTTGTAGACCCTGAAGGAGTCATGAAGTGTAGGAACTTTCAAATCGATCGGCTTCGAAATGTAGCTCTTATAGAGCTCAACAGTTGAAGTGAGGTGACCTCGGTTGACCTCGCCTGGTGACCTGACCTTGTGTGACCTGGGGAAAAAAATTCAGGGGTGGTGGAAAAATGATGCGGTAAAAGGAAGAGTCCTCAACCGCGGCGATGCGCCTCGTCGTTTTTCTGCTATCCCGGAAAAAAACTTTAGGGGGCCATCGATGCCCCCGTGGGGCGAGGATTAAATGGCAAGGGCCTATGTGAGGAATTGCATAAGAGGTTTTGGACTTGGTCCCATGGGCCCTAGCTGGATTGGTGTCCCATGAGCTTACAAGGGACCTCTGGGCTGTTATGGGGCCTGTTTAACGTATGGACCACCTTAGCTTGTTTGCGGCCTCCTTGTGCTTATCTTAGGCTCCGTGAGTTTGTCGAGACACCCAGCTGGTTTAGCACTCTTGGTTTTTATGGGCCTCCTGAGCTGCTTTTAGGCCCCCTCAGCGTGTCTGGGACCCTTGAGTTGAAGCTTGGCCCCTGAACTAGTGCTATCCCCCTGAGCTTATTTATGACCCGCTTAGATAATTAACCCTCGCCCTGGTGGGGGTGTTTGAACATCCCCCTCGGTTTTTTTCGGCGGCACGGGAAAACAGCGGCGCAAAGCGCCTTCGTACTTGACACACCTTATACCTGATTAATTCCGCAATTTCCCCAAAATTTTAAGATTGGGTAATCTCAGGTCAGGTCACCAGTACACGTCAAGTGACCTCACCTCCATGTTTTTAAGGTGGCATAAGTAAATAAAGGATAAATCTATGGAATTCAAACTTATACCACATAATGGGCCTACTGAGTACTACAAAACATATTCCGGGATTTTTTCATATCGATGACCTAGGGTCACATGTAGATAATAGATAGGGTCACATGCAGATAACCTCCATTGGAAATGCATGAGAAACAGGAATTGGGCTGTATTTGTGTAGATATAGCTGAGCATACCCTCATGTTCTCCAAATCCCCAAGGGACCCTTATCTTCATCTCCATACGCCCATATCCATGGGCCTCTTTCCAGGTCCATATTGCAATTTTTTATCTGTTACCTCTGAGAGATCATCTGGGTCCGATATAGCCTAGACTCTGAAGCGCCCTAAAACCACAAAACACACACTACTTAGCAGGTTTTCAGACTTGGGTCAATCGATTTGCAGGAAATCATGATAAAGCTCTTATTTTCATACCATTACGTTTGCATTGCTATTGCGATTCGATTGATATGCGTATTGACTATGCTAGGCTGGAAAGTGACCTTGACCTGACCTGAGGTCAGGCAATTTTTGTGTTTTGACCTAATATTGTCATTTCATATATTTAATGATTCGCCATGACAAGAGAAAGCGAATGGTGTCTAAAAAATGATTCTAACACAACTCTGTCAGACGCTAGAGCCCAAAAACACTAGTCTAACATGCAGCCTTCTTTGACCTGTCATGACCTCAATATTGACCTGAGCAAAAAAGTAGCCGATGTAGTTTCTTAATTAATTTGTATGAGCTATCCAATGCTTTTCGAGTTTTTTTCGCTATCGCACATAGGAGCCGAGTTCGAGAGGAGGGGCGTTTGAACCCCCCCCTCCCACACCAGGGAGAAGGTGGTTCGGAGGCTCACCGGGGCGGGAGTTACCACTTTTCTTCCAGCACCTGAGGACCCTCTGGAACTATTATTGAGACTTAGCTTACCCGAGGAAGCAGTCCGAATAGCTGCAATATCCCGGAGTCCAAACCAGGCATGTAGCACCGAAAACATTAGTGCGAGGATTATTTTGGATTGTGCGGACGAGCTAGCTGTGCCCCTTACGGAAATTTGTAAATTTTCCCTGCAGAGTGGCATCTCTCCAACATGGTGGAAACTGGTCAAATGTTTTCCTATCTTTAAGAAAGGCAATAAAAAGGCCCGGCCAACTACCGATCCGTATCTCTTCTGCCCCTCTTCTAAAAAATCCTGGAAAGGATTGTGTACAGCCAGCTGTACCACCACGTTGCGCCGGTGTTGTGCCAGGAACAGCATGGGTTCATTCCGGGTCGGTCGTGCTCTAGCAACCTTGCCACATACCTCAGCTCGGCGTGGAAGGCAATATCGGAGGGATATCAGACGGACGCCATGTACATGGATTATTTGGCCAACTTTTAAAGTGTGAACCATAAACTGATCATTCACAAATTGAAACAATCCTACTATTTGCAGGTTTCTGATCTTCACGGTTCTCTTCTGCTTCACAGTTTCTCTTCTGCTCTTTCAAAGTTCGCTTAACTAAGATTGTCCAGAACTGTTTTGAGGTGTACAAACGTTTAATCCATCCAATCTTTAGGCTTTTCATAAATGAAGTAGTGTCTGGAACATTCAGCCCATCGTGCGTTGTTTTTGGCACTATTTTGGAGCGTTTCACTGGATCACACCTGTAATTCCAAAGAAAATCGTAAATAATTTTTTCAAGTTGTTTTATCATTGCTTTTGGTGGAACTGGCAATGAAATAAATACATGAACCATTTTTGCGAATAATATAGGTTTAATAACGTTGATTTTTCCTACGAGTGTCAACTTTCGTCAATTCCATTGTTTGATCTCTTGTTGGATAGAGTCTATTTTGTTTTTCAAATTTTCCTCGGTTATCAAGTTATTTGTCTTATTAAACTTGATTCCTGATATTTTTAGCTCTTCTACCAATGTTATACCTGACGCATTATTGCTTAGGGTTTCACTAATTGGCCCGATTGGTGAATGCTTCATTTTCTTTATGTTCAGCTTCAGGCTGGAAAAACATGAAAATCTTCTCAACTCGTCAGCAACTGCACCTAATGCATTTTCGTCTGCCTTGGAGAATTTTATTATATCATCAGCATATTGAGAGAGCCGCACTTCCATGTCTGTTCCAAGACGGATACCGCTGCATCGAGTTGATTTTTTAATTGGGAGGCAAGTGGTTCGACTGTCAAGTTGAATAGATAACCACTGGCTGGGCTGCCCTGCCTGATCCCTTGGTTTAAATTCATTTTTTTCTCCTAAGTAACCAGCCAGTAGAATTCGCGAAAATTGTTCGAATTAAGGTATAATAAGTCAACAATTGATCTAAATCGAAGCCCAAAACTATAGAACACTAACGCTTGTTTAAAAAAATCCAGGCAACAGACTCAAATGCAGCCTCAAAGTCGGCTGCAAGAATAAGTCCGGCTTTCTCTTATTTTTTCAAGATAGTCGATTACATTATAAACTATTCTTGTGTTTCTCGGATGTATCTGCCCTTTATATAGACTGATTGAGCAGGAGAGACAAGTTTATCCATTACGCTTTTCAATCTGTTAGCAACAGCAGCGGAAATAATATTAAAGTCTGTATTTAATAACGATATCGGCCTCCATCCCTTAGCAGATTCCTCGTCCTGATCTGACTTCGGAATTAATGAAATGTAGACTTGACTCGATTGGTACTGCGTGTAGCTCTTGCTGGAGTAAATATCAATAAGGTAAGTTAATCACTAAGGCAATTATATTTATCCTAATTTCTATTCGAAATATTGTAAATAGGTCATATTTACGAATTACTTATTATTTTCTTATTGTCAGACCATACATTTTTCACGAGCAAGGTCCCTCCGCTATTTTTGTTCGAGCATGATGAAGCTTGGCATCATGTATATAGAGATAGCCAATGGGAACAAATGTTGAAAAACTTGTCTTTTATGTTTCCCTTTGATCACAGCATCCTTTTTAACCGATGTCTTAATACTTGTGCCGTCTCACATCAGCACCCTGGCCTTTTTCTCTCCACTCACGGCAAATGATTGGAGCCAAAAATTTTGGTACTATCAAGGTGAGATTGATGTTTGCAGAGTCGTGGTATGTTTTAACGCTTCGGCTGTTTAATTTTGAGACGGATTCCTGCCAGCTCAGTTGCAAATCTTCAGATATTCAAGTTCGTAGGTTCACAGGGAATACATCCTATACTCAAAAATGAATGTTGACAGTGTCATGTTGAAGACCTTGAATGGCAGCTAGAGGGTCATACCCCCAATTTTCACATTTTAAACCATGAGCCCTCCCAATTTTGAACACTCATACACCCATGTTTTTCGCCACGTAAAAAGGCAATCATTCTGCTCGGTTTAGCACCCGTCGAAAGCTCTTCAAAACTATGCATTGACACCGGGTATTTGCGCACCATTCACAAACAAATCGAGCAGTTTAGTAAAGCAGGCACCTCTGTTTGACAACAGCTGTGCTATATAGAGCATAGGAAACGATCCTTGTCGTTAGTAAGATTAGATGCTGGTTCGTGGCACGTACATAGAATTTCTAAGGCTGAACTGAAAATCATTTTAATTATCTAGGACCTATTTGGCCGATAACGACCACAGAGTGAAACTTTTTCCGAAAGAATATGTAATAAATTACCCAAAAAACTCGTGCAATAACAGGCACTCACTTCTTTAAGCGCTTCTCACAATATTCAAATGAATCCGAATAACCAGACGATCTTCCTCTGATACTTCATATTTCGAATGCAGCATCGCAATCAACCATGCTCGGAATGGGTGTTTTACTCATCATTCTGACAATCTCTCCACCACCACTATTTTTGCACTATAAGTCGCCCTGCTGGCCGGCACTTTCCTTCCCGACATGTGTGAATCCACTGAATTAGCTCTAGTTCTACGGTACGCCGGTTTGCGTCAGAGTTAGTCAGCGCTCGCCTGCGCCGAGTTCGTAATGGTTCGGCGATGAATCGTCATTTGACGTCGCAAACGCATAATGAGGCGCGTGGTTTGGTGGTTTGGTTTTTGTCGATCCAACCACAAGTTTGGTGGACCGTAAACCTACCTCTGCCTGTTATAGCTGACAGGACGAAAGGTGAAAAGAAGCCAACATACTTTATCCTTTCTAGGGAACTGTATTGTGTGAGGCACACAAATGGATGCTTATGTGTGGATTTTGAATTCAGGAATCATTTTTAGTTCATAGAAAAAACTCCCGTGTCGTTACGTTTCTGATATTACACTTCGGCACGTTGCAGATCTTGCATTTTACCCTTATTTCTTGTCGCCTTTAGTCTGCAAGTGAGCCGTTATGGAACCACTCCTCCGGGTGAAATTGCAGATATATACAAAACTGGTATAAGCCCATGGCTATAGTTTCACCTCTGAATTTGTCAGTGACTCATGGGGTCATCAATACTCTCACAGAGCTTCATGCTGTGGCTTTGGCAGGTGTCTCTGACTCTGTGCATCGATAAATTCCGCACGTCGGCAGTGAATTTTCCAAAACATTCGTTTAGAATGAAAAAGTGTTATTTGGCCTATCTCCTTGAAAGTGATACGACGGGCTGAAAAAATGATGGACTTAGATCGATTGAGATTCAGTGGACTAGAATTGTCTCAAGTAATCTTCTGTGATAATGTCCCCAGCTGCAGTACTCAACAATCTATCAACTCTTGAAACACCAGTTTCTCAACCTGGAGATTTCACTCAATATCGCCAAGCTTATTTCATTTGTGTTGACTTCCATGGTTGATTTACCAAGTAAATGGTCTAATTGTCTGAACTCCCAATGAATACGGGTAGTTAAAAAGATTCTTATTTTAGCCAGCAGCAAGTCATTGCAAAGTATAGTGGCATTGAGTCCTTGCCTAACCCCTGATAGATTTACGGGAAAAATACTGAACATTTTCAAGTCAGTTTTGAGGTGTCTCGGGACATGTTCGCAAATATTTATGACATAATAATCAAATCTCGTTATCACATTCCTTAAGACGTAGAATACCCTTATAATCTGTTCTTTCTTCACCTTCATCACCTATACGAAACATGCGTTCCATCTGTTCCAAGGCTGCACTTAGCACTCTAATTGTAACACCTAACATCTTCCGGCCAGCATGAAAAAGGTCAGATCGAACTCTTCTGTCATCTTCCTCATCGGTCATATCCACCTACAATTACGTGCACCTCGGTTGGCGGCACTAAATGGTTTCCAGACTGGTATACGCCCGGGGCGATGCCCGAGGCGATGGCATGCACCTTCACGGAAAGGTACATGAGAGAGACCGCCGTCCGACCTGCCTTCCGTCATTGGTTGCGCCGGAGGCGGAGTAAATTATAGCTGCCAACGCAGCGACGTAAAGAGATGAAAATTAGAGACATTTGTGGTACTCGATAAATAGAAGCGTTGTCAGTGTCTGAAGAATACGATGAACACTCACCGATACTTTAAAAGAAATTATACTTACATTTTAATCTGTATGAGAAATTTGGTCCCATAATGTTCCGAACTGTGTAACGATACTGCTTTTGGGCTGATCTGTCTTCTGCTTTAAATCTGGGAAACCATTGATTTTGGGGAGATTTTAAGTCAAGTTAGAAATATTAAAATCCCTTATCTTCAAAACATGTGTGAAATTGGCCTCGGTAGTGCTCTTTTGATAGCTCGAGTTTCAAGCTTGTATTTGCATATGCTCTCGCGTCACGTCCCAGTGAGAGCTAATGCGATTAAATTTGTAGATAATGACGAGGGGATCTGACATTAAGCTCTTATCGAATTATTACTTTAAAACTGTAGTGCTACTCGTTTCCTTAAAAATTTGTGTCTCCCTTGTGAGTTTAACCCTTATGTAATATCAGTATATTTTATGTATTAGTACCGATTTTTATATCAACATTTCAGTGAGATTAAGCTGTTTTGAGAAGATCTAGAGATAATTACGCTCTTGATGAGCCCGACTGACAACAATGGGTCAGTAGGCCTGCACTACATTCCATGGCTCACCGTCCAATCTCTGATAACCAAAACCGGTTCATAATTGACACTGGAGCACAGAAGAGGTCATCATGGCATGGAGACATGAATGGACATCCAATCCAACCCGATTCACGAATCAGATTGGATAAGATTGACCAGAGAATTTTGTCAGTTTTGATCTGCATATTGATTTTGACGCCATCTTTTATTGAGCCGTATTTTTGCAGTTCTGGATTTTATTGTCGTGTCATAGTGTGTTAACATATTGGCCAGGGCTTGCAAGGGAATATTTGGACATGGACCGTATTGGATATAAATTTCCTCTACCGTGACATACTTTTCAGGACAGCAGGCCGTATGACGTTGTACAGAGACCCTCACGGGAACCGGTCAGAAGCCAGGATGAGCTGTTCCCTTGCGACCCAAATCAAGATGTGATGATCTTATGTATCGTGACAATTTTTGTCATGATCGGAATTACGTGCCTGTCTTGTTGGACGACGTGGTGTACTTGAAATTTCAATAGAACTAAGGGCATAATTCTAAGTTTAGGTTTGAACTGAGTGTGAGGTAAAAGGGGGAATTTAGGGGACGCCTAATCGTGTTAGTGAGATTCTCTCCATGCGGTAATGTGTGACTCTGTGTTCGGACTTAGAAATCGAATCAGAACTGGAGAATAGGCCTCACTTTACCCCAGAATCCCGGGAAAAATAATGTTCGCAGTTGAGCTGCCTAAGGATGTGACCAGAAGTCAGAATTTTCATTCAGCAGGCTGGGTACAATATTATGCTACCATGCCACTCATATATGTATATAAAAACAACAATCAAACAAAAACAACAAAAAACAACAAAAAACAACTAACAAAAAACAACAATCAAACACGTGTATTTCACACACACACACACACACACATACGCACATACCATAAAAACCCGTTAAAAAAGGCGAGAAACGTGATATTCAAATCGTGTCCCTCAATAGCCGCTCCCGCCCTCCATAAAAACCTATAAAAAACGCGGCTTGACATCATGACAGCAGGGTCATGAATGTTGAATATTGGAGGGATATCTTACACCTTGATAGTTATCGCTGTCAGCTTTAAAAATAGTCATTGTTATGGTTCCCTGGGATTTTCCCCAACTATGTTGGCAAGATCGGGTTTTTCTGATCTCGTGAGGATGTGGTTCCAACGTGAGACACCGGGCTGATTTTTCTTAGTCACCATGGCTTTGATGACCGCGAAGTACATTCATATTGCACCAAACCTTGGAGTGATTAGTAACATCCTGGCGGCTGGGGTCTTTACACTTGAATGCATTTTTGCAAATATGAATCAAATCGATCAACATCCACAACCTCAGTGAATCCTGCAGGGGTCGAAAAAGTTGCCATTTTGCCATTCTAAATGGTGACAGCTGGAGTTCCACCGGGTGACAAAAGTCACAAGTCGATTTACAAAAATGGCACCTCTAATTCTAATACACTGCAAAATCTGGATTGACTTGATTGGCCCATTTTAACCGTCTGCGCCATAAGCTTTGTTCGACTAACCGTATTTGGTAAATGCGGTGAATTATTCGAACCATATTCGATCCTGGGCTCGAAAAAGTTCAGGCCCTCTCCTATCTTCCAACATGGGCTGGTGACACGAATGGTGATAAAGTGCCATTGTCACCATTGCCCCCAGGCTATGTCACCGGCCGTATTCACTTCTCCTTCCGTGGTCGAACACATCACTGCTATAATCAGCTGAGCGGCTCGGCCTTCACAGCACTGCGCCAGCCACCGCCATTATGCGCTGTAGATATTTATTTATAAATTGGGCGCTGTAAAAATATATATAGAGAGCGGAAAGGCAAGGAAGAGGAAGGAAAATATCGGTTGCTATCTTTCTTCCGCATGTAATGGTAAGGTGGTGAGAGTATAGGCGTTGATCAGTCAGGTGTTTTTGTACTATGTATGATATAGAAATACTGCTTAAACCCAATATTGATATAGGTAAGTTCTGCAGTGAAGGTAGACTTTTTGCCGCTGTGCTTACTGGTATGCCGAGTCGGGAACTCAAGTGGGGCACTTGTAACTGGGTACCTAGGTACTTACCTATCTCTCTAAGCCTGTGCGTGGAAATCCTTGGGGGTTGGACCCCTCATTGGCGGAACCAGGAGCAACTTTTGGAGGAACGAAATCAATGTTTGGAGGGGGCTCCATCAAGAAATCCCGAAAATATAGTATTTTAAAGGGCCTAAATTTGGATCTTTTGGTAGGCAAAAGACACTATTTTGGGCTTCGTTGGGGGCAACAGCCCCTTTGGCCCCCCTTGGATCAACCCTCGGACCCCCTGAATTTGGGTCTCCCATAGACTTTATATAGGGCTTGTAGTGCTGTGCCAGAATCAACTCACAGAGACCTCCAGGCCTACCTCATGCAGTGCCTATTTGAAGCAAAAATATTGTTTGTTTCATCTTTGGAGTGTGTTGGGCAGCAATATCTAGATTTAATAACTGCAAAACATCCCACTTCTAGTCTGTAAAAAGTTGTGGAATGCCACAATGACAAGAATAAGAACTTGTAGTTTGAGTTGTTTAGGAGGTAGCTTTTGGGGGTGGCTATGACTAGAAGGGATGGGGGTTAAGACCAGTGTGGGGCAGTCTGTGGGGGAAGAACAGTAGGTAAGCAGATTGTGTCAGGTTTCAACATCTTATTAGGGTGGCTGTTGGGCATAGTGAGCAGTTTTAGTACCTGCCTAGCTCATGCATATATGATAAATCATGTTAAGCATTGATGTTCATATATGGATTCAGACCTACCATCTTGAGATAGTTTGTTTCTGTCTGTGGGGCACCACTTGCACACTCTGGGTGGTGAGCGCCACCACGAACTCATGCAAGCATCACAAATATAAAAACATTTAAATGTGACAATAAAGATTTTTTTAGGTATTTCCATGGTGAAGGTATGTACATGGAAATATTTGTGCTATGAGTGTAAAATTTCAGCAGTCTGCCAACTTTTTCAGATTGGGATCAGCAAAAGAAACTGCAGGGCACAAACATACTTGGGGGCAGAACTTGTGGTGCTGGGGCAAGCAGGGATGAACCACCAGGTGTATATTTTAACATGGTAGATCGGTGAAGTATGTTGGTGGTTGTGGGCATTTGAGGACAGCATATGTGATTTATTGTGGCTTTTCATTTGCAGGTAAACAGCAAATGTGTATTACTCCAAATAGGAAAAGAAGGAAGGAGTGCCACTGCTTCAGTTTTAATAAAGCATTTGCCTCCCCAATATCCCTTGGCTTGATAATGCTAGTGAATTAAAAATGATAGAAGTCTGGTTTGAAGAAGCCTTTTGGGAGATTAAGCTATGATTAGCATGCTGTGCTTTTCTCTAGCAATGATGCAAAATGTTTCACAAATGTGAATAAAATATTGAATGAAATGTTTAAAGCCAACATAATGGTAACTGTTGCAAGTTTTGCTGTGTTCAATGATCAACAACCTGCAAAATTTATCTTGATATTAGTATTTATATGATTTTAAGCATTTAGAAAGAGAAAATTGATTTTGGCTGGCCAACTGTAGGGACCTAAAAATGTTTAACAAATCAAAGAGCTGCCATAACAAGATTTTATCTAGACAAGCTATGTTCTTTCTGCCTGTGTCATACACAGACACGATTGCTTGGAACTGTAGTACATTCATCAGATCATAAGTTAAAACAGAGTCAGTGTAACTGTCTGATAAATGACCAAAAATATTTTCATTCAGCATACCTTTACAATCATGCAATAAATCCTCTTAATGTGGCTCCTGCCTTGTCTGTGAAACATTTTAGGTGTTATTAGTTTTTGCTGAAGCTGCAGGTGTATAGGTTTGGAATGGGCTTAAGGAATTTGGGACTGTGGGAGAGAAGATTGGGGAAGTCACTTAAACTTTATCAAATACAGGCAAATTTTTATGACAGCTCTAAGAAAGCTGTCTAGATAGAAATATGAAGGGAATATTCATGATTGGATGGAAAGTAAGCTCACCCACATATCTGGCTCAGTTGAGGTGTATTGTGCAGGATGCAAAACTGTGTACATGTTTTTGCATATTTTTGCACTCTTAAACCCTTGCACATTTTGGGAATGGTCAGGTACAATGTTATCCCTCAATATGCTATTGCACAATCTTTCACATGTAGAACTATTATTTTAGCGAAGAATTATGGTTGGCCTGGTGCCTATTGTGCTGGTCCTCATTTGGCACTCTTTGTACACTGAGATGTTTTGGGACTTCTTGCTCTATTTTTTGTGCCACTGCTATTTTAAAACTGACTTTAAAAGCTCTTAAATTATGGAGTAATTTTTGAGAAAGAGGATACAAAATGCTGTCAATTCAGTTACATAATCCCTTTCCTCTGCGATGCCGACAACTAGAGAACATGGTTGCTTGGGGCCTGCTTTAGTTTGATACAGGTGGGGCTGGGGCAATGGCGTAGCCTAGGGGGTCTGTGGACTCTTCTTGGGCTTACTGTTCACTGTAAAACAGGAATATGAGTGTTGATGCTCCCCTCTCCAGCTTGGTCTCAGGGACCCCGATAATCAGTCTTGGAGGGCCCCAGAGAATCGCTCTCGGGGACCTCTGAGCATCTGTCTTTTGGATTCCCGAACATTCTTGGGGCTCCAAGCATCCTTCTCGGGAGCCCCCGATCTTTTGGCCCTCGGGAATCAGTCTCGGGAGCCCCTAAACATTGGTCTCGAACATCACTCCCGGGGGCCAGGGACATTGGTCTTGGGAGACCCGAATATCGGTCTTGGGAGCTCCCGAATATCACCCTTGGGGGCCCCGAGACCACTGCTCGGGACCAAGATCGGAGGGTCTCGGAAAAAGTGCTCGGGTAGATGTGCCTGTGTTGAGAATATGATGCTCACTGAGGTGGATTTCCTGGGATTGATAAAAGTATACATTTTAGGGGCATCGAACATCTGTCTTGGGAGCCCCAAGCATTGCTCTTTACTCGTAGACCGTGATCATCGGTCTCCTGGACACCCCCCACACTCAACATAATTCTCGGAGGCTCCCGAGTATCACTGGGTCCCTTTGAGCTTAGTCTTGGAATCTCTCGACAATCCGTCTCGGGGTCCCCGAATATCGGTTCCGAGCATCGCTATGGGGGGGGAGGGGCGAGACCAGGTTTTGGGGGTCCCGGAGCGATTCTCGGGGCAGCGAGGCAGATGTTCGGGGCCCCCAAAGCGATGCTCGTGGAGTCCGAGACCGATGTTCGGGGGCCTCCGAGACTGATTCCCGGGGTCCCCGGAGGTCAAGTTTCGGGGCCCCGAGACCAATGCCTACGCATTCAGGAACAAGGTCAGCTCAAAGCAAGTGAAGTGCTCGTTCAGTGAGCAAGGTCAGTTCGAGCATCGCGCTCAGAAGCCACCGTGAATCGGTCTCATGAACCCCTGAACACCGATCCCGAGCAATGCTCTCGTTGTGTCTCCCGAAACTGCTGCGCGAGAGCAAGCTGGGGGGGGATCTGAGAGATGTTTATGAACATCATGTGTGCGAATTTGTTTGTTTAATAATTTCGTGACTGTATGACCTTTAAAATATCACAATCATATTAATGTGTGATAATATCTTTCTTCACGGCAAATATTCAGCGGTAACACTTAACTGCTACCCTCTCGCTGCGAGATTCTTTATCTATAATTTTCTAAGAATAATCACTGAAGTGACATTGGAATGTTTCGCTGCTCAGCAGGCACAAGTGCGTGTGGTGAGTGGTGAGAGCCGCCAACTGCAAACTCTGAAGATGATTCTCCACCAGCAAGTCCTTCCTCATCCGATCCCGTCCGTCCAGAGCGGTGAGCTTTTCTCCTTCCTTCCTTCCATGACATGTTCATAAGATATCCAGATATCACAATTATTTTTAAATAGTAATAAAGTGCGCCTTTTCCAATCCTTAAAAGGAAAATCCTGGGTGAAGTTCACTGTGCTTATTGGAAGAAATATTTACTCATTAACAGGTGGGTATGGAGGGAGGCATTAAGCTATAAAGGGTCCATTCTGAAGGTTAGGCTCCAAGCCAAATCCTGGTCGCGCCACCTGCCTCCGCCATTAGGGGTCCGTCGGAGTTGGCTGCGGGCATGCTGGGATCGTGCGAGCTACAGCGCGCAGCTCCCTATCGATGATGTCGACAGTGGTCGCGGGGAGCCATGCTGCAGCTGCGAACTCACTTCGTGGTTGTAGCCATTAGCCACTGTCCGCAGCTTTAGCTTCCGCTCACCCTAGGATCTTCCGGTCAGCTGTGTAGCTGCGTTACTCCTGGCTTGACTTTCGTGCATGAACGATAAAATGCAATTTATCCTTTGTGTGGTCCTGATTGCCAGGGGCGTATCCAAAGGGGGGAGCGATCGGCCCCACCCCCTTGGGCTGACCTTAAGCACTGGAAAGAAACGCCTCACGCCGCAGCCGCTGGGCCACCACAGGGTGAGCCCTGCGGCTTTAGCCAGGCCCCGCAGGCTTCGAAATCAGGGTGAAATAAAAGTTGATTTACGCCGAGAAACCACAGCGTAAAATTTGGAAGCTCCGGCCATATGGGTAAATTTACCACCCCAGAATACATACGCAAAGATGCGTACAGAACAGGGCGTTGGCATCGTCATCAAAACACACAGGGCGAACCAGTCGAAGCCCTCTACGTTTCCGCTAGACTTTTGGGTATAAAGTGTGCAAAAATTCGTAACGTAAGATGGGACTACTTTGAAATCGCGGAAAACTTCCAACAGTGTTAAGGATTGATAAAAATGTTCTTTGATTCGAAAATTGTTCAGTGGAAAGTGTTGCAGAATTATCAAGGAAAAATAAACAATCTACAAGGGAAGCGTATTTACTTGATATTTACGAAAATGCACAAAAATCCCATGGATTTCTAACGCTATATAAATGTTCTAGTATGGCGCATGGCGGAAAATTGATAATTGTCTGAAAGCCAACTGCGTAAGAATCCTCACCCAAGTATTACGTTGCCCCTGTTCCAAATGTCACCCGAATTCAGGTCTAGGGGCCCATTTTAATGTATTTCGGGGCCTCTGAAATGGATCTCAGGGCTCCGAATGATTGTCGTTTTGGATCTCCGAGGGCTGCTGTCGCAACCCCCCCCCTCCCTAATGCTGGTTTCCGGGTCTCCTGCTTTTGGCCTCGGAGGCTCCCCGAGTGTTTCCTTTTTTACTTTTCGACTCCTGGCCTTTGCCAACATCAGAAGTTACTGCCCAATTCCCCGCGTATGCCGAAAAATTCCGGGAATTGATGACTGTTTCTCTATGTCCCACCGTGCCGCACAAGGCGGTTGGCAGTCATTGCCAGGACAAAGCTACGGCTAAGCGTGAGAGCCAACCCTGCGCCCAGCGAGTCCCGGGATTTGAACGCGAGACCCTTATCTCAGAAGGCAGGCGCGTTACCCCTGAGCTACACTGGTCTCTACACTGCGCCCCTGAAAAGCTTCTGGGCCTCCTTTGGTTCACTCGGAACCTCTGAGTCTGCGACCGGGGCCTCACAATTATCCCAGGCCCACTGCTGCCGAAGTCGGGCCCCTATTCTCAGCAGTTGCAGATAATTTCCCTGTTTTCCACTCGGGCTCCCTGTGGTAGAAGCCGGGCCCCCAGCGGTTGAGCTGGGCCTCCTGTGGCTATCCGGGCAGCCTGACATGCTTCCGGGCGCCCTTAAGTCCAATTGGAACATCTGAGTGTGCGACCGGGCTCCTCCGAATTACCCCCAGCCCACTGCTGCCGAAGCCGGGCCCTATTCTCCGCAGATGCAGACAATTCCCCTGTTATCTACCCGGGCCCGCAGTGGGTCCAGCCGGGCCCTTTGCGGTTCATCCGGACCTCCTGTGACTATCCGACCCCCTGAAGTGCTTCTGGACCCCTGTGGTCCACTTGCTGACCTATATGTTTGCGACCAGGTCCCTCACGATAATCTCAGACATGTGGCCGAATCCAGTCACCTACTTCTAACATTCACGCCTCCCTCCCCCATGGTCTACCTAGGCCTGACTACAGTCGGCCTCTGCCTTGCTTGCGCTTACCCCTTTGGTATCGGCCCTCTGTGGCTGCAACCTCCGTCTTTGCTTGGGAACAATAGGTAACTCTTTATTCAAAGAGGCCACAGAATATTTGATACGGTTCGGGATGGTCCTGATCACTGATCCTGGCGGACATTTGGTCAATCCCTGTATTTGTGGAGATCCAACCCAATGTTGAGCGGACCTCAGCGAATTTAACGCCGGTGCATAGCTTTTTGACCCACCAGAGTTCATAAAGTTGTCAGCGTCCCAAAACGGAGGCTAAGGTTTTTTTGCTCTTCGAAATATTATATATATATATATATATACGTTTTTAATCAAAATATATTCCTTGCACGGTCCAGCCCCCAAAGCTATTCCTGACCCCCTGTCAAGGCCCCCTTTGGTAATTCCTGAATCCGTCCCTGCTGATCGCTCACATATACTTCCTTCGGCTTCAACCGTTAGATAAATATATCAGAGCTTTTAGCTCTGGTTTACATTGGGAGCATAATACACAAAAACAATGAAAAACGGTGTAACAACTCAAAGAAATAAGGGTTTTGGTAGCATTTTTTAGTTTGGTGACACATTCGTGATGTGGAATTTCAAATGGTGACACGCCAGCAACTTTTTTGACCCCTGGAATCCTGAAATGTTAAAGTCGGGAGGGGGAATGGGTGGTACTGGTTGTGAAGTAGTTAGCTCGCTCACTTTCCACGCGACTAACCCGGGTTCAAGGCCCGGTGAATTTACTGAACAAGCAGTAGTCTGACTCCCGAGAAACCCTTCCTACAGGGGGATAGTTGGCGCTGCCATATGACCTTGGCAGTTGGTGCGTCGGTAAGCCCCAAAATGTATTAAATGCTCTATTGGTTTAAGAAACAGGGTGAACTTCGATGGGCCGAAATGCTGCCTTAGAGAAATGACTGTTGCTTTCATCTTGCAGAACAATGACACTATTCAGTATGGAGCCGGAGATAAGACGAGTTGGACAAAGTGCAGGATAAACATTGACATCATTCCGTAATGTGATATAGTTTCGAAATCCTATTCGAAAGTATGACCTGGTGTGGCCAGTTTTGCCCTGCCTTGGCCTACGCCCTCACTCAGTGATCCAGGAATTCATCTGGGGGGGAGAGATCTAGGGGGCTCGAGCCTCACCCGTTATTACCTCGGGCAGCCCCTCGCCACTGTATTAACTATAGGGGCTGGGAAATTTGGGGGGCTTGAGCCCCCAAATGGATCCACCGCTGCCTTCACTGCGCCTGGGCTTGCGGCTGCAGCATTTTTCACCTCCATCCTGAGGACTCACACGAAGACACCGGCATTTTCCGCCTCTAGCCTGCGGGCTCATGAGTACGCACGGCACGTGCAGGTACATTCCTGACCAGTGGCCAGCCCATGTGCCCGGGGGCGGGGAGAAACCACCCAGCTGACCCACATGGTCAGGCCGTGGATGCCAAACGCGGGCGGCCGGCTACCGCGCGGTCTGCATGCTGGGTCAACGCCGCCAAATGCTGCCCGTTCTTGGCGAGCTTACCAGAAAAGCTTTGGCTTAGTGCCGATTACAGTTTTGTTTGCTTAGTACTGATATTCCAACGCAGACGGAGGTCGTGGATTATTTCACAGGTAGTCAGCCGTCCGTAACTCGACATAGCGTTTTGTTTTGATTTTACAGGTGGTGTGCCCGCACGCCAGCCATTGTGATTTGCATCATTGAGTGCAGCTCAAACTTGAGTAAAATCGGGTAAAACTGGTTCGCTTGCAAGCGATAAGGTTTTCACAAAACAGGATGAAGTGTCTGGCTGAGTGAGGACTTTGGGTTGTGCTTAAACAAGTGGCAAGAGTCAAAATAACATGTATGTACATACATACATCGGCTTCAAAGTATTTGGTTTCACCAAAACGTATATTTGCTCAGCGATTTCAATCAGTGTAAGGGCGGGGATGGCATACTCAGTACTGTGGCGTATGAACATTGCACGGTCATCCTATTGCTAGGACACAGAGCATGAAGCGCGGAGACAACAATTCTTTAATTGCGGGACACTAATGCTGAATAAAGTTTCAAAAACGTGCACAACCTTGCACGAGAGATCTGGTTATCGGCACTTTCACTTTGGGAGCCGCTGCGTCGCAGCATGGGTGTCACGCTAACTGTGCTCTAAAAACAGCTCCGGTTACCAATTAAGGTAAAGGTGAGCACACTAAATCAAAGCTTGTGAGTGATTAATATCAGGCTTGATGAGGAGTTGCAGTAGAGGGAACCGGCCTCGGCCGAAAACTCTATAAGGAGTTGAATGGTGATTTTTGTGAACGAAGCGAATGGGATGTGCTTCGTTCAGTGCCCTCTGGAATGACGGGGGGGAGGTGGACCTGTAGCTGGCAGGCTGGTCTGGACAGATCTGGAAACTCAGCTGTTTGCATCCGGTCTGAGCACGACATTTATGCGCACTTGCATGCATTCCAGGACTTGGAGCTCATTCAGTGTTACCTTCTTGATGGTATGAGAGATAAAAAACATTTGCACGGTGTTTCGCAAAATGTCATGTCATAGGCGGATCCATGGGGAAAGTGGGGACACTTTTCTCCCCACAGACCCTCATCCCCCTAAAATAGTCACAGCACTCCCCTGAAATGTCGCTTCCCAATCCCCTCGCCAAGATGTGAGCATCGGCGCTGCGGCGATAGGATTATGGTCCACCTGATTGGCTTTGTCACCCAAGAGCGGCACCCCCTGGTCTGGTTGCTCACCTCCCCAACCATGTGCCCCCCCCGATCGGAGATCCTGGATCCGCTGATGCGTCATGCCGTAGCTCGTCAAATTCAGAGCGATCGTCTTGACTTAGATAATCGACTAGTTCCCGGAAAGCTTGTAGCGCAATAGCTTCCCACGCCTATGACAGAAATAGCTCACACAGAGCTATTTTTGTCCCTCAACCAATCCCAAGTCCAAATTACAAACCCATTTCTTTAACCTCTGCTTATATATCCATTCCACCTTATCTGCTCTATTTGTGTACGCTAGATGCATGGAGTTACCCCTCCAGTCCTGTGGCCCTGAAAAGCTCACGATTACCTCTATTCCCCGGCGGGGTGTCAGGGGTTCTGAGTCACTGCCCTGAGCCGCCTGATACCCCGCTCTCGGTCAGACTCACGCCCTTCTTCTCTGTGGCGAAGGCGTCTTCTGGGACTTGACTAGTCTTGGATGGAGCAATAGCTGCAGAGGAAAATGACGGCAATGAACCGCTCGTTTGCGCATTCACAGATCTAAGGTGGTATCACATCTCGTTGGACAGAAATAAGAGCATTACATGCACGGCAAGAAGTCAATAGTCAAAATAACTTTGGCACAATGTGTCGTTAAGGTAACCAAATGCAATCTTTTATCATTCAGATTTCATTTTAATGATGAGCTGAAGAAGTACAGTCGCACTTGCACTGCATTAGCGTCATTCACAACCACAGCTTGCCTAAGTATGTGTGGGGGCGTCTGGTGATAACGGACAGAATACAGCTGCTGTGTGCCCGGACAGATCAGGGGAAGGGGGAGGCATGAGCCAGGCGTGAGTCACATAATTACCGCCACGGTCGCAATGATCCCGAACCACCGCACACAGCAAAGTCTGACGTCATGCGACACGATCAGGAACGTTGCTTAAACGAGTGCTTTTGGTTTTTATCATTTCATTGCACAGCAGAAAGCAGCGGTCTGATATAATGTAGAGCTATACCAGCCGAAGATGTTTGATAAATGTTCAATGCATTAATACCCTGAAATCACTGCAACCGAGATCTCCATAGGATTGGATGATTTCTGTGACGGCGTTTGCAGCCATGACGTTGAACCGTGCATTTTTTACACAACACAGAAGTGCACTTCTGTGTTACACCACCGCCTTGTACAACAAAAATTGTTGTTAAATTGTCGAGACGGCCGTGAGAGTTCTGACAACTGCGATCGATGCAGCCAATGCCCAGACCCGCGCGGCCAGGGCCCGGCTCCGTCTGCTACTCTATAAGACCGCCTTGAGCCACTCACACAGCTGTGTTGAACCAGTGGAGCTCTGTAAGTGTCAGTAGGCTATCACAGCGTCGGCGCGGCTGGGCGGACTGGGCCCAGGTGCAGGCTCGCCTGTGCAGCGGCTGTTCTGACTGCACGTCTGCGGGTGGTGGGACAGGTGCCGCCACTGGAGCGAGGGCCAGCTGCCGAGGACCCCTCCCCTGGTGGTGAACGGAGCGCCGAGACCGCGTGGCACGTCCCGGAGGAAGCGATGGACAGGCAGGAACAGCGGTGTTCTCAGGGGGTGGTTAAAGGGAGTATTACGTTCCAGGTTAGCAGAAGAGGACATTTGCTGTGTCTACTCGTCACGGCTCTTGTGTGGTCAGGATTTCCCATCAGAACTTTCGGTCAAAAAGCTGGCCATGACCTGGAACTGAACCCCGTCCATGCCCTGGCTACACCCCTGTGCGTGAATAGCGCGGTGACTCACCTGGGAGCGTGTGATACGGAGTTCTGTGAAATCGGTGCTAATTAATCTACAGGCGATCGCTCTCAGGAGCACACCTGGTCTGTCCTATAGCTGAGGTCATCAGAAACGCCAACTTTGCCATCAGGCTCCTGAGCAGCGGGTATTCTGTAGTTTGACTGCCTCAGCTGTATTGGATACCACATACGAGTCTGCGGTTGCTCTAAGGCGCATTAGATGCTGATGAGCTGGATTAGAATTGAGTGCTTGTTGCGGTCTTGTGGTGATGTATTCACCAGCACGTCAGCTTTCTGTGAATCTATGCGCCACAGGTCCCGGGTTCAAGGCCGGACGGGTTCTCTGAATAAATAAAACCTGTTCCCCATAAACCCTTACAACAGGTTGGGGTTGGCAACGCCGTATAACCTTGGCAGTTGGTGCGTCATTAAACCCCGGAATTAGTCTTGTTTCAAGTTGTGACGAGTCCTCTGATCGCCAGGAATCACCTCCAACAGGAACAGGGATGGTGACGCCATATGACCCCAGCAGTTGACGCACCGTGAAGCTTGAATATTTTTAAGTGTGCGCGTATCAATGCTGCTTGAAAGCAAGGGTGACATATATATATATATATTATGAGACCGCCTTTTCATATCCTCTTTGCAGGGATTGTATTTTTGGGGGAGGGTAAGGAGAGTGCATATGTCTCCCTTATGGCAGAGATCACCGCCCATGGTGATGAAACCTTCAGAACTGCCTCCAGAAAGTATATATATTGCGTATATTCTCCTGGTTTTAAGAGTTTCGGAGACAGCAGGCCTAGAAAGTAAGGTTCCGGGGATAGAGGCCGACCCGTGAAGCTTTTTTTATCCGGTCAGCCCCCGGGGCCGCGAATCATAAAAACGTCTGACCCAGCGTCGGCACCTGGTGTAGCGGTTAGCGCCACCGCCGGCGGTGTCGGCATTTTCCGGGTGACTGCTCCTGGTCCGCGGGTCGCTGACATACCTCCGCTCCGGTGCCGTACACAGAACACACTACCACGGTGCACAGGCGCCGAGGTAACCCTCAGCGGTGCTCTATCGAGATGGGGAGAGGAGCGGCTGTTCAGAGATCTCCGGTCAGATGACGGGTCAGTCGTGATTTTAGGTTTATTGCATTATTGGGAGGGACAGGTTATTTTTGGGATTATTTCTGCGTATGAAGGACGCTTATGACTAGTGGTCATTCACGTTAGTATTATGCATGCAATATCATTCAGAGTGCTGCACAATGAATACCTAATGTTCTCAAGTGGGGTTTACTGGAATTTATACTTCAGAAAGTATTTGTGACGGGGAAGATTGAAGGAAAGAACTGAAAATGCTGCCTTTCTTAAGGTTATGTGCATGGAGATTGGTATCCGAAAGCACAGCTTAAAGCTCTCACGTGTTGAAACTTAGTGACCACAAGCCTCGCCACGAGTTCTTTTGCTGCGGAAGGACAGCCTCCGACAGCTGGCAATGACCAGAGGCAGAGGCTAGGACGAGAAATTCAAACATATGACTCTACTGGAAAGTACCACCGAGGGTTTCCAACACACTTAAAGTGTGAACGCTTACGTAAGCTGTGTGAGAAAAAGTTAAAACCTCGAACAGCTTCCGGAGCTTGGTTGGTGGTCCCCGTTTATCACCAGATGGTAGGTCATTTCTCCTTATGACTATGCCATTTGCATGAGAACCTATGATCATCTTAGATCCCCATCCCCTCCGATGGTTTCACTGGAGCCACTAAGAACTATTGCACTGGTAGTGCCCACAGAAAGACACTGGAGTGTCCTCCTAGTACCAACAAATTACAAACCTATAGCTCGTTCGGCAGAAGCTTTTGTGCCTGCGGCCGGAGACTTACGCGATACTTTGACTAGGCTTCTTTTGCGTTGCGGAGTACGGAAATAAAGGGCCCGCTAAAGAAATCCGGTATGCCTCTCTTATTATCAAGATATGCCCCTTGGAGCCCTAAGAATGCCCTTTCTCTCTAGGATCTCATAAAAGGCAAGGAAACTGCATCGCCCGTGATCCCAGCTTCCAACGCCCATGGACCTGGCGGCGCAGCCGGTGCAACCTAGACCGCGCCAGAGATGACGACGTGTGAAAGAGCTCCGCTACGTCCTCCACAGAAGAGCGCTCCGTGACTCTGTCCCCTGTCGCGCCCGTGCGGTCGTCACGTCTCCGTTGGTCCGTTAGCGGTGCAACAATGGCGTGCAGCGGTGCAACATCTGGCACGCGACCGCACGGCCGAGGATGCAGCCTCCGCTAACGAGCAGGCGCTGAGGCGTAACCAGTGAAGAAGTGTTACTGCTCGATGGACTTTTATGTGAGGTATGCAGGGTTGGATGTAGGTGGATGGTGTGTGTGCGGGGGGAGCTCGGCAACGGGATTCAAAATAGTGAAAAACAGTGTGCTTTTATAAAGAAAATCGGCGAAAATTGGGAGGGTGGTGAAGGCGAGTGCCATGCTTTCCCCTCCTCCTGGATCCGCCTCTGGAGTTATGTACTGCGCACGTGTAGATGCTTGATGTGAAGGAAATGTTTCGACATTTTTAGGTGAGGTTTTGGTGCAGTCTCTTGCCTTAGAAACGTTTTGTATGGAATTTGGCGGATTAAGGGCCCTCAAAAGCCCGACGAGTATTGGATGTAATTTCCAACAATCGTCTCTATTAATGCCTTATCCACATGATGTTAAACAGCTGTTAAACAGCCGTTAAAAAGTTTTTAAACACAGATTTAAGAACTGCTAACCAGGCTACAGGTATAAAACGAATATACAGGTCAGGAGATATAAAAAAACGAACCCGAACATACCTGTCATAGAGCCGAATAGAGCCTTTCGACGGACGCTCATGCCTTATGGCCTCACCAGAACATTTCTTTACAATTGCTTCCGTGTACCATTAAAATACTTGGAAAGCAAATTTATGCCAATTGGATGGATGGTGCCCCCGCATTATACGTTTAGATTATCCGCCTCGCTAATTCGCCCGTACCGCCAGTTACTCGGAATGATAAAACCACTATTTGCAACCTTCAGTTAGCAAATTGCACAGGTACACCTGGATTGGTTCAATGTGTTAGCCCTAGCGATTTGGTATTTGGTCTCCTTGTAATCGTTTGCCACAAGCATAAGCTCTTGTTTTGATGTAGTGCATTGATATACTGAGCCAACAAAGTATAAATCTGACAGTAATTCCAAGCGGCTCAGATTTGCATATTGTTGTTTTGCGCTCGTGATTTCATGAATCTGCTGAGCGTGAGAATTCGGTGCAGTTCAAGCAAGCAGCCCATGCGAATGTGAATTTCCGATGACAATACTTGTCCAGAAAACTACAGAAAACTACAGAGGTAACTCCAGAAAACTACAGAGTGACCTCGATTAATTCAATAGCTCATATGAAGCTTATGTAAGCTATATAACAACATTTGATTTACTTAGAACCAGCCAGGCGTTATAAGCAGAGGCTTCTGTCTGCAGCTGGAAACAACGAGCTAACAAAGTCATCAGTCATGCGGGATTTAACACGGCCAGCATCCTCTCCAGCATTCCCCAGAAGCGTGAGTCAGCTCCGGCCACGAGCGGTGCACATCTGCCAAATGGCCTTAAAGCTCATTGACTCGCCAGGAGACAGAAGCGTGGATTTCCCAGCTGCCGAGATTTATAGAAGCCCGCACATAGGCGCATCCAGGACGGACGGTCGGGGCTTTGGCCATTGGGATTGGGGGACGGCGATTGGGGGACATAATCGGTCAGGGAACGCCATCCGAACCAAGGGGCGCCACTTTTGGATGGCAGAACACATCAGGTAGGCCCTAGATCATATCGTTGTGGCGCTGGTCTCGTATCATGGGGGGAGGGTGTGCGGGAAGCGAAAGTTTAGGGGCAACACTGTGACGTTTTCAGGTGGCGCCAAGGGTTGATGGGGGATGTAAATGTCCCCTTGCCCTTCCTGGATCCTCCTATGGGCCCTCAGCTGGCATAGGTGCAGGTAGGGGCACAGTCACGGGTTTTCGCTTGAGCACAGGGGCGGACTTCTATGTGACAAGTGAGGGTGAAGCAGGTGAAACCCGAATTGGGTTACTGTCTTGAAGAGCATATCAATGCAGCTATGCAAAACCACATGTGAAAACATTTACCCGAGTTTGCTCTAGTAGCACGGATGAGAGGCAAACGATATAGATCGAGTCCCAGAAAGGTGGCGGGGACGTTTCCCTGGTGTACGAGCTAGGGGGTTGCGTCACCCCCTCCCTCCCCCTCACTTTCAACGTCCATGGATACAGGTCAGACTATCACTTTATTGTCAGACATGTTCCAAACAGTGGAGTGACCCGGGACAGATCGTGCACTTGTTGTATAGTTTTGGCTGCAGTGGCATGGTTCCTTGGAAACACGGTTGAACCGCCCGCGTCAGGAGCTGGCTAGTTTCGCCGCTCTTAATCAGGTTTCATGTTATAAATGAATGTTTAAATTGACGGTACAAGCGGGTAGGTTTTTACGGGCGATGGTAATCGTGGAAAGGTAGACAGCCTGCGGCGAACCAGTCGAGGTTTCGTTTTACCGGTCTTTGTAGACTCAGCTGTGTTTGCACACTCTCTATCTAAACTGGAGTGGCTTGGTATTTATGCTAACTTCAGCCACAAATGACACGCCATTTTTCTTCTACAGCGGTTGATATCGCAGTACTGATTAACCATGTACCACCAGTCGTTTGGCTCCTGTTTCCGTGCTTCTTCTTCACCCAGATAAACGTCACGGCCTTCTGCCGAGCCCGACACTGTGGCTACTTATGTTTACCTTACACCACCTTCACCCAGTTTGACCCCAGGTCCATATACGGTATAATCACTCGGATAAACACAATGCCATGGTGGCCGCCAGAATGGCCTGAGGAGACAGAAGGTCTCTGTTTACTTTACTGGGGGTAAACACCAGCTGACGTGAGGCTATCCAGAGCTCCCGCAATTCAGCAGCAGATTATTAGCTTCTTGAAAGCTGCTGTCTAATTACTCCCGTGATCATCAATCTGAGGTCCAGTTGGTTTAATGCTGACGTTTTCTCTCTCCAGTCATCAGATTCAATATTGTTCAGATATAATTTTGCGAGAGTATTTCCAGACACTTCGCTTTGAGGAGGGGGGACGGGAGGTAAAAAATCTTAAACAGTGTTTGAGGAAAGTTATAGGAAATCAGGCGTTTCAAGAAAGCTTTGGAAGGGGCAAGGGCGTGACCTGAATGTGCTGCTCGTTTTCCCCTTCCGCTAGGGCCGCCCATCACATTCCGTATGCATCAGATAACGTTTTATGCTTGTTTGGGAAAAATATTAGTGTGATAATCAGAGAAGGGAGCGATGCGGATATTTCCCAATTGAGATGAGAGCATGAGGCTAAACTGATGTTCCTGAAGCTGAAAGTGAGAAGAAACTTCACTTAACTACTTTAGTATTTGGTAAATACCGGGGAAAAAGTGTGTTCTGGACGTATCTCATCGGTTCAGATTTCGTTTAAAAAAGTAGTACTAGATTTTCTAGACTCGGACCCTCACTGGATCCTGAGAAACATATTTGGGTTGCCAAGAGGCCACACGTTTTCCTGTGATAATCATGTAGAATCTGTGTGCTGTGAAGATACCTCACTACTAAATAAATTATTTAAAACAAAAATTTTTTTCAAGCGATTTGACTTCGTTTTGGAAGCAAGTGTTACATTAAATTCGCAGCTTTTTATCAGCATTTCTAAAGATAACAGAAGACCATTTCCATAGATGACAGTAGGTATTATGTTATCTGTGGCATTTCCTATCATCTGAAAGAAATGTATCCAATGGGCTATTTTAAATAGATTTACAGATTATTTCGCGTTTTTGAGGGGAGATGAAAATATATTTGCTAAGAAAAGCATGAGTGACGAAATAATAACTTGTCTTCTGTTAAAGCACTCTCGAAGCACAAAAATAAATGTATGTGCCTTAAGACCCAGCTGCGCACGACCTTTAGGTCCGGTGCAGACAACAGTGGATATGTTTTACGATAAGAACCACAGGATCTAATGGCTTGGTCGGTTTTCCTGTCAGTTTTCCCTACGCACCTTGACACGGAGCTACCGAAATCTACATGCACGCTAGTCCCGACTGTTTTCCTCACCTCCTCTTTCCTCTGTTTTCAGTTTAATACCGGATATAATCTAATCTTAGTATAATCAGAGCTGGGTACTAATTGGACAATAATATGCGAGTCGGCTTTTGGACAGACTGGTTCCTCCATCATGAAAACATCGACAACATGTGGCAACAAAAGGAGAATATCAGGCATGAACTAGCCACAAAGTAGAGCTGTAGAACGTTCTAATCTAGAACGCCTCAAACACTGGGATATTCTATAAGTAGCGTTGTTTAGATTGAAGCTATGGATAACTTGTTTGATCCAGAAGTTATCCATCGATTCCGGAAGTTATCAAATCATATTCTGATGATAATGTTATAAAAAATTAACCGGCAATCGCTCATAGTATAATGAAATTGAAAATGCCAAATAGTATATTGATATTTCGACGGCGTGTCTTCTTCAGGAGCAAGTTTTGAATTTGAAAGTCATTGATAGCAATGATTTTTAAATTCAATTTGAATTTAGGGCGAACAGCAAGCAGGTACACGTGAAAACAATGTTTAACATCTCGCGAAGGATACAGTGTGATGAGTTACCTACAAAAAGAGACATTTAAAAACTACAGGATACAGAAACTAAACACACATAAAAGCACAGTATGCAACAAAACTATGGATGTAACAGTGAGTAAAAACAATTTTCAGCGATGGATGTGTGGTGGTATGGCGAGTGTTTATGCGTGGTGGTTTGGTCTTAAGGGTGCGTTATCAATGTTAACCCTATGGGAGCATATTTCGTGAAATATCTCGTAAAGTAAGGTGGCCATCGCCGTGATTTTTTCACCAAAAGTAGACAATAGGTGTATCTTTACGGCAGTTGATATTTCAAGCGTGACGCATTTCTGGTTTTTGTACAATTTGACTTTCTTTTTCAAATTTCTCAAACTTAAAGTTTGAATAACTTTTTACATAATATAATCATTGAAACAGTGTGAGTGGGCCTATGTTCTAGGAGCCAGTCTCCACAACTCTGTTGTTGTACTTTTTGAATTTTTACTTTATAAGAAAGATATTAGAAGCTGAAATTTGAAAGCGTTTTCCAAAAATTCAGGGTAAAAATCGGAAAAACGGAAACAACAGGGTTTTGCGGCTATCTCCCCTATACAATTTCCATGCAGAATCAAAACCAAAAAAGGCTCGGCGAAAAAGTTATTTCAAGTTTTATAAAACTTTCCCAATAGATGGCGCTGGCAGTACCAGATTCGCATGACTCGCCGCTGAGCCAGGTCTGTTCATTCATGATTTGGTGAATGGGACAGGAGTAGTGGCATTACAAGAAATACTTCAAGGTGGTTGATAGCAGAGAAACTGCAGTTAGAAGCCAAAGTAAATATATTCAAAAATTTGGATAGGAAATATTGAAAAAAGGAGAGCCTATAGCCTGATCACCCCTTGGCTACGCCACTGGCACACGGACACCTGTTTACCGGCGTGACCGGTTCCTCTGCGCCTCGGGCGCGCGCCAGTCACGTGGCAGCCGACTGAGGACGGGATCCGGCTGCTGAGGCCCTGCTGAGTGGATAAGGACGTCTCCATTGGGCAGTGCCGGATCTAGCCGGTCGGTTGGAGAGGGAGGGGCAAGGCAAAGTCGCAACAAACAAAAAAACCTCACACAGTGAAAAATGTTGCCGCAATATAATTTGACCGTAGCTTTTGGGAATGCCCAGAACGAAAGGCAAAAAACCATCACGTGGTGAAAAATATGCGCACAAGATGCTTGTTTTTGCTATCCACGGCCCAATGCTTACACTGAAGTTGACTGGTTCTGTTTGAAGTTTAGAGTTAAGGGAACACAAATCTCGGTTATGAACTCAAGCGGAGTCGAGGCAAAAAGGAGGTCGATGACTTTGTGGGGGGAGGGGAAGGCACAACATAGTTCTACCCGAGCTTGTCCGTTTGGGGGGGTAAATATTTTTGCCCTCCCCTCTGGATCCCGCCACAGCCATAGAGTTTGCATGAACTTTGACTACCGTGTTGTCGAATCAAATATTTGAAATGAGGATATTAAGGAATTGTAAAAAAAACAATGGGATTCACCCTAATTAATATTACATCATCCCGGTCATCAAAACTGGTTCAGTTTTTACCACCCCAACATTCAGTCATCTCCGCAAGGTGTTTTCTTATTGGATCGATGGCCTAGACGAGCGAGAGGTGAGCTACAATGATGTGTCCAGGGTAAAGATCGAGAAAACGAAAACAACAAAGTTTTGTGGCTATCTCTCCCATACCATTCCCATACAAAATAAAAATTAAAAAAGGCTCGGCGAAAAAGTTTTTTTAAGTTGTATAAAATAGTTTTCAAATTTTATAATTAAATCTACACTTCTGTCTTGGAAAAACTTCCAAGAATCTAAAACGGTGCATCGCACCTGCTCGTACCAAGAAGTGAAATCTAGCTGCTGATGTTTTATCATTTTAAGTCCGCCTAACAAGTTGTTGTCTCTCAAAAACCATGATCAGTGCTCTTACAATTTCCAAATTGAGACGAAAGCATCAGACTTCATCCGACCGATTGTCCAATCATGATTGATGATATTTCGGTAACTTCTGTATTCCATTAACAAAAGAAATAGCTACTTGTCTTGTGAAATAATATCGTGGTAATTAGACGAAAATAGCTAATTCGGGCTTGCAAACGTCCCCCCCAGAAAAAAATACTCGGGAATTTTAGAATGACTAACCGACCGAGGAGACAGAGAGGGGGACAAAAGGTCCGACGGGAGCGTTTATCTCTACAGGGGAGCATCGCTCAGGGGGTGATGTTTTCATCGAAGGCAGTCGAAGTGTAGCCCATAACAAAATTCGAATATTTTAGTGGGACTGATGTTTTAAATCCAAGCAACCATGTATTATTGTTGTGCTATAAAACACAAAATGAATAAAATAAAGCAATTTGAAATAAGGCAGGAGGAAAAAATTGAAGCAACACTTCTCAGTTATCACACATTTGTATTTATTAAGAGGCAGGGCCGTAGCCAGGATTTCGCTCGAATTCCCTGCGACAGCGCCACAAGAGCCCTGATGGGTAACAAGGGCCCTGCTTGTTACAGAATAGAGTGCTGAAGAGGGCTTGAGAGTGCGCTGTCTGGTATGAAATTTCAAATTTGGCCACAGATCATAGTGGAAGCGAGCCGCGCTTCGCGCGGTCCGTATCCTCAGGGGGCCCTTCGGGCCCTAAGGGGGGGCAGCTGTCCCTGCTGCCCCCTCCTTGGCTACACCCCTGCTAAGAGGTCTCAGTAAAACATTAATGGGGCTTTGCAAATTCTACCTATATTTTTATATTACGATTGCTGTAATATCCCAAATATATGATTAACTAATAAAGCATACACAGCATGATCAGGGGTACTGAGCATCATACTAAGCCGATGGCTACCACATGTTTTGGACCAAAAAACAGTCAATTATGTGCAGACCCTACATTGTCACAATCATGGATGCAGTTTTTTTGCCTATGCAACAATACCGGAAATTATGGACCTGCCGATGTGATCCTTGCTCCAATTGGTCCCATAGATCCGACGGAGTGGAGATAAATCTTCATGACATACAAAGAAGATTCAACACAAAGTCGTCATTTGGGAAATGCAGTCCTGCGTTCACTTCCTTCCTATCGCTCGCTAGCTCACTCCGTCTCATGACCGCATTTCAAGCACGTCCTTTCTTTCAAGTCTTACCTCCTCTTGTGGACCAGTGAGGGTAACTAACAGGCTGTTTTTCACAAAATGGGCCTCAGGTGAGACCAGGCAATTTCACTTCCAGCAAAAATGTTTATTTCGTTTTTAATGGATTTGTGGGCACAGTAAATTTTTCAGTGTGATTAATTGGCAGCAAAAATAGGCCAGAATCTGGTTAGCTTTCAGTTTTGCAGTGGAAAATGTAGTGCCAGAGTTGGAGGCTGAAGGTCTATGGTCCCCTCACTTTCTGGCCAGTTTCGGCCTGCCTGGCCGAAGCTGGATAGCGCACATTGTTCTGCAACTGGACAATATGAGCCTTCATGAGTCTACTAACATATGAAATGTTGCTGCATTGGTGTTTTTTAACACGCGCATTGACGGGGGTATGAGCCACCTTCGCATTGACGGGGGCGGGTACCCGCCCCCCTAAGATCTCGAGAACCACGGTAGGTAGCGAAAAACGGTAAACGGCGTTGGGCTGCCCATCCACTTCTCCATCGAAAACATTTGGATCATTTTTTTGTCAGGTCACATTTAAGGTCACGAGAGGTCAAAACATGCCCGTCATAGGGATAACATGTAAAATTCAGTTTTTCGGGCATTACATCTGAACAAGTAAAGATAGAGCAAAACGACTTGAACAATATGAATCCTCTTAGCAAGCCGAATCGAATGATATATAATTTGACTTTGCTAGGTCAAATCAAGGATTTGACCTGACCTGAGGTCAGGTCAGGGTCAAATTATATAAAATGCATATCATTAGAACCGCAAAGCCTAGGCGAGTCTAATGCAGCTAAAATAAATGCTCTATCACCATCCGTTATTGAGTTATTCCGTAAAAACAATTTTTCCCATGTATTTCCAATGGAGAGGTCATGCGTCGTACCTGACCTTAGGTCATCGATATCAAAAATACCGGAACATATTTTAGAGAACTTGGTGGGGCCATTATGTGATATGAGTTTCAATCGAATAAGTTCACCCTGCTCCGACTTATGCTATCTTAAACTTTTTTTGAGGTCGGGTCACTTGACCTGTACTGGTGACCTGACCTGAGATGACCTAACCTTAAAATTTTCACAGAAATTGTAAAAATGATGGGGGAAAAGGTATACTAAGTACGGCGGCGCTACGCGCCACCGTTTTTCTACTATCTCCGAAAAACCCGAGGGGGGCGGGTACCCGCCCCCGTCAATGCGCGTGTTAAAATCGATGTGGCTTCATATTTTGCCTATGTTTGTTTAAAAATGAGCGCCCCGCAAATTTTCCATGATATGGTTTATTTTGGACATCCGATCAAAATTTGGTCTTAATCAGGTCACTGTCCGCGTTCGAGAAATCAGCATGAAATAAATTTTGCATAGTTGCAGCTAAAAAAATCGTACCAGAAAGCTACGGGGTGTGTTTTCGAAATAATATTGACAGAATAGACCATTCTTAACACATTTAAAGTACAAATGAAGAATAGGCTGAGCTACTTTGTACCTGATTTGGGTCAAATGGCCTAGTTGACCCAAGACGGCATTTTTACCGATGTGAGCTGTGTGCAATATCAAGGAGAGACGGGTAACAGGGAACGATCCTGAGGGAGGTTTATGCCGAATTGACCCGCCCGAATCCTTTTCATACCTTTTAGGTACCCAAATAATCGATTTTAGGGGACACCTAGAAATTGATTGGTCTATGATCACTAGAAGCAAAAGCCGCCGCGAGAGATCTGTTCCAACGAGTGAAAACCCCAAAAATTATCCTCCGGGGTCAGCTAAGATCTATGGAAGCCTTCTTCATTTGTTGCTCATCATCCTCCCTCAGCAGGGCAAAACTTCCGACAGCGAGAAAGGTCTAAAATACAACCTTACCAGCAGCCGGAAGATCCGGACTTTTATGGAGATGCCACTGTTACCAGCGCAAGTTTAAATGTGAATAGATTTTGATCCATGGCGTCCACGGAATACACTACAAGTGGAACTTCCGACGACTGCTGGATGGAATACTTTTGCTGACAAAGAGCAGAGTGGGAAGGTGACACTCAGAAAAAAGACGCGTTCAGTATGTTGATAATCTTTAGGATTTCGCAGCACTCCATTCTGCAGTGTCTCAAAACTGGTTTTGCATTGGGTTAGTGAGTGTAAAATTCACGCTTGCAAATATGGAAGGCGAGTAGAAAGTCCAAACGCTATAATATTGTGGGAGTTAGTTGAAACTCGGTTACAGCCCTTAATAGCCCTTACTCGCGCATTTTTCATCAAATTTGTCTTTCCTTCCACACTAGATGGTTTTATATATACTAGGATTATTGAATTATGCTAAAAAAAATCCCCAGGAAAAGTGTTTGGAAAAGTGAGTTAGAAAAAAATGAAGGGGAAAAAGTGAAGGAAATTCAGGGCGCCTGGGTGTCACACTGTACTAAGCATTCCAGGATTTAGATCATTGTGCCTCCATCGCCATTATCAAGGACGACGCTTTCCGTTCAGCGGAATACAAACGGCAGAACACCAGGCTCTACCAATATCAGTAAGACCCATTTCTGGCCACCACGGGCTGGAGTGACAAGATCTTTCAGGGGAAAAGAAAGCAGCGATTGTCCTGTGAGCAGAGTGCTAGCGACGACGACTTCAGGGCAGCGATTAACTCAACTAGTGTGTCCCCGTAGTACACTTCTCATACGGAAAGGCAAGCAATTGTGCGAGTCAGACTTCTGTATCATATTCTGCCAGCACCTGTTATCACCGAGGCTGGTGACTAGGGTATCCTCCCCGTAGGCGGATCCAGGATTACCGATCGGGGGGGCGGGCAGCTTCCCGAGGGGCGCCATTTCGACCAGGGGGCTGCCACTTTTGACCGGCAAAACCCATCAGTTGGGCGCAAAATCCTATCGGTTGGCACCGATTTTTGCATCCTGGGGGGATGGAAAGCGACATTTCAGGGGGAGTCTTGTTAAAGACGTCACGTTTTTCTTGAAATGAAAATGGAAGGACTGAGGTCAGTTTTGATTCAATTGTCGAGTTTGCCGCACTTGTTTTAGATTTGTCTCTGCGATTAATTTTTTATGATCGGAAAAATATTGGAAGAATATTCTTTATGATACTCCCGTCATGGAACCTCCCTGAAGCTGGTTTCTAAAGATATTGTTAGTTTTGGTGTTTGTGCATATCTCGTGCATAGCGGGTGGAGATAATTTATTCATCGCACAATACGTAGAAAAATGTCACACTACAATATAATAATATAATGATAGCCACTAATTCGTACCCGAAATATCTAGTTACTTGCATAAAAACAGGACCGACAGACTCACGAATGCATCTCCACTCAGTGGACCAAACCGACTACCGAAAAGACTGGGCTGACGGCCAACGCCTATGCCTTGGATCACCCAAGCTGATCGAGGTTGCAATGCGGGTATCCAAGTCCGGGAAATCATCCCGAAAACGGTCCCGAAGACAGCTACCTCCGGTCCCGAGAGGGAGCCAGGTGGGACCTGGACGGCGGGGACGGTGCAACGGCGCGGGTCCTCGCCACAAATCGGCTGTCATCCAAACCGGAATCGCCAGAGCTTCCTTCGGCGATTGGGGCGACTTTAACGAAGCGCCCCCCATGTGGATATCTTTATTCGACGGCCGGAACAATCACCATCATCACATTTCAGGGGGTGCCATCAACCTTTCAGGGGGCGCCATGGCCATTTCAGGGGGCTCCGAGGGCCGATAGAGGGGGCATGTGCCCCTCTTTGCTCCCCTGGATCTGCGTATGATCCTCCCACTTTGGGGCAGCCATGTGATGACTTGGGTGTCTCGTTCCTTAGTCCATCAGCTTTATCGCATTCAATGTTTCGAATTTTCGACCGGTAAACCCTCTTTACTCTCGGGGCGTGGAGCCCGATGCAATTATTTGCTGCTGATGCTGCCACTTTGCAGTTTGTTAGCAAAATATCAGTTTATTCTGCTTTTTTGCTGTGATGTATACATATATTTTGGTCCACTGACACAGTAACGTGTTTTCTTTATCCTTTAAACTCCATAAAAGTCATTCTTGGAACTGTGAATTTCCAGAAAGAGGGTACTTTCTCGCCCAATTGAACTACGGCTTTCCCTGAAATGATTACGATACTCCTTGAAATGGCTAATGACACCCCACTGAAATTTTGCAGGGGAGGTGGTGTTGCATCACCCACTAATACTTTCCAAATATTTCAGGATCGTCGTTCAGGTCTTGAAAATCTATGCGGACTATAGAACATTTATTGCGCGTGTTTTGCACACACGTACCTTTAGCTCCTAACATCAGGGAACTACTGACTCATGACTGGAGGCATGTGAGGGTTATTTGGACGTCAGCACACGTATTCACACGAATCTCTCACGGTTCCTCTCCTCATAAAAAGGTCACACAAACAATTCCAAAATCCAATGGTGATGATGTGTGGACTCCATTGAATCACATCAGTCTTAACACGCGCATTGACGGGGGCGGGTACCCGCCCCCTTCGGGTTTTTCGGAGACAGCAGAAAAACGGCGGCGCGTAGCGCCGCCATACTTAGTCTACCTTTTCCCTCATCATTTTTACAACTTCTGTGAAAATTTTATGGTTAGGTCATCTCAGGTCAGGTCACCAGTACAGGTCAAGTGACCCGACCTCAAAAACAGTTTAAGATAGCATAAGTCGGAGCAGGGTGAACTTATCCGATTGAAACTCACATCACATAATGGCCCCACCGAGTTCTCTAAAATATGTTCTGGTATTTTTGATATCGATGACCTAAGGTCAGGTACGAGGCATGACCTCTCCATTGGAAATACATGGGGAAAATGGTTTTTACGGAATAACTCAGTAACGGATGGTGATAGAGCATTTATTTTAGCTGCATTAGACTCGCCTGGGCTTTGCGGTTCTAATGATATGCATTTTATATAATTTGACCCTGACCTGACCTCAGGTCAGGTCAAATCCCCTGATTTGACCTAGCAAGTTCAAATTATATATCATTCGATTCGGCTTGCTAAGAGGATTCATATAGTCCAAGTCGTTTTGCTCTATCTTTACTTGTTCAGATTTCATGGCCGAAAAACTGAATTTACATGTTATCCCTATCACGGGCATGTTTTGACCTCTCGTGACCTTAAATGTGACCTGACAAAAAAATGGTTCAAATGTTTTCAATGGAGAAGTGGATGGGCAGCCCAACGCCGTTTACCGTTTTTCGCTACCTACCGTGGTTCTCGAGATCTTAGGGGGGCGGGTACCCGCCCCCCCGTCAATGCGAAGGTGGCTCAGACCCCCGTCAATGCGTGTGTTAATTCTAAGTCAGAGCTGAGGGCCTATCCATAAATTACGTTACATGTATTCTTAGAATTTTAACCCCCCCTCATGGTAATACTTGCTTACGCCCTGTTGTAACGTCTAAAAAAACGGTTGCTGACTTCCCGCTCCCCCTTGTTTTTCCTTCTGTACTTTATGGACGGTCTCATATGTTTCGGAGACCATCTTTCGATACTGGTCAGGGCCCATACCTAAAGAAACTGCTTCTAATACATTACAAAGGCTTTGGTTTATATCGAACTGATGTGGTCAGAAAGCGTCTGGACGGGATTGAGACAGAACACGTGTTTTGTCAATTACAACACAAACTACCCTATGATCAGAAACACTTCTCGATCACAGTGAGGAAAACTCCGCACATGATCGAGGGATACAACGCCCCCCATCTCCGAGCATCAGAACAATGTTCCATAATAAATACTTTGGTAAACACATGGAGCTGCGCGCCTCAGGGTTCGGTGGGTGAGCAAGTCAGTGAGTCCCGTACGAACGCACGCCCCTTTCCGTGACCGCCACGGGGCGGGGAATCTCTAAGAAAACCCCAAGGCGATCACAAATGCGGGCACCCGGCCCATGTGTCATGTGTATGTGCGTGTGTGTGTGTTTACACACGCACGGAAAATGACGCACCACCGACGCAAGGCGGGCCGAGCAATAATGCTGAAAAACGATAGCTTTCAAAAGAAGACACTATATGTTTACAAAGTTAGGGCCCTCCGCATGAAGAGGGTATGTTATGTGAATGGGTGGACGACGTTTTTTTATATTTTTTCGGGATGGAAGAAGTCGTTAAATTTCCCTGAGGTTCTCACGGAAAACAGTAAACAAGGATATTACGGAAATATTTCTGATATACTTACCAGGATGGAAAAGGACTAGCTTAGTTTGGGAGGAAGAAAGTGGGTCCACAAGGTTTGGTCACGACAGTGGACGAAGTAGTCGAGGATCCTACAACTAACTAGCTGCTAACTGACGCAAAGAGCGTAGCCAATCCACAGTCATGCTTGAAATGTCATTTGGCTAGCTTTGGTCCATCCCAGGTGACAGTTGTGCGAGCTGCAACTGCTTTCTTATTTAGAGAAATCAAGACAAAGGTTTTAGCAGTCTGCTTTCGGACAAATACTGGGCCCGCCCCTGCGAGAGCACCTGTTACTGCGACCCGTCTGACCTTGCCCGCAGCGGTTCTTGTTTACCTGAAGGGTCGTAAAGCGTGGAATGCGGAGGCGTACTACGGTTTACAACCAACGTGTCACGTGGGCGGTCTGTGTATCGAAATGAATGAACGAATGACCTGACATCTGTTGTTGGGGAAACAGGGTATTAGTTCTGACGGGTCATGTCGTGTGGTGCATGTGTCGAGGGTAACGCACCCTTAAGTGGTATAAGTGTATGTGTATGGTACTGGTTGTAGGAGGCGCCACGAGGAGAATTGCTTATTTATTTGTGGTCTGCGGTTTCGGATTTCTATTGATTCTTTAATTTTGCATTCTGCCGAGTCTTTACAAACATGAATAATTTTTATGGCGAAGTCCTTGTCTGTGATGCGTGTAGTGGGGTGATGTGATATGGTGTGGTCTCCTAGATACTTACCCT
>JAOTON010000742.1:600000-939499 GCA_034440635.1 Lepas anatifera
TTCAACATGAGAACTTGAAAAAGTCATATTGTTACCTTAGGTCACGGTCAAAATAGTGAATTTCTAAAGCATGTTGCACGTAATTTGAATATTCGGATCATATCCGTCACTATGATAACACATTTCGCTCAAAAGTTAGACACAAACTTCAGAAAACGTCAAGTTTGGTGGGCTGCTTACCTCCAGTGACCTGCTAAAGCTAGAATAAACAGGATGACAAGGTGCAAATGTTTTTCAAGAGTTTTTGCATGATGCCTAGAAACTGTATTTGACTCTTCTAGAGACCGATATATACCCCGGTTTTGTCTAGTCTTATAACAGAAAAACGAATTCGCTTTACAATGGTTTGGAAATGAAATTAAAAATCATTTACCTGACCTGTTAATTTTCGGTCATACTCGTAAAATTGATCACCTAAGGGGCATGCAAAGCGTTACGTTTGACCAGTGGCGGATACTAGGGGCTCACCCCCCGCAACGTCAGAGTACCTAAAGTTCATAAATAGCCGGAGGCTGTTTCGAGGCAACGGTAGGGGAAGCTTGAGCCCCCTCCCAAATGGAGCTCTGGATCTGTAACTGTGTCGGTCTTTAAAATTGGCTCAGAAGCTTTAGCAAAATATCAAGGAGTCAGATCGGACCCCTCAGACGGTAAATGGTTAAACGAAGTGACTGAGGCAGTGCATTACCTAGGACGCGTTGGATTTGTGCTAGTCTACTTTCACGAAGAATGCATCTGATGTAATGTGCAGTTTTGGAACCTGGTGCGCTCAGCTCGTAATACATTTTGAGCCTGTAAATTTTTCCTCTGGTACACAGAAAGTCTCCGGTTGGCATCTAAGTTTGGCAATTGGTGCCCTCCGTGATGTCCCAGTTACGGCCCTGTCTATTCTGTTTCGGAGTCATTAAAGGGAATGTGGCACCTTCATAATGTGATTTAAACTGAGATAGCCAAGCTGTAAAGCACGTCGGAAAACCCGGTACTCAATATATCAGTTGTCTTGGAACTCGATATTTCCGTAGAAAAAAGTAAAACCTACCTGAAATGTACCCCTCATGTACCCTTAGCAGCAGGCCACAGTTGTCATGGCTGTTAGTGTGACGACATATGCTGACGTCACGAGGAGCATCAGCCAATCGAAGCCCTTGAAGCGTTTAGAGTATGGTAGTGGTTGCCAGCATCCACAGGTAGATATCTATTTCTTTCCAAGAGGAGTATTTTAAAAATTAAAATATTGAGCTTATTTTACATTTTTTTAGAGAAATCATGAGTGGTTTCATTATTTTCGGCTAAAAGTACGCCTAATTACACTACATTCCAGGATTCGACCAAGGTGCCACATTCACTTTGGGGGGGGGGGGGGGGGGAGAAAAAAAAAAAAAAAAAAAGAAAAGAAAGGGGTTGAATTCGGATCGCCTCACCTGCCGTTATATGTCCGTCGCAGGTAGCGTCACCTTAGTCGAGAAACGTATTATATGCGTGGTATGAATTTTCACAAAAGAGGGAAGACATTTGACTTGAGGACAAATTCGTTCTTAGGATGTGTTCACTGTTTTAACCCGCGCCCCACCGGGGTCCAGCGCCACCTTCGCCCCACCGGGGGCCATCGATGGCCCCCTCTAACTCCGAAAATATGGGCGTTAGCGCAAATCTGCAAAGTGCAATAGAAAGCTCGCATGAATTCAGTAAGAAACTACTTACATGTTTTAGTGCTCAGGTCAGTGGTTTGACCTACAGAGGTCAAATTAGGTCAAGATCGGCTATTTTCACTCAAATATGCAATGCTTAAGCAAACTGGGCATAACTTTTATGCTATTAGAGCTATTGAGATCTGGTAAAGTACATTTGATAGGAAATTGTCAGTTCTTTTTCCGCTATGCGAAACGTAAAGAACTCCCGCCAGTGGTTTGACCTCCAGAGGTCACCTCGTGACCTAGGATGACCTGAGGTCACGAAAGGTCAGAAAGTGACCTTGCCGTATATCACATGAAAGCCAGTGACAATACAAACACGATGATGTTTGTTTCAAAGCTCTAGCTTATACAGGTCAAAAGTTATTGTCAAAATATTGTTTTTGACCCCTGGTGACCTTGGATGACCTTGGAGAGGTCAAAGGGCAAATATAGCCCCTGGAATCCGTGAAAGGGTGTCCAAAAACGCTTTTCTGATCAAGCTGAGCATTTTCAATCGCTTTTGTGACTTTTAGATCATAAGATAGCTTTTCCCATGCTTTTTCAATGGGAGAGGTTACCTCGTGACCTGACCTCAGGGCACGAAATCGAAAAATCCCGGATATACTCCTTGTAGACCCTGGAGGGGCCATAAAGTGTAGGAAGTTTCAAATCGATCGACTTCGAAATGTAGCTCTTACAGAGCTCTAAAGTTGAAGTGAGGTGACCTTGGTTGACCTCGTCTGGTGACCTGAACTTGGGTGACCCGGGGTAAAAATTTCAGGGATGGTGGGAAAATGATGCAGTGAGGGGTAGAGCCCTCAACCGCGGTGCTGCACCTCTTCGTTTTTCTGCTATCCCGGAAAACCTTAGGGGGCATCGATGGCCCCCTCGGTGGGGCGAGGGTTAATGATGTCAGCATCTTAATGATAGTCATGTGCACGTTGTATGATGTAATGATGAATGATGTTCACGGTTATTATCTATATTCACGTTTTAATGATGACAGCAACTTTGTCGGGGGTTTCAGCTCACCTGGAAATTTTAAGCCCAGGTGCTTGTCCAAATATCCAATGTGATTACCTCTTTTAAAAACCTCAGGTTTGACGGTTGGGACTGGTCTGAGCGAGAACAAGAAGGTCTTTCGTCTTCTTTTTTTGAAAAGTCGAGGAAGATGCCATAGCCTTGACTGTATATTTGTTTCATCCAAATTGTTCTGGAGTGATGTGTGAGCTGTTCGGAGTTAGTTGACGGTGTGAAATGAGAAAAGAGATGCATAGTCATCGAGAAAATAACATTCCTCCTAATTTTTCAGTACTTGTAATTTAAATGAACTTCTATTTGAGCACATTTAGTTCGTGTCAATTTAAAATAATTATCTATGTGACATTGTATCCAATCGTTGCAGTCACCGTGACCTTTTTATTTGTTTTCTGTTGTCCGTTCCGTTTGGGTTACAATCTTAATGAAATGTTGCGAGCACAAATCCTACTTTCTGCCCTGGGGCGGTACCGCGCAGCCCGCAGATGAGGCGTGCGACTGGCCCTCACCGGATTTAAATACATTGTGCTGCCCCGAGACGCTCAGTTATCGCATTTGGCTAATGCACTGCTGATTCCTGTAACCACTCATCGGCGTTTGAGCGGAGACCAAAGGGTCATTTAAGGCTGGAATAGTATTTTGTGGCATACATGTTGCTTGTTCACCAACAAGACTGTGGTAGAAGGTAAGGTATGTACATTTTGACCACAACAAATATATCCAATCCGGAGCAAATAAAAACTGTTCCGAGAAATCCCATCAATGGATTGGAATACATCTAACTTGCTCACAAAAAATACTAGCGTCTGGTAGAAGGTAAGGCATGAACGTTTTGGTCACATCTAATTAGATCCAATCCGGGTCGAATCCGAACAGTTCCGGGAATCCGAGCCCATCCATCTGTGCACCATTGGTTCTCAATACCAATCCAATCCAAATAGAAATATAACTAGATCGATAAGGTGAAAACCCAAACATACATCCAGACCCGAAACTTCCCGAATTATTTAGTCAGCGCCTGATCTGGATGTCCATTTGAGGATTGTTTAGCATCCAGTCATCGTCACACCCTAGTGGAAGGTCCACATCATCGTGGACCCAGCGAACCAACAGATGGGACGAGGTCTCATCACTCAGTGAGGTAATTGGCTCATTACCGGTCCACCCACCGTGTGGACACGCATCTTCCTGCAACCGCCACTATCCTGTAATAGGTGTATGGATTATCGGCTTTGAGAATTAACCATAGTGGGCTATCCGCAAAATTAGGGATTAGTGAGGAGCGGGTGGTTCCACATGTCCAGCACGTGTAAACATAGTTCGAAACGGCACACACCGATCTATCACTGGACAACTAGCAGCAGATAAAAACGTGACCGATTGATGAGTTTACTTGAGGACATTCTAGAACTGTGGCTGCAAAGGCAATAGCTTCGGCTAAATATCTGGTATAAATTTTCGCGGAATCATTAGGTTTCATACCATCGTTAGCTGGAATTGCAGCTGTCAGCAGGTGGTAGCAAAACAGAAGAAACACTTTTATAGGTACCTAACTCTATCAGCCCTTTGAAATGGATATCTCTCTTTATATTTGCATTCCATATGTGCAGGGTGCACCACGACAGGATTTGAGAAATTGTCGGAATCTGTGGGTCGCTGAACTGTTGGATGAATAATTCGGAAAATTCTGATAAAACTGGATTTCAGCCATTTACAGAGGCTGAGTCGCAACCGGTTCCGGGCCTGATTTCGAGCTGTAAAAATATTGTGCACGAGCCCTTAACTAAACAGGGCTGCCAGCAAGAGGGATTTCGCATGTTTTTTCAGAGTGTTCCTTCTTGTATACAACGATCTGAAATGAATGGAAGAAAACGTTCATTTCTAAATCGTCAAGCACCAGAATGAATGCAAAGGGTTAACCAAATGCATGAGAGGGAATGTCGTACCTTGCTGCTATTCCAAAATAAATAGTTTTAGGAGAAATCGTCATTAAAAAACTAATGAATTATGCTTTATTTCTTCTAAAAATGGCTAACAGTCTAATATTTTGTTGCATTAATTTTTCCTCCTGTTAAATGTAAAATAAGTCCGCAAATCATTATGACGTCAAAGCAGCGTACTTTGGTATGGCTTTAGCTGGATTGAACCTGTCTGCTTTACCTAGCAAATGAATATGGACACAAATTAAGCATTTTTGGCTAAAAGATACTATTATTTGGAGCCTAAGTAACCATCAATGCCTGTTATTTTTCTTGGTATGTTAAAACTTACTCTACGCTTCTGACTAGTCGTTGAAAAAATGTATGCGCATGTATATTCGCCGGTACCAAAAGTAGGTATAGCATGCCGGTTTTAAAGAGGTCCAAGCAAGAAATATCAACACGCGCATTGACAGTTGACAGGGGTGCGTACCACGCCCCTCTGTTTTTTCGGAGAGGGAAAAATAGTGCCGCACTTGGTATACCATTTTCCTGTTAATTTTTAAAACTCTTGCCAAAATTGGAAGTAGTATCCACGTTTTGTTGGAGCACATCACCACCCTTACCCTATCCTTTCATTGTTTTCAGTCACCTTATCCTCATTTCAGCAATGCTTGCAAAGCCACATGATGACCTTGAAAGTGATTGTAATATATAAGAATTTTCAAAGGGGCAAAATAAGTTGATTCATTGAAAATACAGGTGTACAAAAATACAGAATAGATAGCCATAGAAAAGAAGGGTATTTAGGAGCGTGACGATCAGGCCAATCTCACGTATTATATACTCGTGTTAGAACACTCACTCAGTTACACAGTGAAGGTTGCACACTTGGGCAACGTCCCTCGGGGCTATCTGGTGTAGGTATGTGCAAGTTAGAGGTGGGACTTTCTAGGCCCGGGGGCCCGGGGCAAAAGCCCGGCCCAGGCCCGCGGGCTTTGACCGGGCCTGAAGGCCTGATTTAAGCCAATGTCGGGCTGATAACGGGCTTCACCTAGGCTCATTCCGGGCTTCAACTAAACTGGGACTTCAAGTCAATTTTCTGTAAGTTAAATAACTGGAACAAACAAGTGCACAAAAAGTGGCCTATTCTCAGGAACAAAAGAAATGCACCACACACTTTGTGCTTATTTTTTAAATCTGTGAAATTTTAAAATATATTTTCAAAAGTCTTGAAATATTTTTGCTGAAATAAACTTACTATTCTGGTAAATTTTGGTGAAAAATGTTTTCATAAATGATTGCTCTAATGTAGACAAGCACAGCGCTTCGATACCTACTAAGCGCAAGCCCGTCAAATACAACAAAGCAAACAGAAATAGTGTTCGCCCAAATGGTGATGTGGATGGGATTGTTGTTTTGTTGTGTCAGATTTACTTTTGGTGAGATTGTGCAATATTTTTATTCAATGTTTGGTGCGAACCTGTGGAAAACTAGTGGTTCCTTATCAAGATAGTTCTTTATGGCTGGTGGTTTGATAATTGTATATGGCTGATGGGCCTTGTTCATGTTGGCCTGTTGGCTTACCTACTTTCCAGACCGGGCTGACCCAGCAGAACATTCTTTTAACTATCTTCCAAGTGTTTAGTGACTAAACTAAAAGAAAATGTTCCATGTATCAATTGAGGGACAATGTGAAGGAGTTTTGGTTCCTTCACACCATTCCGCCATGATATTCTGAAAAGTTTTAGCTGAAAACTTGTCACTGCTCTCTCCTCTATTTATAAACATTATTGGAACTCAATTGTGAGGCTCGTGCCGCATATAATGATTTATAAAAGTGCAAAGATGGAGGAAATGTCTGACATGGTGGACTTATTTCATCCCGATTCTTATAGCTGCCATGTGCATACCTCTATCTAGAATACCCTTTGTTTTTATAAGGTGATGCTGGTCATTACCTGAAGTAAGCTTGCATCATAAGAAGCCATGTTTCTACTGTGTTTTTGTATCATTTTCTGCTGAATTATTAAGATAGCTGAGGCTACTGATGCTACATGCACCTTTTGATATAGTTTTGGGTGAAACCAAAACTTTTACAGGATAAATTGGCTTAAAACATATATTTGAAACAGCTTTAAAGTAAATAAATTTTGTATATAGTCTTAATGGTTTTCCATGATACCGGGCCTTCCGGGCTTGATAATCCATTTCTTCCACAAACCGGGCTTGTGACGGGCTTCTAAAATCAGCAGCCGGCCGGGCCCGGCCCGCCTGCAAATTGCCTGAAACTCCCACTCTCTAGTGCAAGTACATACATACTTTAGTGGTTAAATGACCAACGTATACGTACTTATAAGGGAGGATGTGTGGAGTTGCATTGGGTACCTCAGTACACACGAAATTTGCCTTAACATTCCTCTTACTGTCTTAGCCCTCTTCCCTCTTCACGGTAACCACTTCAAAACACAAAGGCGGCGAGGGTGACAGTAGGTATGAGTTCAACTAAACTCGAACTCAAACCAGCGGCGGATACAGGACAACATTTGGGGGGTTACAGCGCTCGAGCCTCCCCTGTCATTGCCTAGGAACAGCCTCCGCCTACGCATTAACTACAATCACTGACATTTGGGGGACCTTAGCCTCCTAGCACCCCCCCCTATATCTGCCACTGACTCTCAGATTTATAGGCTCCGCAGTGCTGAGCCGAGAAGCCTGCTTATAAGCTGATCAGATGTCTATCGGCCTGTCTCAGACCAGTCAGGTCGGCTAACATATGATCACCTTTCAAGCCTTTACTCCATCAAACTTTCATGCAGAGACCGGCTGCGTCCCGAACCACCCGCCGTTGAACTTCGCAGTCCCTGCTGGACATGACCCGAATCGGACATTTCCCGACTGGAGCCTGGGCGCTGCCCAGACTTCCATGCGGGCACCAAATGGGCCGGGCCGTGTCCATCCGACGGCTTTGCACTTTACGATCTGAGGCGGGGAACTGAGCGCAGCTATTTCGGATCAGCGACGAACGGTACCAAGTGCAAAATAACGGTAAGTTTTTCTTCTTCAGTATACTCAAACACCGCCACCATGATACACAGACGATGCAGCTTCCATCAAATTAGCTGGCAGTTATCTATGAAATGTGTAACTCGGTGTCGGTGAGGGAGACAAATTGCCCTGTTTACACGATGGGTGGAGTCAGCAAAATGAGGCTGAGGCTCCACAGGTTTCCATACCCCACGAGGCCCATCAATTTGGACAAACTGCTGGCTGCCCTATTCCTTTCCAACCTATTGGTCGCACCCCCGGGAGCAATGTACTCAGCTATTAAAAACACGTTTCTTGGAACAGTGAAACATTGAAGTGCACTACGCCCTGGGGACGGCAAGATATATACACTTAAGCAGTTCTGCTGGAATGAAGCGCACAGGAAAGAATTTGCTCACCTGAGTCGAAGGACGAGAATTATATTTAAGCTTGAGAATAAGATTCCCAGTACAGTTTCTCACCTTTAACACAATACCCGTGTAGCTGTGAATTTCAAAATCGTCCAGAGCCTGGAGAAAACGAGTACACCTGCCCTCCTTTGTTACCTGATGGCCACTGAGTTACAGAAGACCTCACCCTGCAGAGAGATGGTTTATTCCCACTCGTCTTACATTCCTAGTGGTTACGAGGAGGACCACGAACTACCGATGGTGCTCCCTGAAATGTCGCTCCCCCTCCGCCATGGACGCGAGCCCGGCGCCCCCGCGATAGCATTAGGCGCCCGCTTGACAGATTCTCGGCCAAAAAATGGTGCCCCCTGGCAGAGGTCAGAAAAAGTAATTTGGTTCCCCAACGCAGACCAGTTGATGCCCCAAAATGAGATGAATGTTCCCCAGAGGCAATTATCTGGCAATTACAGCTTGTGGAGCAGAAGCCAGAGCACATGGCCTTTATTTGTCACATTCAGGTACTACAAGTTTAGTATTTATTAGGGAATCTTGTTCAAAATTAATTTAGATGGTCTTCAGGCCATGACATTTTTTTCAGGTGTAAAATAATCCAAAATTTTATAACACTTTCAAATTTTTGGAGTCAAACAATTTTTCTCTATATACATATTATTAAACGCGCATTGACGGGGGCGGGTACCCGCCCCCTCGGGTTTTTCGGAGATAGCAGAAAAACGCGGCGCGTAGCGCCGCCATACTTGGCATACCTTTTCCCTCATCATTTTTACAACTTCTGTGAAAACTTTAAGGTTAGGTCACCTTAGGTCAGGTCACCAGTACAGGTCAAGTGACCCGACCTCAAAAAGTTTGAGATAGCATAAGTCGGAGCACGGTAAACTTATCCGATTGAAACTCATATCACATAATAGCCCCACCGAGTTCTCTCAAATATCTTCCGGTATTTTTGATATCGATGACCTAAGGTCAGGTACGAGGCATGACCTCTCCATTGGAAATACATGGGAAAACTGGTTTTTACGGAATAACTCAGTGACGGATGGTGATAGAGCATTTATTTTAGCTGCATTAGACTTGCCTGGGCTTTGCAGTTCTAATGATATGCATTTTATATAATTTGACCCTGACCTAACCTCAGGTCAGGTCAAATCCTTGATTTGACCTAGCAAGGTCAAATTATATATCATTCGATTTGGCTTGCTGAGAGGATTCATATAGTTCAAGTTGTTTTGCTCAATCTTTACTTGTTCAGATATAATGGCCGAAAAACTGAATTTACATGTTATCCCTATGACAGCATGTTTTGACCTCTCGTGACCTTAAATGTGACCTGACAAAAAATGATCAAATGTTTTCGATGGAGAAGTGGATGGGCAGCCCAACGCCGTTTACCGTTTTTTGCTACCTACCGTGGTTCTCGAGATCTTAGGGGGCGGGTACCCGCCCCCGTCAATGCGAAGGTGGCTCAGACCCCGTCAATCCGTGTTAAGTAACATGGGACACCGATTCCAACGAACAAAAGAAATTTAAAATATGGTGGCAATTGCAAAAGTTATGAGCATATAGATGTTTGACACACTCGTAAAGGCCTTCATGCATAAACCAATATCTCTTGTAGTTTAAGCTCAATTGCTTTCAAAATTTGTATTTACATATTTTCTGACATTCTCATTCAAAATCTGTGCTTGAAATCTAAACTTTATCAAAAATCAAAAAATTAAAAACATTCGACCATATTGTTTTCAAAATTTAGTTTTGATATTCAAAGGCAGTCTAAAACAAATCCAAACACCAAACAATTCAAATCCCCTAATAATTCTAAAAATTATAAATACATCGAATGTGTCGTCCCAACAAGAGTAAGAGCGAATCATTAATTTATTTAAAACATATAGTTCAATTGCAAAGTTCAGTTTATTTTTCAAAATCATAGAACTAAACTGGCTGGTTTAAAAGTTTGCAAGTTTCAGCTTGATGATAAATGGTGAGTGAAATACCAAGGAAAATTTGAATATAGAGGCACTTCCTACACACAGCATGAGATGCTGAATGTAAAAGTTACAACTGTGCCCATTGAAACACTTAAGCTATCAAAGCAAACTTGAGATTTACTTGCAGGAAGGTAGGTAGGTACATACCTAAAGTAATGCATGCTCACATTGAGATGTTATCAAATGTCTAATAGGTAAATCATTTTATCATGCTCTCCCTGTCACCCATTTTGAGCATTGTTCAATCAATACCCAGCTGAAAGTCCACTCTAGGACCTACTTTTTAAAGGTTCTGGAAAAATAACAGGAATTGTATGAAACCAGTATGGACCCAGTGCCGCGCGTGGGCGCATCAAGTATGCGCCCCCACCCAGTCCCAGTTTCCTTATTCTATTACTACCAAGGCCATAATAAAAATTATTCACACCGCGAGGTTCAAATTCACAACCAAAGCAATCGAGTCCACGAATCCACATCCTAAGCAACTATGCAGACGAGTCCGGCGCACTTTTTGCGTTGTGCTCTATAACAATTTGCGACGCGTGCGCCAGCTTGTCAGCCGAGCTCCAACTTACCCCAACTCTTCCACCGCGGTGCGAACGCTTTCACTTAAACACATCCCCGAGCTCCCCAGCTCAGCCTTCCCCGAAAAACTTCCCCGCGCCTGATTCGCTTAGAATGGCTGAAAGCCGATTTTTTGCTCGTGCTAGCGCCAGTGAAAATAATGAAGCAGAAGGACTACAGATATGTGAATTCATGCGATGTTCAAATAGTCAACTGGTCAAACAGCCCACGTTTTAATTCGACCTCAAGAACAAAGGGTCAAAGCTAGAACGTCCCCATGAATAACTATATAAATGTCCAATGGTCAAATAGTCCACAAAGTCGGAAAAACCACAGCTCAAAAGTGCCACATAAGTAAAAGTAAGACATAATGTTCACATGCCAGAAGACCAGAAATGCTGCAGTAGAGGAAGAAAGAAAATGCTTAGACTCCCTGGCAGCTGTAGATCTTCCCCAACTATGTTCGCACGTTCGGACTTTTTCTGACCTTTGCCCCCTGGTCCGAATGATGCTCTCCGACTAATGCACCCTTCCACCCCCCCCACTACAATCGGAAATCCTGGATACACTTATGTCCCCAACTATGTTGGCAAGATCGATATTTTTCGGACCGTCTTAAAGCGCAAAAATGAACACACGTGCTTTGGGGGTTACATTATAGGCCCCGGGGCGAGACACTGCCAGGCGCACCCATATGTAATGATTGAACAATTATCAAGTTGTCGATGCCCATTGAGAGCTGAGCTTCCTGGTAATGATATTCTGATAAGTAAACTCAAAACACATAATCCGCGAAATCCGTCGGCGGCGTCTAGTTTATAATCGACGGATTTCCAAGCTCGTATTTCGATAAACTTTGTAATTAATGGCGGAATCACTAAGCCAGCTACACACGGAGAGCATCATTGGGGCTTTAATGAAATAACAGTGCCGAGATTATAACACTAATGTACAAAACTAAAAACTTAGTTGACCTTCCAGTGACTGAATATCTAGCACGCACCTCGTCTATCAGTACCTAAGATAGATGTCAATATCTTTTGGAGGGAGGGGGAATGTTTAACGACGCACCAACTGTTGACGTCATAAGGCGTCCAATGGGGAACGGGAATAAGTTAGGCTTGAGCTAGGATAGGGCGCTGAATCCTGCCTCTGGGTGAGCTCGAACCCACGACACCCGGCACATACAGAATGCCACAGGCCGAGCCGAGCGCGCGCCCTAACCGACCGCCCCACCCAGACTCAGATGATGCCTGTAAGATGGCTCAACGTCCGAGGGCATTATGAAGCCTGCTGTTTACGCAGCGCAGACAGGCGACAGGTTCAGCTGAAAACATCACTTATACGCCGTAGGTGCCTACACCTAGTATGAAGCATTAGCAATAAAAAACGTTGCGAAAATATAATACAATATGGAGCAAACACAGCTTCGCAAACTTCGATTGGCTATGTCTGAGCCCTCAACCGGAATTGACTGAAACCTTAGTTATAGGTACTTCTGTGTTGTTATGTATATACATACCTACACATCATCGGCTTCTGACACACATCACAACAACACAAATCACGCAATCCTATATCTCAAATTCTCTATTCTAGATGATTTTTCGAGCTGGTCTCCACTTCTCCGTAATGTGGTCACCAGATTCTGACCTCTCTGGTAGCCTCCTTGAGTTCTTATGGTAGCCGCAAACTTACTCCCAGTATTTTCCACAAAGGACGGGCACAAAGTCTGAATCCCACTATTTGGTTTTTACCTCACTGCACTACTTTTTTCTTACTCTATACCTAAATAGCCGTTCAATATTAGGTACCTACCAGCATGATTAAGTCTTTGAACATATTTTTCGTTTTTTCCCGTCTAACGCGCGCAATGGAGGAGGGAGCCCTATAGTGCCCTCTCCACCTATTTCCCATGGTCGCCGGAGAACCGTTCGCAGCCGGAAAAGGCTATACATTTGAGGGAAGTTAAGAGCGCGTCGATTGGTGAAACATTCAAAATCGGTCCCTGATTTTCCCTTTCTTCACTTTCAAACAATCTTCAATACTTTATAATCAAAAGTCAAACTAATATTTTAAACTCACCACAATCACTCGGTCGCACCAGTTGGCCTTCACTGTAAACCGAGTGGTGACGCCATAATGTCATATAATTGGACGGTGTATCCAGGCCACCCGGTATGAAGGTCAAGGTCGAGTTCCAAGGTCAAAGGTCATATTCCAAGGTCATACCAGTTATTTTCAAAGTCATTGACCCCGTGCTTTCGGTCAGGTGACGTTATTCAGTATGAAGTACATTACGCTATGACGTCAGCTAAGGTTACTCAACATCAAAGTCATGGCGAAAGGTCATGGGTCAAGATCAAACCATAATTTCCTGCTCAAAGGTTGCTAGAGCGTACATTATTGGGAACCTAGCAAACTGCAACGTCATTTTTCATTGACATTGACCCCAAAATTTAAGGGAGCATCGCTTGGGACCTCCGTTTCGTAACCTTAGTCCGCTCTCGGGGTATCCACGATTTCCCCCATAATCACGGCATTTCGGAAAAGGTGCCCAACACGGCCCAGATTTGAAGTTGCTGACTTCGTTTGGTCTTATGACATTGACCTAAGTCAATGAAAGTTGTCTAAAATGTCGATCACCACAGTCTACACAAATGTTCAGATGGGCGCACTTCTAGCCCTCTTGGTTTCCAAGATCTCGGTTTTTTTCCTATAAAATATCAGGGCTAGGACCCCCACTTCGCATTGACACCAGACTGCTCTCCATTGCGCGTGTTAACAGACAAGCCCACAGTATCATAGTTGTTCACCGATGAGCCCTTTGATTACTACAGCTCTGAGCTTCTCTGGTGGTAATCCCAATTTCAAATATTCACACCACTTCTGTGGAGCTCTGGCTGAATGTGAGCTAACACGGACATAGACGATTACGACTGAATGTAAGCTAACACGGACATAGACAATCAGAGCTGAATGTGAGCTAACACGGACATAGACAATCACAGCTGAATGTGAGCTAACACGGACATAGACAATCAGAGCTGAATGTGAGCTACCACGGACATAGACAATCACAGCTGAATGTGAGCTAACACGGACATAGACAATCAAAGCTGAATGTGAGCTAACACGGACATAGACAATCACAGCTGAATGTGAGCTAACACGGACATAGACAATCACAGCTGAATGTGAGCTAACACGGACATAGACAATCACAGCTGAATCTGAGCTAACACGGACATAGACAATCAGAGCGGAATGTGAGCTAACACGGACATAGACAATCATAGCTGAAAGTGAGCTAACACGGACATAGACAATCAGAGCTGAATGTGAGCTAACACGGACATAGACAATCAGAGCAGAATGTGAGCTAACACGGACATAGACAATCACAGCTGAATGTGAGCTAACACGGACATAGACAATCACAGCTGAATGTGAGCTAACATGGACATAGACAATCAGAGCGGAATGTGAGCTAACACGGACATAGACAATCACAGCTGAATGTGAGCTAACACGGACATAGACAATCACAGCTGAATGTGAGCTAACACGGACATAGACAGTCACAGCTGAATGTGAGCTAACACGGACATAAACAATCACAGCTGAATGTGAGCTAACACGGACACAGACAATCAGAGCTGAATGTGAGCTAACACGGACATAGACAATCAGAGCTGAATGTGAGCTAACACGGACATAGACAATCAAAGCTGAATGTGAGCTAACACGGACATAGACAATCACAGCAGAATGTGAGCTAACACGGACATAGACAGTCACACGACTCGCTGGTGGCGTCCCCAACGACGGTGAACACTCAGCCCACCAATTCCATGTCCATGGACTTTGCCTCAAATATATCTCCCCTAGGGAGGCCTTGCTTTGGTCAAACGTGGTGATTTTGTAGTTCATCAAACTCGAAAAGGCAGCCATGTGCCACGCCTTTCACATCATCCAGCCTGATACTATAGCGTGTTTTTTATCGGACCAATCGTCCTCCTGTTGACATTCAACCATTCGATGTGGAATTTGAACAATTCATTCAACGAGTTCTGGGCCCCGGCGTGAGGCTTGATTCTGACTGACAGCGACAGTATCGGACGCACAGCTTTGCCTGCAGCGAGAAGAACACGAGCTCGAACCCCCGGTCCGGACATATCTCACGGCCCAGAGGCTGGTGTTCTCCTCGGCTTGCAGGATCTCATTGTGAAACAGTGCCTTTTCAGCACAGTTATGGTACTGATATTAAACAAAATTTAGATCAAGGGCCCACATTTCATTAGTGGGAACAGAGAGCATGCAAACGTACAGGATTGTGCCATAAATGGTGATTTTATATCCATTTGGGGGTGCCCGGTCACCCCCAACGAGACGTTGAAGTAGTTTTGAAATATCCTTTTGATTTCGTGTTTTTCATTTTATGGACTTTAAAAGTAAAAAAGGGTGTTAGACCGGGCCTGTGGAAAGGCTAAAAATGCTTTACATTGTACCATCACCAATCGATATGGCGATTATCAACGTTGCTACAAATTTGGGCACCCCCAATCCGTTTCGAAAATGGATTGTGTTTTCTGGGAAACTTAACATTTAAATCAATTGGGCACCAGTTCAGAAGCAGCATGAATTAAAAGCACTCAAACTAAACCCAGAACACCTGGTACCTCGGTCTTTTGTCCTTTGGGTTAAAAGTTATAGCAAAAGCTTATGCCAAAAAGACAGAGATAGAATACAGGCACATGTTGTCTTGGCATTTGGCAAGCGGACTTCATTTTCCATTTTGGTGACACAGTACTTCATCCTTTGAGTACGGGGGATGAGGTGGCCTAGTGGATAGCACCCTTGTCTTCTAAGCCTCTGGTCCCGGGTTCAAGTCCCGGTGGAGCCTCTGAATAAGTTGATCTGATCCCCAAAATCCCTTCCAACAGGGTGAGAGTTGGTGACGTCGTATGACCTTGGCAGTTGGTGCGTCGTAAAACCCCAACAATTATTATCATCCTTTGAGTACTAGTGAAAACTGAACCCAACCAGTGAAGTGTTCCTGAATTGTGGCAAATCTTAACACGCACCCCGCTGGAGGGAGCGAAATTCGCCCTTCCTCCTGGTTTTTCCCAAATAACGCAAAAACGAAGAAACGCAGAGCAACGAAACTTACCCTGAAACTAACGGTACCTTATCCCTGATCAATTTTACACATCTGATCATTTTTTTATGTCAGGTCATGTCAGGTCAAGGAACTATCCAAGGTTAGGCGACCCGACCTCAAAACCTAAAATCACGAACTGTAGAGAAAATTAGTGTACCCGTCTGGAAATGTTTATGATTACATATGCTCTCAAACTGATTCCTAAACAGGATCGCAGGATCGATTTGATCAATGCATTGCATTTGGGTTTCGAGGGTGGAGGATACAGCCAATCCAAGAAATACCACAGCCACAACAGAGCCCCGCGATAGCAGCCTGCGTGCCGGTTTCCCTCACAAAACCTCGGTCTTGAGGCCCCTCCTTAAAAACGTACCTTGCGGACAAGCGAGTTGAACTGTGAGCGGGCACCGGAGGGGCAGCGCGGCGGCACCCTCAGGCGGTCGCGAACCTCGCCGATGGCCGTCTCGGCGCTGATCTGGAAGGGCCGCACCCCCTGCCGCAGCTCCAGCACCAGCACGCCCAGCGACCACCAGTCCACCGCGAAGCCGTAGCCCAGCGACTCGTCCGACTGGCAATCGAAAATCTCCGGCGCTGCCGAGACTGCTGGTCAGTGTCGTCGCCTCTCAGCGCAGCTGTCCTGTTTTTGGTACGAGTGTTCAATCGGAAATTTTAAATTATTTACATGAATGTGAGGTCTAGAAATATTATTGAAGTTCATCAAATGCCATACTGTGGAGTCGATTTTCGTAGGATCTCGTTCGGACTTCCTCCACAAGAAGATATTGGGGGTCGGAGCTTTCGTACTGTATTACAGTGCTTCGTCAGCGATGATCGTTCGGAATATGTATTATAATATGTATAATATGTATATATTCCGAACGATCATCGCTGACGAAGCACTGTAATTTACAGTACGAAAGCTCCGACCCCCAATATGTTCTTGTGGAGGAAGTCCGAACGAGATCCTACGAAGTTCATCAAATCAATCAATTTTTACATGGTTTGGCTACTAATTAGAAAATCACAATGCTACCAGTAAACCGAAGTGCAACAAGACCAAACCAGCAACATCAGTTGTATCCTAACTTGCACCCTCCTCCCTCTTGGTTTTCCCCCGATGACGCAGAAGCAAAGACACGCAGACAAACACAACTTATAGTACCTTATTCCTAATCGATTTCACGCATCTGACCAAAGTGTTTGAGGCAGGTTACGTCAGGTCAAGGATATTAAACATGACCATACCAGGTCAACATGTGACCCCGACTTAGATCGAAGTCAGCTCATTTTCAAAATTTGACCTAGCGAAGTCATATAATACATCAATCGATTTGTCACGATGAGAGAAATCCAACGATGCCTACATATTTGCTCTAGTTCCACTGAGGAAAAATCCAGAGATTGCAAGCCTATTTAACCTGCCTTGACCTTTCCTGAGCTCAAAATTGACCTGCGTTCGCATAATTTCTCTTCTTCGTCTCGTAAAGAGCTTTCGAACGCCGACCGTAGTTTTTCTTTTGTTTTTTTTGAGAAATGAGATACGGAGGGGGAGAAATACGCCCCCAGCGAGGCGCATGATGCCAGGGACTCTGGCCGGGCGCGTGTTAACCCTTGCCCCGGTGGCGGGTACGAGCCACCTTCGCCCTGGTGGGGGGCTAAAAGACCCCACGATCTCAAAACTAAGAGAGCTAGAAAAAGTGCAAAACAGCAATCAAAGCTCTTCGAAAATGATATCGAAAATTTTTAGGTCATTTTCTTGTCAGGTCAATATCAAGGTCACCAGAGGTCAAAATAGGTCAAATCGCTAATATGAGGTGTACTAAGAAAACCTCATATATCTCAGAAACTATGATAGCTAGAAACATTTTTCTAACACCATTCGAAAGCTCTTGAGATGCGCTTTCATTAAAGTGGCATTCATTTTGGTGTCAGGTCAAAGCCTACGGGCTACAGGTCACCAAATATTGGGCATATTCTTGGGAATGTCCATAGCCACCCATGCATAAGGGCGTTTACTTTTTCGCTAATAGCTCCCAAGCCAAACAAGATACAACCATAGTTTATGCACCATTGCAATCCTCTCGTCAATACGAATCGAATGATATATGATATTGTATGCCAGGTCAAATTTAAGAATTTGACCTGACCCGGTCAACGGTCTGACCCAGCTTGACCTGGTATAGTCATGATGTATATCATTTGTCTTCCAGTGACTATACAAACACTTTGTTGACAAAATAAAAGCTCTATCTTATCTTATTCAAAATTTATAGAGAAAAACACCGAAAATGCTTATTTGACCTAAGGTGACCTTTTAAAGGTCACAAGTCAATTGGCATCAGCTTCAGAAATGGGCTAAGAGCAAGTCGCAACCGATGTTTGAAGTTGATTCCATCCATACTTACTGAGAAAAGCTCATTTCGTGATTTTCCCCATGTATTGACAATGGGGAGGTCATGCTCTGCACATAAACTTAGGTCACCAATATCAAAATCCCGGAACAAATGTTGTAGCTCCTGGTGGGCCCAATATGTGGTATGAGTTTCAACTTGATCGATTAACCCTTCTTTTAGTTATGCGGTCCTAGTATTTTTGAGGTGAGGTCCCTTCACCTGGCCTAGTGACCTGACCTGATATGACCTTGAGCCAAAATTTTCAGGAAGATGTAAAATGATGAAGGAACAGCTAGACCAGGTTTGGCGGGCTGCGCGCCGCCGTTTTTGGTCATTTCGGAAAACCCAGGGGGTCTAAAGACCCCACCCGGGCGAAGGTTAAAATATCCGCACTATTCCTTTTTACTGTTTCCCAGACTTTGCATTATGCTACCAGGAAGCAGCCATCGTAGGATCAAGTTCAAATTAAGTTTTACTCCTCTCTTTTCTCTCTCTCTCTCTCTCTCTCTCTCTCTCTCTCTCTCTTCCATTTATACTCTTCTGGTTAGAACTGGCTGTTATTACCTAACTACATAAACACCATTAACAAATGATATTACACACCACTTAATCATTGTTAGTACTCTAGTCGCTTACCCATGTATGGTTTGGTACCGGTCATCGACCTGATGAGCTGCCCTTCGCCCAGGTAAGTGGCGGTGTTGAAGTCGGACAGAAACGGATGCCCTGCAAATGATGGTGACACACTGAGCGTGACGCATACACAATTAAGTTCAAAGGAAAGCACGAGGACACAACCATGATTCGCTCCCAGATTATGCGAGATGATATACGATTGCCGGTGTTTTAGTCATACACCCCGAAATGTCAGAAATTGTGAATATTGCTGGATTTGTCTGACAAGAGAATACATCGACACAATCATGGTATCTGCATTAGAAACAATTTCACAGTTTGTATTTTGTTGCCTTTTTGTGTGCGCGTAATAACGATTTCCAGGCTCACAGCGTTGTTTGCCATTTGAAAGTTTCATCCTGAGAACCAAAGCCCCGCAAGATGTGGCGGGAACCAGTAGGCCGTAACCCCAAAATATAAAAAAAATGTTCTCTCTAACAATCGGAATCTAACTACTCATAGAGAATTGCGCAACCCCAACCAAAAAACGGAGCCAGCGACTAGAACGACTAGCTTCAAAAACTCCTTCTTACCGAGTACGATAAAACTGTACAATGAGCTTCCAGAACACATTAGAGACCTTTACTCGCATAGATCCTTTAAAAAATACATTTTTTGAACATTTATCTACGAAACAGCCTCCGAAATACTACACGTATGGGGGATGAGGTGGCTTAGTGGATAGCACCCTTGCCTTCTAAGCCACCGGTCCGGGTTCAGTCCCGGCGGAGCCTCTGAATAAGTCGATCTGATCCCCAAATCCCTTCAACAGGGTGAGAGTTGGCGACGCCGTATGACCCTGGCAGTTGGTTCGTCGTTAAACCCCAACAATTATTATTCCTTTACGTATGGTAAGAAAATCCCAAACTCTCTTTTGACGCAGCTTAGAGTCGATATGTCAAAATTAACCCTCGCCCCACCGGGGCCATCGATGGCCCCCTAAGGTTTCAGGATAGCAGAAAAACGACGAGGCGCAGCACCGCGGTTGAGGGCTCTACCTCTCACTGCATCATTTTCCATCATCCCTGAAATTTTTCCCGGGTCACCCAGGTCAGTTCACCAGACGAGGTCAACCAAGATCACCTCACTTCACCTTTAGAGCTCTGTAAGAGCTACATTTCAAAGTCGATCGATTTGAAACTTCCTGCACTTCATGACCCCTCCAGGGTCTAAAGGTGTATATCCGGGATTTTTCGATTTCGTGCCTGAGGTCAGGTCACGAGGCGACCTCTCCCATTGGAAAGCACGGGGAAAAGCTATTTCATGATATAAAAGCCACAAAATGATTGCGAATACTCAGACTGCTCAGAACAACGTTTTGGACACCCTTTCACGGATTCCAGGGGTCATATTTGCCTTTGACTTTTCCAAGGTCATCCAAGGTCACCAGAGGTCAAAAACAGTATTTTGACAATAACTTTTGACCTAATTGAGCTAGAGCGGTGAAACAAACACCATCGTGTTTGCCTTGTCACTGGCTTTCATTTGATATACGGCAAGGTCACTTTTGACCTTTCGTGACCTCAGGTCATATTAGGTCACGAGGTGACCTCTGGCGGTCAAACCACTGGCGGAAGGTCTTTACGTTCCACATAGCGGAAAAAGTACTGGCAATTTGCTATCAAATGTACTTTACCAGGCCTCAATAGCTCTAATGACATAAGAGTTATGCCCGTTTGCTTAATCATTGCATATTTGAGTGAAAATAGCCGATCTTGACCTAATTTGACCTCTGGAGGTCAAACCATTGACCTGAGCACTAAAACATGCGAAGTAATTTCTTACTGAATTCACGCGAGCTTTCTATTGCACTTTGCAGATTTGCGCTAACGCCCATATTTTCGGGTTAGAGGGGGGCATCGATGGCCCCCGGTGGGGCGAAGGTGGCGCCGGACCCCCGGTGGGGCGCGGGTTAAACGGCCACGCTCACCAAATCCTTCGATCGGATACCCTGCTCTGTAGCTGCGGTCATCTAAGTAAAAACACAAAACATTTTCTTTCCCATTGCCCCAACTACGCAGTATAGAGAAACGTTCTCCATCGTAACATTTCCCTCATAATAGCAGCCGAATTTTCACATTTTTCAGCCGATCAAAAAATCCAAATTATGCCTCATGGAGAAACAAACGCACACAATATTAACCCGGCAATAGCGCAAGAAACTTTAAAATTTATATCCATTACTAAAATATTTTGGGGCCGATAGCCCCGACACTTCATCCCAAAAACACCAACGCTGCTGACGGCACCTTCGTATCCTGCTGGAATGAGAGGCGAGCGGCCATGGCCGACGGGCGGTCCGACCGTGCCAGAGATTACGGCACTGCTGTCGAGAGGTGCCTTGATTTAAGCGCCATGCGCTTTTGCACCAATCGAAACATTTGTTCCTGGTGATGAATGTGTTTTTCGAATAAAATACACGTATGTATGTAGGTATGTAAGATAATAAGAACCACAACACTACCACAACTCTGCACGCTTGGCGGCACCTACTGCTTCAGCCGCATGCGGTACGGCACCTGCTGGTTCCCGCCGCATGCGGTACGGTATCTACTGGCTCCCGCCGCATGCGGTACGCCCATTTCGTGCATAATTGAATTTCAAAGCACCAGTTTAAGATACATTCCAAATAGGATTCGAGGGAAATGTGGGCAATTATGGTGTTTATGGGCTACAGTAAATCAAAATCTAATTACCTTCCAGAAAGCTGTAAACACACGGAAATTGCACCATTCAAACAAATGGATTCCCTAAACAGAATCAACGGCAACTCAGCGCTAAGGGGTATAAAGACACGCCGTAGAATCATGTTTTTAGACATTCAGCAGTACTCGTGCGGGATGCGGCTCCGGAATCAGTGTCTCCGTAATCAGTGTATATTTGTTGCATACATTGCAACAAGGCACATTTTGTGTCAGGGCACTGCAGCATGAATGTTCCTGAGAAGACTCTTTTGAGTTTGAAATAGGTCATGCCTGAGCATTACCTGGCGTTGCCGTACAATTCACTTGATTTCCTCTCGTGATAGCGTTATTGCGAGATCAATAATATATGACATGTCTTTTATCCAATCGGAACATATGTGAGAACTAGTTCTCCGTCACAGACGCCACATCAAACTCAGTCGGTCTCTATTGACATAGTGTTTGATGGAGGAGGCTTTTTCCGCGTCGCACATCCTGTTCGGTGACATCGGGTTTTATAAGGCGGATACCAGTGCGTGTTATGTCTGATCCCGACTGGTCACGCCTTTAACCCTCGCCCCACCGGGGGGGCCATGTGGCCCCTAAGGTTTTTCCGGGATAGCAGAAAACGACGAGGCGCAGCACCGCGGTTGAGGGCTCTACTCTCACTGCATCATTTTCCATCATCTGAAATTTTTACCTGGGTCCCAGGTCAGGTCCCAGACGAGGTCAACCAAGGTCACCTCACTTCACTTTAGGCTCTGTAGGCTACATTTCGAAGTCGATCGATTTGAAACTTCCTACACTTCTGACCCCTCCGGGTCTACAGGTGTATATCCGGGATTTTTCGATTTCGTGCCTGGGTCGGTCCGAGGCGACCTCTCCCATTGGAAAAGCATGGGGAAAAGCTATTTCATGATATAAAAGCCACAAAAATGATTGCGAATACTCAGACTGCTCAGAACAACGTTTTTGGACACCCTTTCCGGATCCCAGGGGTCATATTTGCCCTTTGACTTTTCAAGGTCATCCGGTCCGGAGGTCAAAACAGTATTTTGACAATAACTTTTGACCTAATTGAGCTAGAGCGGTGAAACAAACCCATCGTGTTTGTCTTGTTACTGGCTTTCATTTGATATACGGGGTACTTTTGACCTTTCGTGACCTCGGTCATATTAGGTCCGGTGACCTCTGGCGGTAAACCCTGGCGGAGGTTTTGTTCCACATAGCGGAAAAGTACGGCAATTTGCTATCAAATGTCTTTACCAGGCCTATAGCTCTAATGACATAGGTTATGCCCAGTTTGTTAATCTTGCATATTTGGTGAAAATGCCGATCTTGACCTAATTTGACCTCTGGAGGTCAACCATTGACCTGAGCACTAAACATGCGAAGTATTTCTTACTGAATTCGCGCTTTCTGCACTTTGGATTTGCGCTACGCCCTTTTTCGGAGTTGGGGGGCCATCGAGGCCCCGGTGGGGGGGTGGCGCCGGCCCGGGGGTTAAAGGGAATGTGGCACCTTGGTCGAATCCAGGAATTTAGTGTAATCAGGGGTATTTTTAGCCAAAAATCCTGAAAACGTCCATGATTTCTCTGAAAAATGTACAATGAGCTCAATATTTTGATTTTTAAAATTCTCCTCTAGGGTGAAAAATAAACCTCTGCCTGTGGATGACGACATGATCTGGCAACTACAATCATATTCAATAGGCTTCAAGGGCTTCAATCAACTGATTACTTACCGTGACGTCAGAGCTGTCGTCACACCAACAGTTGATAACTGTGGCCGCCTGACTGGGCTACATTTTGGGGTACCTTTCAGGTATGTTTTTAGCTTTTCTCCACGGAAATTTTGGGTTTCCAGACAAATGACATATTGAACACCGGGTTTTCCGGCATGCTTTACAACTTGGCTATCTCAGTTAAAATCACGTTATAAAGGTGCCGCATTCCCTTTAACACGCGTAGTGGGGTGGGGGGGGTCCTAAAGCGCCCACACCTATTTGTCCAAGTTGGCCGGAAAACCGCTCGCCGCCGGAAAACGCTTCTTTTGACAGAATTGGACAGAATGACGGAACGAAACATTTGGCAGAATTTACGAGCGCGTCGATTTGTGAAATAATTTTGAGAATCAGTCACTAATGTTTTGCTTTATAGGGTTTCAAACTCGGACCAATTGTATGAGACCGTCCCAATCGCGCGGTCGCACCAGTTCGCCTGCACTGTAGACCGAGTAGTGACGAAATAACGTCATATAATAGGCTATTATATGCTAAGGCCACCCCACATGAAGATCATTAGCAGGGTCAAAGGTCACAGTTCAAGGCCACTGACCCTGGTATTCCGATCAGGTGACATTTGTCAGCATGACGTATGTTACGCTATGACTTCATAGTTAACGTTACTCAATGTGAAGGTCAATTTTCCCAGGCCCAGCCCTCATTTCCTGCCCAAATGCCGCTATAGTGCCTGTTGTATTGTAAATTATTGGGAATATGTAAAATTGTTACGTCATAGATCATTGACCTTGAATGACCTAGACACCAAAATTTCAAGGAACATCGTGTGGGACCTTCCCTCTATGAACTTGTTGTTTTTGGAGTTCCCGGCCTTTAACCGCATTACCATGGCATTTCCCGATAGGCTTCCAGCACGGCAGGGATTCGACCTTTACTGCCTCGTTTGAACAATATATTGATCTAGCTCACGGAAACTTTGCCGTAAGGTAGATCACCATTGCCCCACACACCACCCAACGAGCGTTTTTCTAACCTTCTTGGTTTCCGAGATCTCAGGGGGCACTTTAGAACCCTCCCCCTCCACTGCGCGTGCGCGATACGCGTAAGTCATCATCAAGTGAAAGGCACCTAACGATGGACCAGGACCGAAACGTGTTTTGCCGTTCCCTGACTTTCAATTCCCTTGTATTATTATCCACACGGCTCTTGAGGTTTTGTGTCTATCATTGCAGTTTTAGTGTATATTTGGAATTTAGTTTGCATTTACAGTTTTACTTTATGCACATAATTTTAGTTTTACCACCAAGTTTGGTTCTTTTCAGCAGCGTTTTAGTTCATTCCACATCTCGTCTGTGCTTTTGCACCCATTTTAGGTCCGTTCGGGTTTTTATGCTCATTTTACTTCCACGATGTCTCCGCAAGGATGCAATGTGGGATTCAAACTATTTTTTATCTTTTTGTTTTTTTTATGGTTGGTTCCAGTTTTTAGGGATCTTCCCTCACCTCCCGCCTTTCACTTCGACACTTTCATCATCAAGGGCCTTAGGTCATTTCCCTTGATATATTCTCTTTAATTGTCCAGATAAAGACAAGCTGAGGAGGCTAATGACTTCATCCACGTTGCAGAGGCTAACAACTCAATCAGCAAGACAATTCGCCGGCCACTCATTCGTAAACAGTAAAGCGAATTTTACTAAAGTAAAGCGCAACAGCGAGCGCAGAACACGCATTTAACCGAGGTATTATTAAAATAAACAACAGCTTCACTCTTACCTGTCTCATCAAGCAGAATGTTATCAGGTTTGATGTCCCTGTGAAAGCACGACCTGCCAGTTAATTATGATCCTTTCCGGACTTCAGCCCTGCTCTAGTGTTGAACTATACCATGTTTCCTGAAACGGCACGCCAATATAATCTAGCAGCGCACTGAACGTGGCGGAAACCTGGGGTTTTGACAAAGAGCCACAGCATCCTACTTTTTATCCGAAACAAATTCCGGTGTCGGCCAAACTAGAACAACACTTAAATCGATCGTATCAGTGGAAGATAATGAAGAGTTCAAAATAAAAAAACAAAGAATTTGACTGTTGGCAATTAAGCCTGCGTCATCAAGGAGCTTCACTTTCACCTTCACTCTCTGCTTTCACTTTCAGCCTCTGTCATGCCTTACTTGTGGTCAGTAATAGCGTTCTGGACTTTGCACTTATTGATGTAAATATATTTCCGGAAGGGAATGTGACACCTTGGTGTAATTTCAGACTGGATCGGTTTTAGGTACGTATTTCACTGGATGTAATAAATGTGGCATTATTTCTGCTGAAAAATGGCTAAAAACGCACATTTCTATTTATCCAAATTCCATTTGCTAGAGTTCACACATCCACGTGTCGTCAAAATCTGGTAATTCTTTGTGCGAGATTGAATCTCATTTATTTGCGCCAAAAATGAATCTAAATACAGATGTAGCGTTTAGCTAAAATGGGCGATAATTGGTCACAAAAGTAGCACTTCTCAATTTCTGATACTATCATGATATTTTAAACCACATGGCATGTTTGAATTTATCAATTGAAGAAAGTTAGGTATTCGCATAAAAAGTCAAAAGTACCAAAGGCACGTGGGTTTGAAGTAGGCCTAAGCTAGAAATATGTATACGCACAATGGGGCTTGAGGATTACGTCATGTTACCAAAGTCACCTCGCACCACGTAACCATCCGGGGATGATGGAGTCGATGGGGGTAATTTTTACCTTTCTTTTCCGCGAACGGAAAGTCCTGGGACAAATTAAATATCGACCCAATGGTTTCCCCGAATATTCTATCACGTAGCTATTTCAGTTCAAATCCCATTATGAACGTGTCACATTCCCTTTCAAAGGAGGCCACTGAAGTTTTATAACTTGGTGCCTTTCCCATCTATGGCATTCGCTGTTTTGCAGACTCGCAAGAAGGTTCAATCTTAGGCCAATCAGGGTATGGTCGACAAAATTTGGAGTCGATATATACAAATAATGTTTCAAACCATCTAAAAAAATGAAACTAGTCTAATTTGAAGAATCAGCAAGTACAAATATACGAATGAGAAATGGAAAACACTAAAATATGCAATCTTACTCTAGGTTAAATGTGGCTTGCGAAATGAGAGAAACCTTAAACCCGGAAGATAATGCATCCGGCTGCTATTCAAAGAAGCACCAGCGGCCGGAAGCCGGAGACAGCCAGCTATCGATCACCTGTGCACGATTCGCTTGGAGCGGAGGTAGTCCAGAGCCAGCGCCAGCTGACAGAGGTAGAGCTTGACCCCGGCCTCTGAGTAGGTGACTCCCTGGGACAGGTGGTAGCGCAGGTCTCCGCCCAGCAGCAGATCCGTCACCAGAAACATATCCTCCTCATCTGCAACGGCCAGACAAGTGTCCCATTTGTGAGCAGCGTGGCCGCACTGTGTCACTTGCACTGGGGCACCGGTCCTGTAAAGTGAACCAGGCACAGCCTACTGGACTTCCCTGTGGCTGGAACAAGCAAGGAGTGATATCAAACCAAAAACCGACAGGCATCTACAAAAAACAGCATATCAATCGTCCCGTCAGGAACCTGAAATTTCAACACGTTATATAAAGCGGGTCGTTTGCGTTTCTAGGAAAGCATTCCTTACACCTTCTACAAGTGTATCTAAAATACGAGTTTGGTCTGGTTGATGGACTTGGCTGTCAAGCCATCGGATGTTTCCAGTCTCAAATGGGGAAAACCGGCCGGTGGTCTGGGGCTTTGGAGCTCTGCAGCACTGTGACTCCTTGTACAACCGGCTCTCGTTCGGGCTCTTCCCCGGAGCTATGCGCGAAGGAACCATCCCAACTCTGCGGCAACAAACTTATGTCGTCCGCGTCCTCGAGAAACGATACATTTGATTTAGTAAATATACTATTATATTTGTTCAATATCAAAAGCACAGGGGGTAACACAAGGTAAGCTTGTAGAGGCTCCTAGGCAGTCCAACGAAGCGAGCAAAGGCAACTGTACACTCAAGAGAATTAAGATCGAGAGTTAAGGTGTCTTTGACAAGTTAAGTCCTCGTTATTGATTTCACATTGCTGACACCATTACGCGGCACGGTTCACCGGAACAACTTTGTCGCCTTGAAGAACAAACTATGCACCGCCCGGAGGCTGAGAACGAGCGGACTCTAGAAAATATAGACATTTCATATTAAAATCGAGGACATCACTTCGGTCCGAACGATCATATACGACATCCCAACTCCACACTATGTCTTTTCAAGAAAATGCTTAACGTTCAGGGAATCTGTCAGGTGTTGAACCCACGTCAGCTCCCTGGAAAGCACGAACGCTAAAAAATACACCGTTACACCCCCGTATGTACGAACGAGTTTCAACGCAGGCATTCACACAGGCAGTGGAGAGGGTCATAAAGTTACCCACCGACTGAAGGACCGTTCGCAGCCTGATACTTGGTAACATTTCAGAGCATTCAGGTCAGCAGCGATTAATCAAATAACTTTGTAAACTGGTTCATACATTTTTACTTATAGGCGATCAAAGTCAAACCTATATTTTGAGATCGCCGCAGCCGCACGGTCTGCGCCAGATGGCCTGCACTGTAGACCGGATGATGTAATAACGCCATATAATCGCGATGATTTGTCAAGGCCACCTCACATAAAGGTCAATGTCTTTGACTCCAGCGCTCTAGGTGAGATGGCATTACTGAGCATGATGTATGATTGGCTATGAAGTCATAGTTAGGATGCTCAATGCTAAAATGGGGGGTTGCCGGGGGGGGCCGGGGCGGGGTCAATGCTAAAATAAAGGCCACAGATTAAGATCAAAGGCCATTTTTCGGGGCCAAACCCTCATTTGACACCCAACGAATCGTAACATCCAAAGAACTCATATGACAACCCAACTAGAGTGCCAGTTACAGTGCACATTATTGGGAATATATAACATTGTGACGTCATAAGTCAATGGCCTTAAAGGGAATGTGGCAGCTTGGTCGAATCTCGGAATTTAGTGTAATCAAGTGTATTTTGAACAAAAAATCATGAACACGTCCATGATTTCTCTGAAAAATGTACAAATGAGCTCAATATTGCCATTTTTAAAATGCTCCTCTATGGTGAAAAATAAACCTCTGTGTATGACGTCATGATCTGGCAACTACTACCACATTTAATAGGCTTCAAGGGCTTCAATTGCCTAATTACTCACCGTGACGTCAGTACTGTCGTCACACCAACAGCTGACAACTGTGGCCGCCAGGCTAGGGTAGATTTGGGGTACATTTCAGGTAGGTTCTTAGCCTTTCTCTACGGAGATTTTGAGTTTCAAGACAAATAATATATTGAGTACCGGGTTTTCCGGCTTGCCTTATAAATTAGCTATCTCAGCTAAAATCACGTTATAAAGGTGCCTAATTCCCTTTAACCCGCGCCCCACCGGGGGTCCGGCGCCACCTTCGCCCCACCGGGGGGCCATCGATGGCCCCCTCTAACTCCGAAAATATGGGCGTTAGCGCAAATCTGCAAAGTGCAATAGAAAGCTCGCGTGAATTCAGTAAGAAATTACTTCACATGTTTTAGTGCTCAGGTCAATGGTTTGACCTCCAGAGGTCAAATTAGGTCAATATCGGCTATGTTCACTCAAATATGCAATGATTAAGCAAACTGGGCATAACTCTTATGTCATTAGAGCTATTGAGGCCTGGTAAAATACATTTGATAGCAAATTGCCTGTACTTTTTCCGCTATGTGGAACGTAAAGACCTCCCGCCAGTGGTTTGACCGCCAGAGGTCACCTCGTGACCTAATATGACCTGAGGTCACGAAAGGTCAAAAAGTGACCTTGCCGTATATCAAATGAAAGCCAGTGACAAGACAAACACGATGGTGTTTGTTTCACTGCTCTAGCTCAATTAGGTCAAAAGTTATTGTCAAAATACTGTTTTTGACCTCCGGTGACCTTGGATGACCTTGGAAAAGTCAAAGGGCAAATATGACCCCTGGCATCTGTGAAAGGGTGTCCAAAAACGTTGTTCTGAGCAGTCTGAGTATTTGCAATCATTTTTGTGGCTTTTATATCATGAAATAGCTTTTCCCCATGCTTTTCCAATGGGAGAGGTCGCCTCGTGACCTGACCTCAGGGCACGAAATCGAAAAAATCCCGGATATACACCTTGTAGACCCTGAAGGGGTCATGAAGTGTAGGAAGTTTCAAATCGATCGACTTTGAAATGTAGCTCTTACAGAGCTCTAAAGTGAAGTGAGGTGACCTTGGTTGACCTCGTCTGGTGACCTGACCTTGGGTGACCCGGGGTAAAAATTTCAGGGATGATGGGAAAATGATGCAGTGAGAGGTAGAGCCCTCAACCGCGGTGCTGCACCTCGTCGTTTTTCTGCTATCCCGGAAAAACCTTAGGGGGGCCATCGATGGCCCCCCGGTGGGGCGAGGGTTAACACATGGTGGGTCCCCGAGCGACCTTCGCCGGAGCGAGTGAGGGTTCAAACATCCCGCCCCCTCGACCTCGGCCCCTTTGCGGGATAGCGAAAACGCGAAGCTGGTGGAAAGCTCATGAGAATTAAGAAACCATATCGATCACTTGTTGGCTGGCTCAAGTCAGTATTGAGGTTATGCCAGGTCAAAGAGGGTGACGGGCTAGAAAATGGTTTTGGCTCTAGCGTCTGACCGATTTGGGTTAGGATCAATGCTTAAGCAGAAAAAGTCCGAACGTGCCAACAGAATTGGGGAATATCTTCAGTTGCCGGGGAATCTGTCCCGTTTTTTATTCTACCTCTACTGGAGTATTTTTGGTCTTCTGGCATGTAAAAATTATGTCTTAAGTACTTGTGTCTATGTGCTCAGACTTTTGCTACACAAGCTATAATTGCCTCTGGGGAACATTCCTCTCATCTCCGGGCATTAACTGGTCCATAGGCGGATCCAGGATTGCCGATCGGAGGGGGCACCTTCCCGGGGGGCGCCATCCGGACCAGGGGGCGCCACTTATGGCCGGCAGAACCTATCAGGTGGGCGCCAAATCCTATCGGTGGGCGCCGACTTCCGTATCCTGGGGGGTGGGAAGCGACATTTCAGGGGGCGCCATCGACCTTTCAGGGGGCGCCGAGGGTCGATCGGGGCGGGGGGCACGGCCCCCTGATCCGCCTATGAATTGGTCTTTGTTGGGGAACAAAATTACTTTTTCTGACCTCTGGTGCTTAAACTTTAAACACCATTAGCTTTCGCTCGTCACGGTAAATCAAATGATACATCGTATGACCACCCTAGATCAAAACATAAAAAATGACCTGAGCTATGTGATACCGAGGTCACCATCTAATATAAGAAGTCAACATGCATATCAGTCGACTAGCAATAATATTCGAAACGTCAGGGCATCAAAATTAAAGTTTTATCACCATATCCCGCAAAATTATTATTCCCAGTCTGCAAACCTGCTTTTGTAAGTAGTCCTGGATGAACCCTCAGAGATCACAGGTCCAAACTTGTATAATGAACCTGGATCGGGGGATAGGGTACTCCGATTTTGAGAGCAGGAACGTATTTCAAGCCCTACCTACAGAAATAGGGTCATTTTTTCGGTTAATTCAGTTTTCCCTAAGCATTTTCAATGGAGATGCTAGGTTCCGTAACTGACCCTGCGTCATAGGTATAATAAAAATCGGAGTTTATTTTGTAGTGCCCGGTGGGAAAATTATGCGATGCATGTTTCAGTTGGATAGACTCAACCTGAAGCGAGGAAAATTAGGACACATTTTTTAGTTTTAGGCTTTTTCTTATCGAAGTGTCTGTCTACCTAACGAGCATTGACAACGTCTCCTGAGCGGGAGTGGCACACGCCCAGGCCATTCATTCATCATGCAACTTAATAGTAATAACTATACAATAACTATTGGTAAACTATAGGCCGCAGTCCGAGGGTCTTCTTATTGTGGTATGCTCGATATATTTATGAAAATGGTGCCCGCACAATATTTTGATGTATGTACATACATACCTACCTTAGAGTAAGGTGCCGTGATATTCTGAATTCGTAGAAGCCGTAAAATATATATTTATATTTATATCGTTGAAAATTACGTCAGCATTGTGGCTACGAAATGGAATTCAGTTTTGTCTTAACATTATCTTACACCATTAACATATATGTCAATTCCTTAACCCAAAACCAATTTCGATATTCCATTTGCGGTTTATTGTGACAAAAAATATACGAGCATTGTAATGTTGTAATATAATGAAATATATTATGTAATAATACTGGCATGTATCCAAAGAACACGAGCAGTGCTTTTTCGCATAGGCTCCAGAGCGTGTGGCCACAATAACAAGTAAGCCGCAAGTATAGATCCCCTCGCAGTCGGCGGAAATGAGCCGGCCTGTTGACTGCGATAGAAATCACCCCCATTGCATATGGAGCAGAATGACGATGGCAGCCTGGATTGTGTCAGTATCTAAAGCCCGTAAATAGAAAACCGCGGCTGTTGACGTCTCTCGAGTACTAGGATATATTCCGACCGCCACAGCTACCGCACTACCATAATAATTGTTGGGGTTTAACGACGCACCAACTGCCAGGGCCACATACGGCGTCGCCAACTCTCACCCTGTTGGAAGGGATTTTGGGGATCAGATCGACTTATTCAGAGGCTCCGCCGGGACTTGAGCCCGGGACCGGTGGCTTAGAAGACAAGGGGTGCTATCCACTAAACCACCTCATCCCCCTACTACCGAACTACCATTGCTACCTATTGAAGAACTTCTGTCCCCGCAACTGACAGTATACATTCTTCTGTCTCCCTTTCCGTCATAATTATTAATGAGACCGCCTATCAGTCACTGGCGGGCTGAAATCACGAAAGCCACGTATGAATATTGTAATGGGATTCCTGTCCATTAGTTAATTATTTCTGCACAGATCACGGCTGGCGCGAGATATGCGCTGCACTCGCCAAATTCGGTAAAACACTTCTTGCAAAATGTTACAAAGACGCATCCACATAGATATTGAACATTTACAGTGAACTAAGTTCAACTGCCACCAGACTGCAGCTGCTGTCTTTCGTCGCGCCCCCAGAAGGGCAGACATGTTTGGCACTATTGCAGTGGCCCGGACACATGGTGCAATCCAGGGGTGCACTGCACATAACACTAGCAGTCAGTCTGGAACATTTGTGGTGTGCTTGACCTGGTACTGAAAGGGAATGTGGTACCTTGGTCGAATCCCGAAATTTAGTACAATGATGGGTATTTTTAGATGAAAATCATAAAATATCCATGGTTTTTTAAAAAGTACAATAAGTTCAATATTTTGATATCAAAATGCTCCTCTAGGGCAAGAAATAATCCTCTGCCTGTGAATTACGCCATGATCTAGCAACTACTACCATATTCAAAGGGCTTCAATAGGCTGACTACTCACCGTGACGTCAGCATGTCGTCACGCCAACAGCTGACAACTGCAGCTGGTTCCTTGGGTAAATTTTGGGTACATTTCAGGTATGTTTTTAGCTTTTCTTTACGGAAATTTCGGGTTCCATGACAAATGAAATGTTGAGTACTGGGTTTTCCGGCATGCTTTACAACTTGGCTATCTCAGTTAAAATCACAATACAAAGGTGCCACATTCCCTTTAGGTCTTAAGGTCATATTAAGAAAGCCTTTTGACCTGAACTGGTAACAATGCATAAAGTTTCAATCCATGGCGGATCCAGGACTTCTTTTCGGGGGGGCTAGGCACTTGAGCCTCCACCACCATTGCCTCGGGTCAGTATGCGACCATGCATTTCCTATACGCAGACATTTCGGGGTGGGGGAGGGACTTGGCTTATAGCCCCCCCCTGTATCCGCCACTGGTTTCAATGCATCACATCGCAGAAGTCGCTTTAAGACCAGTCAAACAAAACCTACGTATAATCATAGAAGGTAATAGTAGATAACCATACATTAACTTTTGGCAATCGCCGCTTTGTAAAGACTCAATGCATCAGAATGCTCTGCATTTTTTACAAGTGAGACTGTCATAATTTTTTAAAAGCACCTAAGTGCAAAACTACTTCATAGTCGAAATGTTTTACGAGTCGCAAAAATACATTTTTCGGCTTAAAAGGACTTCGTTACTAGTCACCAGATTGACAATATTGATCAGTTTTACGTGTTTTTTAACAAGTTGTTCAATATTGATCAACGCACCCTAAATTACAGAGATCGATACATAGAATCACATGCATTCACCTGGATCGACTCATAAGAGTACCCAATGTGGTTAAACGTGAACGCTGCTGGTCATAATGGCTGCAACTTCACGGATCTGTCGTCACAGCATAGAACTGCGCCACGTACTGCCCGCAGGCTACGACATGACACCATGGTAGCTTTTAAAGGGAACGTAGCACATTCTTAATCGGACTTGAACTGAGACAGTCCTGCGGTACAGCATGCCGTGAAACCACTTGATCGGCTTTTTTACCAGAACTTACTGTACGTGGAGAAAAAGGTAACATTCACCCCTATTGACCCCGCCTTTCCCGGATGCTGACGTGATATGGGATGTCCTTAGGAACGTGACGCAATGCTCAGGCCCCGCTGTGCAGACAACATTTGTCTAGCTCTTCAAAACGTACGTGGAAAACATGATTTTCGTACTGGTCACTATAAATGAGTACAAACGTTATCAATCACTAGTTTAAAATGTGAAATATAATTTAGCATATCCACAAAATAGTAAAAATTGAAGTATCTTTGAAGCCAAATATCAGTATATTTTAGCCAACATCACTGCATTTGTATTCGTATTCAACGGTGGCAATAACCAAAGAGGTTAACACGCGCATTGACGGGGGCGGGTACCCGCCCCCTCGGGTTTTTCGGAGATAGCAGAAAAACAGCGGCGCGTAGCGCCGCCGTACTTGGCATACATTTTCCTCATCATTTTTACAACTTCTGTGGAAATTTTAAGGTTAGGTCATCTTAGGTCAGGTCACCAGCACAGGTCAAGTGACCCGACCTCAAAAAAGTTTAAAATAGCATGAGTCGGAGCAGGGTGAACTTATCCGAATGAAACTTATATCACATAATGGCCCCACCGAGTTCTGTAAAATATGTTCCGGTATTTTTATGTCGATGACCTGAGGTCAGGTACGAGCTATGACCTCTCCATTGGAAATACATGGGAAAATTGTTATTACGGAATAAATCAGTAACGGATGGTGTTCGAGCATTTATGTTAGCTGCATTAGACTCGCCTGGGCTTTGCAGTTCTAATGATATGCATTTTATATAATTTGAAGCTGACCTGAGGTCAGGTCAGGTCAAATCCTTGATTTGACCCAGCAAGGTCAAATAGTATATCATTCGATTCGGCTTGCTGGGAGGATTCATACAGTTCTAGTCGTTTTGCTCTATGTTTACTTGTTCAGATGTAATGGCCGACAAACCTAATTTACATGTTATCCCTATTACGGCATGTTTTGACCTCTAGTGACCTTAAATGTGACCTGAGAAAAAATGGTCCGAATGTTTTCGATGGAGAAGTGGTTGGGGAACCCAACGCCGTTTACCTTTTTCGCTACCTACCTTGGTTCTCGATATCTTAGGGGGACGGGTACCCGCCCCCGTCAAAGCGAAGGTGGCTCAGACCCCCGTCAATGCGCGTGTTAAATATATAAATAATGACGAAGGACGGATATGAATACTTTTTACCTCTAAAATGCAAAATAATGATTCGTGGTGCTGAGCCGAGGAGCATGATAATGAGTTGATAATATGTTTAACCCTCCCCCGGTGATTTGGGGGTTGGGGGTTTGAACACCCCCTCGGGTTTTTTCGGCGGCACAATAAAAGGGCGGTTCAAAGTGCTGCCGTACTTGGCACACCTTATCCTTGAGAGATTCCGCAGCTTTCCTCAACATTTTATTTGTTTATTTTGTTTATTTGTTTATTAAACATAATCACCAACAGGCTGATGCCCACTAACAGGTAGTCAGGTATTAAAACTCTCTCACCAAAAACTAACACATACACATAAACATGTCCGAAACACCCTAGTGCTAAAAACATACACATGAGTAAAATGGGTGCTGTAAAAATAAAGTTATTAAAATAGTTTGAGCTCATTCCCTCTTCCTACATTTAGTGCACATATACCTTGGCGACCTCACACTCTTGGGTCCCTTACATACTCCACAACGCGAGCTCTAAAATGCTACAGGTTTCAACACAAAAATCGGAGTTGATCATGGTCAAAACCTATTAGCAGATTTTGGTATCCGGCACAGAAACCCCGAGGCAACCGTGCTTACACGGCCGCGTGGCTCGGCGAAAAAAGGTTGTTTCATCTCTGGTCAGGTCACCAGTGCAGGCCAAGTGACCTCACCTCCAAAAACGTTTAAGGTGGCATAAGTAGGAAAATTTTGAATCTATCGAATTGAAACTTATAGCACGTAATGGGTCTGCAGAGCACTACGAAATCTATTCCGATATTTTTTACATCGATGACCTAGGGTCAGGTACAGATCATGGCCTTTCCATTGGAAATGCATGGTGAAAACGGAAATTAGCCAAAAAATTGCTATATTTCTGTAGATACCGCTTGGAATACCTTCGTATTCTCCAAATCATAGCACCCTAGGCTCCTTTATAAGTTCACATTACAAGTTTGGACCTGTGACCTCTTAACGGCCACTTAACTTTTGCCATGGTGGGGGCTTTCGAACACCCCCCTCGAACTCAGCACCTATGGGGGTAGCAAAAAAAACGCGAATGCTGGTGGATAGCTGATACAAATTCATGACAAAATTATATGAGTTACTTTTTGACCCAGGTCAATATTGAGATCAAAACAGGTCAAAGAAGGTGGCATGTTAGAGCAGAGTATTTGGGCTCTAGCGTCTGATAAAGTTTGGTTAGAATCAAGGTCAAGGCAACAAACGCTTCCTCTCGTTACAGTGAATCGAATGATATGACTACACTAGGTCAAAATATAAAAATGAGCTGACTTGAGGTCAGGTCAAGGTCATCGTCTAACCTAGCATACTCAATATGCATATCACTCGACTCGCAATAACAATCCAAACGTGATCATATCAAAGTAAAATCTTTATCGTCATTCCCTGTAAAGTTATTGACCAAAGTCTGAAAATCTGCTAAAGTAGCCCCAGGTGACCTCTCAGAGGTCAGTGGTCAGACATAGCAGCAGGAACCAGAAAGGGGCCCAAGATACTACGATTTGGATAATATGAAGGCTTTCGCAGCTGTATCTGCAAAAATACAGCCCCATTCCTTTTTATCCATGTATTCCCAATAGAGAGGCATGATCTGTATCTAACCATAGGTCATCGATCTAAACAAACTACCGCAATATGTTTTTATCCATGCATTCCCAATGGAGAGGCCATGATCTGTATCTAACCATATGTCATCGATCTAAAAAAAATACCGGAATATGTTTTGTAGTGCTCGGTGGGCCCATTATGTGATGCAAGTTTCAATTGGATATATTCACCCTGTTCTCACTTATGCTATCTTAACACGCGCACTGGAGGGGGGCCTCGGAGCCCCCCACATATTTTTCCGAGGTGGCCGGAGAACCGCTGGTAGCCGAGACACGAGACTTTGCCACATTAAACAGAATTCCATACCGCGTCGATTGGTGAAGATTTTTTGAAAATCGGTCGAAATTTGTTTGACTTATAGGCCTTTAAAATCAGACCTGCATTTTGAGATCGCCGTAATCGCGCGGTCGGACCAGTTAGCTTGCATTGGAGACCGAGTGGTGGAGTCATAACACCATATAACCGGGATTATATGTCAAGGTCACCTCACATTAAGGTCAAGGTCAAGGTCAAAGGTCACAGGTCAAGGTCATATGTGCACTTTCAAGGTCACTGACCACAGTGCTTCCGGTCAAATGACGTTACCCGGTCTGACGTACATTATGCTATGACGTCATCGATAAGGTACCCCAATACCAAGGTGAAGGTCAAAGGGCAAGGTCAAATGTCATTTTCAAAGGTCAATCCTCATTTCTCGCCAAAAAGTGGCTGTAGTGTTAGTCAAAGTGTACATTATAAGTAGTATACTATATTGTGGCCTTACAGGTCAATGACCTTGAATGACCTTGACCCCAAAATTGAAGGGAAGGCTCTTTGAGACCTTCTCTATATGACCCTGGTCCGCCTTTAGCTTATTCCCGCTATTTTCCCGCATAATCACGGCATTTACCGGTCGGTCCGCAGCATGGCCAAGTTTTGACCTTTATGACCTCGTTTGACCTTGAAGATATTGACCTAAGTCAATAAAAATTTGTCATGATGTAGATCACCATAACCCCCACCCATCTCTCAAATTTCGTTTTTCTACGCCTCTTAATTTCCGAGATCTTAGGGGCCTACCAGGCCCCCTCCAGTGCGCGTTAGTGCCAGACCCCCTCCAGTGCGGGTGTTAAGCATTTTTGAGGGTGAGGTCACTTGACTTGCATTGGTGACCTGACCTGATAGTTTTGGGAAAAATTGCAGCCTCGATCAAGGATAAGGTGCAACAAGTACAGCGGCGATTCGTGCCGCCGTTTTTTTATGCCGTGGGAAAAACCCGAATGGAAGGTTAGAATACCCCCCCACCGGGGCCAGGATTAAGCAGGTTTTCAGATCTGGCTCAATAACTTTACAGGGAATGGTGATACTGCTTTTATTTCGGTACCATTACGTTTGTTTGGTTATTGAGAGTGGATTGATCTTGACCTGACCTTAGGTCAGGCCATTTTTATGTTTTCACCTAGTATAAACATATTATATATCATTCGATTTGCCGTAATAAGAGGAAGCAAATGGTGCTTAAAAATGATTCTAACGTAACTCTATCTGGCGCTATAGCCCAGATACGCTTCACAACATTCAACCTTCTTTGACCTGTCATGACTTTAATATTGACCTCAGCCAAAAGGTGATCGAATTAATTAATTCATGAATGTTTATGAGCCATCCACCAGCATTTGCCTTTTTCACTGTCCCACATAGGAGCCGAGTTCGAGGGGATGCTTGAACCCCCTCCCACCATTGGGGAAAGGTGGCTCGGAGGACCATCGGCACGGGTGTGACAGGGAATGTGCACCTTCATAACGTGATTTTAACTGAGATAGCCAAATTGTAAAGCAAGACGGAAAACCCGGTACTCAATATATCATCTGTCTTGGAACTCGAGATTTCCGTAGAAAAAAGCTAAAAGTTACCTGAAATGTACCCCTCATGTACTCTTAGCAGCAGGCCACAACTGTCATGGCTGTTGGTGTGACGACATATGCTGACGTCACGGTTAGTATTAGCCAATCGAAGCCCTTGAAGTGTATTGAATATGGTAGTGGATGCCAGATCATGACATCATCCACAGACAGATATTCTAATTTTTTCCCTAGGGGCACATTTTAAAAATAAAAATATTGAGCTTATTGTACATTTTTTTCAGAGAAATCATGGACGCTTCGATAATTTTCGGCTAAAATTACCCCTAATTACACTACATTCTAGGATTCGACCAAATTGCCACATTCCCTTTCATGGCCTGTCTCTTCGAATCTTGGATGCATTTTGGAACAGAATTGTTTAGGTTTTCATGATAAAAGGCATTTGTAAGGCACTCAGTTTGTGGTCTTGGCTAAGGCTATGATCGGAAAGTTATGTTTCCACCTATTGTATAATGAGGTTTCTGATGAAGAGCAGTGCCCGAAATTATAATTGCAGTGTATCTGCTCCAGTGTATTTGAAATTTTTGAGGCTGGGGAAAAATTTGAAGAGGCTGGCCATTAAACGTCTTATTAACTTAAAGAAATTTAATACGAAGCATTGGACTTTTTAATCAAATTTTGCAGAAATAGGGCCAAATTCACTATTTTCGACAACAAATGTCCCTAAAATCACTCCAGTATGAGACTGCACCAAGATGCCACATTCTCGTTAAACTCCATTGAGGCAAGGTGATGCCCTCTTCTATATGAAGCGTCTCCTTTCCACGTACCAGCAAGAAGACACCCAAAAAGACAGGTACTGAGTGAACATTACGCAGGGATCAATGCTGTAAAGAAGGACCTGTAGGAGAGAGTGCGAGCGGCGGTAAGAGAGTTTCTGAGGAGCTGCCCTCGGATAGACATGTTTCGCGAACCGCGAACTGCACTTAAATCCACTCCGGGAATGTATGCCACGTTGCGGTAGTTGATAGTGGTCACTTACGTTTCATCAGACAGTTTGAAGGTTTGAATTGATGTTTTTAGTATGTGCGTACATGTATTTTAGCTGTCTGGCTATTTTTGTATGCGTGAGTTTTATTCATAGACTTCGTCTGAAAACAGGAAAGGCAGCCGGCAGACGATAAACCAAATAAATGCAATGACATAAGTTGCGATGCTGCCACGGTAGCTCACCTAGTAAAGCATTGGGCTCCAGCTTACTAAAACAAACATGCAGTGGCAGTGCACCGGTAAAAACTTGAGATCGATTCCTCTGAGACGCTCCGATGCCCAATATCTACACAGCGTAGGTCGGCTGGCAACTGACTGGTGAGAGGGTAACCTGAGCAGGGTGGTCATCCCTGTGCTTTGTGGGACGTAGCGTCCACTGTAAACTGAAGCTTCCAAATTAACGCGTCTTTGCGGAAGCTGCCCGTTCAGACGGTAGCTTCCGTGACAAGTCCTTTGACGACTTAAGTGATACTTCGATCCCTAAAGCCGAACCAGCAATAACTTCGGAAACGTTTATTAATAAATGAATGTTATACATATATATATATATATATATATATATATATATATATATATGCTTGGTTCATAATGACGATTATGTAGAAAGTGACAGTGACAACGATGAATCTAGAAAACAACTTTTCTATAAAATAATATCTTAAGATTATTTACTTAAGAAAATAATATACTTAAAAAAGTGTTTTCTAGATTCATCTTTGTCACTGTCACTTTCTGTATATATATATATATATATATATATATATATATATATATATATATATATATATATATATATATATATATATATATATGCTCATGCAACTTAAATTTATAGTTGTGTGAATTCCAACACACGCATCAATATTGCACACCCTCACGTAACACGGAGGATCAAATATCCCCTCCCCTCCGCACCCCCAACTGGGCACCCATGATATGGTCAAGCTCGATCCACAATCCATCAAGGTCCAAGTTTTGCTCTGTAGAAAATGCGATCTGTTCGGCTCGCACCCAAGCGTGAAGGGGAGCGGGTGTGCATTGGCTGATGCCCAAAGTTTCCACCAGCTTTTTAGGTCAGTGATGAACGATAGACATAGCTCACAGCCAACGGTGAGCATCATGGAGCGCCGCCATTCTCACGGCTATAAAGCGAAAAATCGCATCAGTCCCGCTGTCCGCAGCCGTCGTCAAAATCCTAACGGCTCCATGCCGCTGCAGAATACTTCCCACACCCAGTCCATATAAAACAGAGACCGGATAGACACCCGATCTGGAAACCAGCGGCGCAGTGGTGAGGGGGAGAGAGAGAGAGAGAGAGAGAGAGAGAGAGAGAGAGAGAGAGAGAGAGAGAGAGAGAGAGAGAGAGAGAGAGAGAGAGAGAGCGAGAGCGGCAGAGAGCGGGCCGTCCATCGCGGGCAGAACTCATCACGAAACCCGCTCCGAAACCCTTCAAACGCGCCGCCAGTGAGGAGTGTTACCGACCGAAGTCGGCGGCGGCGGGTGGGCAGAACCAGCGTGCCCTCTCTGGAGAGCTCTCGGGTAATGCCAGATGGAAGAGGTCGGTGTCTATGATCGGAGCCTGGCACTGCTCGAGGTGGTATTTAATATATAATCCCGAGTTCAGCTTCTCCCGCAAGCTATTTCACGTCTGCATCAGAGGCATATTGCCTCGGGCACTTCATGTTATTAATTAGATAAATTTGGATCATAGGTGAGCATCAGTTCAGATCTTCTGAGTAACTGTGCCCTGATCCTCGGTGAGCTTGGTAAGTTGGCCATACCCATGCATACTGATGTGCCGTTGGCGATATTTCTCCTTTTGCCACTGATGTGGTGGTGGGCAATATTTCTACTTCCACTGACGTGGTGGTGGGCAATGAGTTGTACTTTTTCCACTAATTGGGAATGATTCAGAGTTTTGGTTGAAGCGCAGCTCTAGATCATGGACGAAAGCACCCACCATCGCATATTACACCGGCAAAATATACAAAAAATACATATACTTAAAAAGTACCGAAATATACTTATTATTCTGTTAATGTTTACCTCGTACGTCCCAAAATGTGTTTAAGTACAAAAGCCTATATAATCCAAACCACGCTTTTGAGTATAAAGGACGAAGGTTACATTACAGATCAAAGTACCAGTCCACTACGGCTTCATCCAATGTGTGACAGCCACACCAGACACACGTTCTGCCCCCACTAAAACTCCACGCCCGGCGCTATCCAGCCACTAAGACCTGGCGAGGAGCGCCCATCCGAGTGCAAACATAGCTGGGAATGGCGTGCCACAGCGCTATACCATGGTCCTGGAACACATAACAAAGGCAACATTTAGCTGATTATGGCTGCACACCCTGCTAGGCGTGGGACAAGTACTGCACGGCAGCTCGCCGAAACCTCGCCATCGGGGCTATTTCCACACCTTTGCGCAGCAAAGAACGCTCCAATATATTCGCTACGCGCACTTACTTAAACTAGAAGGAGAGTCAGTGCAGCATCGTAAAATCGGACGCAGGGGCGCATCCAGCATTTCCTCACGAGAGAGGTCGATGAATTTCGGAACCCTCAAGCCCGGAGTGGAATGGGGGAGGGGAATCTTTTTCACTGTGGCGCTCTGTGCTAAATAAGTCTGTACCGTTTTGTGCTCCTTAGGCTTCATTACATCAAAATGAGCACATAATGTTGTGTTTGAAGTTACAAACAGATCTCCCAACTTACCGGTGAACGTCACAACTGTCGCCAGCATTACGTGTGGACAAACCACTTCTTGGTTTCTTTCGGATGCTCGTGTTCCGCTGTTTTCCGTTGACACTCAGTCAATATAATTAGCGTTAGTGGTACACCTGAACTTTGGGACTGAGGCCCCTCGTGTGGCGAGTAAACGCTCTGACTCGGAGGTCCGAGGTCGTAATAACGGGACTACGGAAACCTCTTAAGGACTAATCACCAGATACTGCACCAGCCTGATTACAATGGCGTCCCAAGTGGGGAGGGAAGGGCGGTGACAGATCTACCCAACTTGCGGGTAAGGGGGACATTCCACCAAAATGGTGGGACTTGACCTAGGTTGTTTGCATTTTTATCCTACTTACGCGGACTGACGTAGATGTTTCGGTGCAGTTCGCCTCGCCGTTAATGCTTTCAGACAGCTACGCTCAAAATTCGCATTCTAGTCCCGCCACCATCATCGGCAGACCAGGGTACAATACTAATGCCCCCGTAAAAAAATCCCTGTTGATTACCATACATACACTCCACCAGTTTTCCACGAATTTTGGAGCCCCCAAGCTGGGAGTGGAGGGGAGGGTGCATCCTTTTCATTGGGGCCTTCTGTCCTAAGTAAGTCCTGGCACTCAGATCCTTCATCGAAGCACTGGTGCTACCTCATGTGTGCAAAGGGGCGTAGCCAAGGGGGGGCGGCAGGGACAGCCGCCCCCACCCCCTGAGGGCCCGAAGTGCCCCCTGAGGATACGGGCCGCGCAAAGCGCGGTTCGCCCGCACTATGCCCTGAGGCCAAATTTTAAATTTCATACCAGACAGGGCCCTCTTAAGCCCTCTTCAGCACCCTATTCTGTAACCAGCAGGGTCCTTTTTACCCATCAGGGCCCTTTTGGCACTGTCTCAGGGGCCCTTTTCGGGGCGCTGCCCCCCCTGGGCGAAATCCTGGCTACGCCTCTGTGTGTGCTGCTTGCCAGCTTCAGCAGTTAGTATTGCTACCGATAAGTGGATTGCATCTATATGGAACGACCAGCCGACGACAGAGGTGCAGGAATTCCATGCGACGATAATCGGATCCGTAAACGATATCGAATCTATTGATTGATCGATGCTATTCACCCAGAATGCTTCGCTCCACTATAACTGAAAGGCAGATAATTTATCTGCTAAATACGAAAGTCATTTATCACCGAGTGCAATGAGAGAAATTCAACTGGTCATACAACTGCATTTCACTTGTCAGCTCTGTCGACAAAGAGCTGGGACGGAATGCACCGTATCAGACGTCATCTCTGAAAAATGGCTATCCAAGCCCAGGCCTATGCCCATGGAGGGCAAACCCGCGCCAGGCCAGCTAGCCTGAACTGCTGCGCACCACGGAACCACGCGGGTAGCATCAAACGTCGTATAACGAAAACTCCACCCAGCGCTGTTCCGTTCATTGACGGAGGGTGGCTGGTCTGGCTCAGGTTGCCAGACCCTCCACGCTGCTAATGGTGCTGTGACAATGGAATTATATCATTTCGCACCTCTCCTTGCGGAGAGTTAGATAAGCAGGCTAGACGTCTCTAAGGCAAGGATCTTCCACTGGGCAGGCCCGTAAATCCTTGGCGAGTGTCAGCACACAGCCGATTCCGCCCGGCAGCACCGAGTCAGGCAGCACAGAATCCGGCAGCACAGAATCCGGCAGCACAGAGCACGGGGCATAGAGCCCGGCAGCACTGAGCACGGGACACAGAGCCCGGCAGCACTGAGCACGGGGCACAGAGCCCGGAGCACAGAGCCCGGCAGCACAGAGCCCGGCACAGAGCCCGGCAGCACAGAGCCCGGGGACACAGAGCACGGGGCACAGAGCCCGGCAGCACAGAGCCCGGCAGCACAGAGCCCGGCAGCACGAGCCCGGGGACACAGAGCCCGGCAGCACAGAGCACAGGGCACAGTGACGGGGCACAGAGCACAGCGGCACAGAGCTTACCGCGGATTCAACTCGATAAAAATGTGTAAATTGCTGCTGTTTGACGACGCACCAACTGCCACGGGCATACGACCTCGCCAACTCCACCCTATTGGGAGGGTTTCTGAAGATCAGGTGGTTATTATTCCGTGAACATTTCGACAACCTTTCGTATACGACATTCGGGATAGAACGGAATAAGATAGACTGCTAAAAGAAATCACCGGGAAAACTGAGGCGGACAAAAGATACTTTACACGAGCCCAGCTGGGGAGGTCGCGGAGCCTCCTCTCATCCACTTTTCGCAGGTGGTCGGAGAACGGCTCGTAGCCAGAAAACGCTACATAGTCAAATTTGAGAGAATTGAACGCCGCGTCGATTGGTGAAAGAATCATCAAAATCGGTGGCACATTTGTTTTTAGTTATTTGGACTTCCCTTATCCCAAGTTCCCCAAAAAAATCCAGACCAGCCCGTTTGAACACCACGATCGTCAACCCGCAATATTCCGAGTTTCCTCCAAAAATGCAGACCAGCCCGTTTGCACATGATCGTCAACCCACAATATCCCGAGTTTCCCCAACAAATCCAGACAAGCCCGTTTGAACACCACGATCGTCAGCCCACAATCATACCTGAATTTTCCGCTGCATCCAATCCAATCGGAAAACTGTTCGGAAATCCATTTGAATATACAAACGGTGATGTACTCTACCGTGCAGTCTGGGAAAGAAACAGTGGAGGCGAGCCACAGGGGACTAGGAACCACACAGTACCACCGCGCTTCAATCTTCCTGGCTTTATTATAAGGCAAGATGCATGAAATTGTACTCTCCTTTTACTCCGGCGACCGCTAGCGCAAATACGTGGTGTGATCACCAGCCATGTTCAAAGGGGCGTTCAATGTAAATTACATTAAAATTCCAGTGATCGCCATGACAAGACAAATGAAAAGTAAACAGTTCAGTGTCTGAACATGAAATTGGGCTTTAAAGAAACGTCAACACCGCGCGGAACTATATAACAAAAATTACTGTCTTCCTTACATAGAATACTTCTAGAGCTGGTGTTGGAATGAGCATGGTTCCCAGCGGTCAACATGACGGGAGAGCCCCGAGCCTATTGAGCAGAAAGCATGGAACTGTCAGCATAGCTGGGGGACGCACCTGATGCTGTTTGATGTCGGCTGATTGGAGCTGAGCGCATGCATTTACGTCTGCGTCATGCTAACCATGGTGCTGAGCTCAGCGCGGCTGATCCTCTCTTGTGATGCTATAATACAGCCTACGGTCGTAAGCCGAATGTCGGCTGGATCGACGCGCCCTGCGTCCGAATAACGAAGGCGAACGATAATCCCAAGTCTCCCAGCTGATATACGCGATCCCAGAAGCTTCTGGTGGCATGTGGTTGTGTGTTAGCCCACCTTTAGCACAAACTTAACCAATTCAGGCCCCGATCTCATTGACAGTCAGGCTAAAAACTGACGAAACCTGTTAGAAACAGATTGTTTGGAGTGGAGCTCTAGAATAAGCAGGGCCCATATCTGCCATTGGCGCCGAAAAGTGCAGGGGCGGCCATTAGTGTGACACCACAAATCCGGTCTAGAGTTAGTGGGGCCCACGTCTGACATTGACATCGAGAAGTGCAGGAGCCGCCCATTAACCCCACACCACAAATCCGTGACCAGAAGTGTCACAGGGGGCCACTGCTGTACTGCTTTTTACGGTACCACTGGGAACGTGACGGACATCACGGCTCTGGAAAACTTAATCTTTGTCCAGGTCGGGGCATGAGCCACCTTGGTCATTTTGGAGGCCAAATATAATCGCCGAACTCGACAAACAAAAGGGCTAGGAATACAAAGTACAAACCGGTCCAAAGCTTACGTAAGATGTACTAGATAAGTAGATAGGCCTGGGACGCCTCCGAAGCAGCCCTCACAACATGCAAACTATGCCTTGCACAGCTTGCAGGGAGAGGTGGTCGCGTCCTCTCCCCAGAGCTAGAAGTCATTACGCTTCGTAAAGTTAACACAGGTATTCATTCCCGACGATGCAGAGCCGGTCTGTTAAATCATACTTGTGTGCATCAAACGTTTGTCGAGAAAATTAGTACGCTAGATTCGTTGCTGCTTGAGGCCGGGTCATTCCTGAACGATATATACTTGCAGACACAACTCTCTGATGCTAGCTGTCATAACACTGACTGACTGACGTTACAAGCAACATACAATCATTTCCCCTGAAAATAGGATATCTTTTAGATAATATATTTTCACGAAGCTCGCCGTTCCCCTAAGCTGTAGCGTGTATACGCGCTCCAACATGAAGATGCGACACAATCTCTGCGCAGGGGCGGACGCGACCCGAGTTTTGGGGGCCAAACCCATGTCTGCCTCTCCTCCTAGGGGGGGAGGGGGGACGTGTAATTTGGGTGCTCGACAGATCTAGTATAAGCTACCTCTTCAAGTAGATGATCGCTCTCCTGGGGGAGGGGGAGGTGGGAACGAATATTTTTTTCTCTACAGACCTAGTGCAAACACTTTTTAAAAAAAATCCGGCATTTGAGGAGGCCAAAAGATAGTTTGCCCCCCTCCTCCAGCGCTTTGGGGGGGTATGGCTGGAATGCCCCCCCTGCGTCCGCCAATGTCTCTGTGGAGGAGGTGATAGATGTAGTTCCCATTCACAAAACCTGTGCCGCAGGCAGTTTCAACGCTTTCATTGTTCGTGGACCTCGTTGTGCTTTAGCTGAGCCTCTCCAGACAATTTCCGCCTGCTGCCTGAAGAGGTTCGCGGGCAAATGGAAACGGGCCCAGAGCTTCTCGGGGGCAAATGGAAACGGGCCCGGAGCTTCTCGGGGGCAAAGGGAAACAGGCCCGGAGCTTCTAGGGGGCAAAGGGAAACGGGCCCGGAGCTTCCAGGGGGCAAAGGGAAACGGGCCAGTCTAGCAGCTGCTTAAAAACACGTGTTCCCAAGAGCACTTTAAGATATTGATTGACGGTTTAGCGGATCCAGTGCAGCACCAAAGTTTCGTTACCATAGCTAAACTATTCCACAGTTTTCATTACTTCAGGATTATTACGCGATACATAAAAAGCCAGCTAACGTATGGAAATGTTCGCAGAATATGCAAATACCATAGATATTATTCCTAATCCCAGAAGGCCTGCGATAAGCCTTCCGCCAAGTGGGTAAGGGGGATTTCGAACTCCCCCTCGATCTCAACTCCTCTGTGAGGTGAGGTAGGGAAAAATGTGAACGACAATAGAAAGTCCGTGAGAAATGATAACGGAACTGTCAGGCAATCATTGGCTCAGACCAAAGTTGGGGTCATGATCGGTCACAGAGTGATAGGTTAAGGACATAGTCTTCGTTCTTGGCCTCTGACTGGGTAGAGTCAGAGCCTAGGCACTATTAGATTCGTCTCGCAAACGCGAGTCGAATCATGCATAACATGATTAAACTAGATCAACCAGTAAACCGGCGGATCCAGGGGGCAAGGGGGCAACGTCCCCCGATCGACCCTCGGCGCCCCCTGAAAGGTCGACGGCGCCCCCTTGAAATGTCGCTTCCCAGCCCCCAGGATGCGAAAGTCGGCGCCCACCGAATAGGATTTGGCGCCCACCTGATAGCTTTTTCACGGTCATTTAAGTTGGCGCCCCCTGGTCCGGATGGCGCCCCCGGTCCGGATGGCGCCCCCGGGAAGGTGCCCCCCGATCGGCAATCCTGGATCCGCCTATGAAACTAGATCAACCAGTAAACACGACTTGATCCAAGGTTATGTCAAAGTCACTATCAGACCTAATATTATAATTATGCAGATCAACTGACTTGTAATGATAATGCAAAAAGAATGGCAAAAATGAAAGTTGCATTACAATTCCTTGCGAAGTTATTAAACTAAGCCTGGAAGAAACCTATCCCAGCAGTTCTGGAAGACATATCATAGACTGGAATGTTTGGCTTGACTCTTTCGAGTGCCTAATATGCCTAATATGCCTAATATGGATTTTGAAAAGCTCTTAAAGGGAATGGACCACTTTGTCAAACTTCTTATAATAATAATATAAGAACAATAGCGGTCTGAAAATCAGGAAACAACGCTTTAAACATACGCTATATACGCTTAGGAAAATATCTCCTTTTATAACCGCTATAAACATACCTATATAGGCTATAAACAGAAATATATCCTCTTTTCTAACAATATGTGACGTCATCAAAATAACAGTTCTAACCCGCACCCCTCCGGGGAGTCCGGCGCCACCTTCGCCCCACCTGGGGGCATCGATGGCCCCCTCTAACTCCGAAAATATGGGCGTTAGCGCAAATCTGCAAAGTGCACTAGAAAGCTCGCGTGAATTCAGTAAGAAATTACTGCACATGTTTTAGGGCTCAGGTCAATAGTTTGACCTCCAGAGGTCAAATTAGGTCAAGATCGGCTATTTTCACTCAAATATGCGATGATTGAGCAAACTGGGCATAACTCTTATGTCATTAGAGCTATTGAGGTCTGGTAAAGTACATTTGATAGGAAATTGCCAGTCTTTTTCGCCATGTGGAACGTAAAGACCTCCCGGCAGTGGTTTGACCTCCAGAGGTCACCTTGGGACCTAATATGACCTGAGGTCACGAAAGGCCAAAAAGTGACCTTGCCGTATATCAAATGAAAGCCAGTGACAAGACAAACACGATGGTGTTTGTTTCAGCGCTCTAGCTTAATTAGGTCAAAAGTTATTGTCAAAATACTGTTTTGACCCCTGGTGACCTCGGATGACCTTGGAAAAGTCAAAGGGCAAATATGACCCCTGGGATCCGTGAAAGGGTGTCCCAAAACGCTGTTCTGAGCAGTCTGAGTATTTGCAATCATTTTTGTGGCTTTTATATTATGAAACAGCTTTTCCCTATGCTTTTCCAATGGAAGAGGTCGACTCGTGACCTGACCTCAGGTCACGAAATCGAAAAATCCCGGATATCCACCTTGTAGATCCTGGAGGGTTCATGAAGTGTAGGAAGATTCAAATTGATCGACTTTGAAATGTAGCTCTTACAGAGCTCTAAAGTTGAAATGAGGTGACCTTGGTTGACCTCGTCTGGTGACCTGACCTTGGGTGACCCGGGTTAAAAAATTTCAGGAATGATGGGAAAATGATGAAGTGAGAGGTAGAGCCCTCAACCGCGGTGCTGCGCCTCTTCGTTTGTCTGCTTTCTTGGAAAAACCTTAGGAGGGCCATCGATGCCCCCCCACCCGGTGGGGCGAGGGTTAATAATCAGTGAACTCCCAAACCCTGATAATAAATTCGTTGTAAAGGCCCGTTCACAGCGTTTCCGCATGACAAAAATCGCATGCGGGGGCTATACAAATACGTGGTGAAATAATCGTAGGACCCACAAACGCCTTTTCGCTGACGTCCACGGACGTCTGCATCATCATCAGTATCATATTTGTTCAATTGACACGGCAATCATACTCTCGGCCCACCCGTCCATTCCCGGTCTTTTTAACCTTTTTTATAAAAGAGAGGAGACGCGGTTAGTTTTTACATATTTTCCATATTAATTTTTATGGTAGTTAACAGGTAAAAGTACTTATTTAAGTTGATTTTAGTATTTTAAACTTATTATATTGTTATGATATGATATTTTTGGTTAGATTATTAAAAGTAAAAGTATTTATATATAAAAGCAAAAATGATTAAATATAACTGTAAGTTTTAACCTTTAAAGGTTTTTTTTACTTTGTATGTAGTAAAAAGTTTTAAATAATTTATAATTAGTGGGTAAAATGTTTTTTTTATTTTTTTATATAGATTTTATTTTTTTTAGGTGGTTTGGTATGAGTTTTAGTTAGAGTATGTTTTTAAATGTTTATATAGTTATAGATATTTTTAATTTATATTTAAAAATAGATTTATTTATTTAAACATTTGACTAAAATAGTATTATTAGTTATTATTTATTTTAATTTTTATAGGGTATTAATGGGTTAAGCACTGGCGCAAAAAAAAACTGAACGACAGATGTCATTACGGCAGCCGTGTTTATTCAGTGGTGGAAAGATTATGCCTATTCCTGATGTAAAGAAACAATTTCACAGCTGGATGAAAACAAACATAATTGAAATTTTTTTGGCTAGTACGGAGGAGGCAGAATGTGATGTGTGTTGCGGCCATTGGGCGCACATCGGCCCAGTGACGCTCTGCAATGGACAACTACGCCCCCGAAGTTTTCGGTCGACAGGCGTGTTGCATGCTGGTTCACTCGCTAGCACGTTATTTTCAGCGAGTGGGCAAGGCTTAGGGCTTACGACCAATCAGATTACTGCAACCATATGGAAGGTATTCCTTCAGGCTTTGTCGTAAGGTAGTAAGCCCCTTTTCTTTGAACTTAAAGGCTGACAGAAACTTTACACCGAGAGCTTTGGGTGAAATTAAATCTGCCAATCGTAGTTTCTCAACACGCTATTCAAAACTACCCTCAGATCAAAACCTATTATAAAAGTGGGACACTCCCTTTAAATGACAAGAATTGAGCCAGGTTATCGGTCACTTTCTATTGCCCCCATCCATTCCAAATTGAGACGTCATCACCCGTACATGATTCTAGGTCATCGATATAATAAAATCCCCTCGCCACGTATTGCGGTTCTCGGTGGACCTGTTAGGTGATATGAATCACAGATGAAAAGAAGAAGTTTACTCTAACTAATGCCATTCGAATTGCTGGAGGTGAGAACACTCGACCTGGCCCGAGATCAGCCGCCCCTGAAAGTTTGGGAAGTGTTGGCACGCGATCAAGGATAAAGTGTACCGAGCACGGTGGTGTTTGCACCCCCGTTTTCTGTTTTTGGTTTGCTGTGTTTTTTTGCTGGGTTGGAAAATATTTCTGGGGATATGCATGATGCAATAACCCACCCACGGGCGAGGGATAATGGGGTGGCTTATGCTGCATCCGAGCAGGCAATAGCTGAATGAATGTAAATGTGGTATTATATTTTTGGGATTATAGGTATGTAGATATGTGTACGTTTATTTGTGTATATGTTTCGTTATACGCCGTACCGTAATCTCCGTTGCACCAGTATCATGCGCCACACCGCAATGTATGTACATACATACATACAATCATATCGTAAGCAGGAGCACAAGTGTTCCGTCATTTTTTAGCTGTTTTTTCAGCAACAATTCAAGCAAATACATCTGCAGTCATGAAAACACATGTTTTTGGAAGTACCATACTTCTTCCTTTGATATGTAGTAACGCCACCTGCCGAATATGTCTGCCAGGACGACTAATTTATATCAAACGCACTTTTGAACTCCAAAAGGGCCGCAATGGAATTGATGCAACGTCATGATCCCCTAAATCCCTTCCAACAGGGTGAAACTTGACCTTCTATGAAAGAACTGACATTGTGGAAATGGATGTAAGAGAGGTAGAGAATTTTTAGATAGTCTGTGATGTTTGTGATTGTCAGTATGCCGTGACTTGGGTGAATTGTTGACTTGAAAAAAAAATGTTCCGTTAAACCCCAACAATTATTATTAGACCGCAATGGTTCATTTTAAAATAGTGTAGACTTTGAAGAGACTCCTAATAGACCCCTAACAGATGGAAATGAATTGACCTTCTATAACCGGCAAACTTGGCTGGTATTCTGAAGTCGCAGTAACTGGTCAGCTAATCTGTTGTCATATGAAAGCAGCAACGTTTACGTGTCCCGAAGGATAACCCAGCACGAGATATTGTTGCACATCAGTAATTTTCGGCCGAACAGACTGCACGCCCCGGATGGAGATGTCCACACTGGATGTACTCCAGCGTACAACTAGCGGATGTTTAAATTTTTGCACATTGAAGTGTCTCGCGTCGAAACTGGCGAGCAAAGTGGGTTTTATTGCTCAGGTTGCGCGCTGTCCTGGGGAAGACCCTTTTAATTCCTCACTAGGTTTAAATCCGGCTAGACTCACTAGGTTTAAATCCAGTGTTATTAGGCTTTTAACTGCCTCATTCGCTTTAATACCAGTTAACTGTTAGTGCCACCAAGTGAGTTTATTAACACGCGCATTGACGGGGGTCTGAGCCACCTTCGGATTGACGAGGGGCGGGTACCCGCCCCTAAGATCTCGAGAACCACGGTAGGTAGCGAAAAACGGTAAACGGCGTTGGGTAGCCCATCCGCTTCTCCATCGAAAATATTTAGACCATTTTTGTCAGGTCACATTTAAGGTCACCAGAGGTCAAAACATGCCGTCATAGGGGTAACATGTAAATTAAGTTTTTCGGCCATTACATCTGAACAAATAAAGATAGAGCAAAACGACTTGAACTTTATGAATTCTCGCAGCAAGCCGAATCGAATGATATATGATTTGACCTTGCTAGGTCAAATCAAAGATTTGACCTGACCTGAGTCAGGTCAGGGTCAAATTATATAAAATGCATATCATTAGAACCGCAAATCCAAGGCGAGTCTAATGAAGCTAAAATAAACGCTCTATCACCATCCGTGACTGAGTTATTCAGTAAAAACCATATTTCCCATGTATTACCAACGGAGAGGTCATGCTTCGTACCTGACCTTAGGTCATCGATATAAGAAAATACCGGAACATTTTTAGAGAACTCGGTGGGCCCATAATGTGATATGAGTTTCAATTGAATAAGTTCACCCTGCTCCGACTTATGCTATCTTAAACTTTTTTTGAGGTCGGGTCACTTGACCTGTACTGGTGACCTGAACTGAGATGACCTATCCTTAAAATTTTCACAGAAGTTGCAAAAATGATGAGGGAAAAGGTATACCAAGTACGGCGGCGCTGCGCGCCGCCGTTTTTCTGCTGTATCCGAAAAACCCGAGAGGGGGCGGGTACCCGCCCCCGTCAATGCGCGTGTTAACCCTATTTCCGGCAGGGGGCTAATATTGCCCCGCTTCAGGTTTTTTCAAAAACGTCTCCGAAACGGCTTGCCATAGAACTTTGAAACTTCCTGACTTTTCCTAAAACTAGCACAGGCAGGTTTTCTGAAATTTTCACGATTATATATTTACCAGGGGTGGAGCTATGGCTGGGTATTTTGGGGGTTCTATTCACAAACCAAGTATTGTCGTATGCGGTGGGTTCTTTGCAAAAGGAAGTCGTCTCTGCTGATCCTGATACCAGTTATTTGGTTTCATTATATTATTTGATATGTGATATGATAGTACATTCACAATTGCCACTATTTGTATTCATCAAGGGCGGTTACAGCAGTTCAAAATGGGGGAATGTAATCAAGAAGGACTAAACGTTAATAAGTGAGAAGACTGCTTACCGCCGTGCCAGGGCGAATACAATTGGGTATATGAAAATGCAAAATAGTTATAACCAATTTTAGATTTCCAGAGGCGTGTCCAGTCACTATAATGTAGAGTAAATCACATATAAATGTAAATCACATGTAAGAAAAAGTAGTAAATCATGCAATGAATAAACTTTATTTCGCTCCGAGCTGTTATATTGAGATGCACACGAAGGAAAAACAAGGAGAGAAACAACATATCGCATGCCGTATTTTGCCATTTACAATATGAATGAGAAGCCTTATGCATACGCAGATCCAGGAGACAAGGTCACCCCCTTTCCTAGAGCTGGCATGGGAGTTTAAAAATTGTCAGAAATGAATTTCAACTAGCTGAGGGACTAATATACATATTCATGCATAACACTCGCATTTTGTTGGTGTGCATTTTACCCCACTATTTTACCTTACTGCATTCGTTCCTGATGAGTTGTTCGTTTTTTTCATTTCTTTATGTGTCAAAGATGCCAAGCAGTATATGACGGCTTCTAATCCACGTAACAAAATTTTTTTAGATTGTATATATTTCCCCTCATAGTCTTGGTCCTGGAACGGCCATTGAATTTCGAAATTTTGCATAACTCGAGTACATGACAATTTTGAGTCAATTATTTGTAAATCCGAGGTAGTTTTGTGAAAATCGTACAACAGGGACAAGGGTTATGGACAATCTAAAAAAAACACAAAAATTGTATAATTTGCACAGCCTTCCGCTTAAATATATAAATTTTAACATTTCTTCTTTTTCTTTTTTCAAAATAGAGTTTAGCGTCAGGGAAATCTTTAGCACTTTGACTTTTCAAAGTCGGCCGGATAGATTACGAGATCTTAGGGGGGCCAATATTGCCCCCTGCCGGAAATAAGGGGTAGCCGGGAGCCTGACAGAAATAGGGTTAAAAGCGCAGCTATAATTTTACCGAACCAACCCGTAGCTAGTAACGTTACCGAACGTATTTTCCTTTTTTCATCGGTTGCATCGTCTGGTTTGTGGCGCATTTCCCCTTACCGCCGTTTGACAATCGTATCACTGCTAACATGAATCATTTGTTTTATATTACCGGGGTTCAGCTGTAACTGGTTGAAATCTTCCCGCTGATCGATCTGAAAAAGTTGAATCCAATGACACAGCCGTTTTCCAGGCACCTCGCGTGCTGCGCTGGTGCCTGGAAGCCTCCTGGAACTGTCGTGTTGGTCGGCCCCTGGCGGCTGGCTCCATATCGACGCACGGAGGTGGGGCTATGGATGCATTGCCTTTGTGCGAGGAATCATGCCCATTAGGCTGTGTCACCCATCGCAGAACATGGTGCCCCTATGATTTTATCATGTCCCTTACGTCTAGGAACAATGCCGCACCATTCATTTTTTCTTAAGTTTAAACTCCAGCCTGCTCGTAGCCGGAGAAAATAAGTGTATCACTCAGCATTAGCACACTAGCGACGCCCCGTGGCTGTATTGCAAACTAAGGGCTCAACCGTAATCGTCTGACTTTAGATTCAGGGGTCGAAAAAGTTGTCATTTTGCCATTGTAAATAGTGACAGTTGGAGTTTCACCGGGTGACAAAAGTCGCAAGTCGATCCGCAAAAATGGCACCTCCTAGCCACTGGCGGATTCACGGGGTGCAAAGTGGCCGTTGCCCTTCCAAGGCGTGAAATAGTACCTTCTGCCCCCCCCCCTCCCATCCCCTACTAGAGCTAGATTTTGGCCGTTTGTCTTTAAGACATCATGTTCTAGCGATTTTTTTCGCGATTTAGCCCGCCCCAAAACGTTGGGCTTGGCCCCTCAAAAATCTGGTCCTGGATCGGCCAATGCCTCTAGCTCTTATGAACCCCTTGCTTATGAACTGCATTTGGATTGGCTGATATTTACCACCCGCGCTACAAGCTTCGTTCGACTAACCCGTATTCGGTGAATATGGTGAAATATTTGAACCATGTTAAACCCCGCGATCGAAAAAGTTCAAGCCTTCGCCCATCTATTAGCATTGGCTGGTGCCACAAATGGTGCCACAGTGCCATTGTCACCATTGCCCCCAGGCTATGTCACCGGTTGTATTCACTTAATCCTCCGTTGTCGAACACCTCACGGCCATATTCTCCACCTCCACCCTGCGCCTCCGATTGCCGCATTGTGCACTGTAGTGAAATAAAAAAACTAGGAATCAGCAGGGTAATAGGAATCAGTTGATATGTAACCGTACTCCCCACGCGAGGTAACCTGTTACCGCGCATGGGAAGTATGGTTGATGATCAGTTATGTATCTTGTTTGGTATTATACATTATTTAGAAATAATGCTTAAATCTGATATAAGTGCTGCAGTGAAGGCAGAATTTGCTGCTGTGCTGACTGGTATGTCGAATCGGGGAGTGATCAAGTGAGGGCTCTGGCAACTTGTACCTAGGTACCTATCTCGCGTAGGTCATGGAGTGTCTATTGTTTTGGGCAGTGGGTTGAAATCCTAAGGGGATTCGGGGTTGGACCTCCCATTGGCGGATCCAGGAAAAGCTTTTTGGAGGGCCAAATCTACGTTTGGGGGTGGCTAAATCGGGAGAAAAGCATGAAAATATAGATTGTATTTTAAAAGAAAATGACTCAAGTTTGGTTCTTTGGGGGAGGGGCAAAAGAAGCTATTTTAGGCCTTGGTGGGCAACCGTCCCTTTGCCCCCTTGGATTTGCCAGTGGACCCTCTGGGTTAGGGTCTCCAGGAGAGCCAAATCCAGGGGACCATCTCTCATAGACTTTGTATTGGCTTCTAGTGCTGTGCCATTGTTAAAGGGACATAGGCGAAAACATTTTATTGGCTAGATCAAAAGGTCACAAAAAGTTGTTTCAGAAGTCCTTTTCTCATTTTTGCGAATTCGACCTGCAAATTCCTTAAAATTTCTCTCAAAGTCAACATTTCTAGACGACTTTACCGGTACACCTCTTACCGATGTAAATGACGTACACCCGGCTAAGGCTATCAAATTTTCTAAAAAACCGGTCCCATTTTTAAGCAGTGACTTGAAAGTTTAAAACTATTAAACAAAAAGTTATTTTTAAAAAAGCCACAGCCAAAAATAATATTAAAACAAAAATATAGGACTTTTAAGAAATCACAATTGACCGATCAGAACATACAGCCACCTCATAGGGGTCACGTGACCTTTCTGACGCAAAAGTTTCGTCATTCTGGGGCTGAGGCAGAAAACGACTCAAGACCCGAGGTACGAAACGGCTGAAGACTTGAGTAATTACGATTTTTCCGTTTCTAGGGCAAACTAATTCATTTTGTATTCTTGAAAGGCTTTGAAAATTTAAGTCAAATACAAATACAGGGGAACATACATTTTTATTACAAAAAAAAACATTACTTTTAAACTTTAAATAGTTTTGGAAAAGTAAGTGATGGGTGAAGGTTTCAGCATTTTATCGGAAGTGTTAACCTATTTCGATAATAAGTGAGTGGCCTCCCAAAATTTTTCCGAAGATACAAAAATAATTGACAGTTTCGTAATCAGGATTTTTCAAATAGCAAGAAACCACAATAATAATTCTTTTTCGTATCTCCCTTTAATCCACCCAGGACCCCCTTGTATTGAGAAGAGATCTCCAGCCTTGCCTTGGGCAGTCCTTACTTGAAGAAGAAAAATTCATCATTGGAGTGTGTTGGGCATCGTTATCTACATTTTATAATTGCGAAACATCCCACTTCTAGTCCGCAAAAAGTTGTGGGTTGCCACCATGACAAGAATAAGAACTTGTAGTTTGCGTTGTTTAGGAGGTAGCCTTGGAGGATGGCTATGACCATGGGGGGAAGGACCAGTAGGGAAGCATATTGTGGCATATTTCAACATTTCATTTGGGTGGTCGTTGGGTATGCTGATCAGCTTTAGTACCTGCTTAGCTCATATAATGATAAATTATGTGAAGTGTTGATGTTCTTATATGGATTCAGACCTACCATCTTGAGATAGTTTTAACTGTCTACAGGGCGCCACTATTTCGTTTTGAGTAGTGAGTACCACCACTAACTAATGGTAGCACCAAGAAGATAAAATCATTTAAATGTGACAGAATGTTTGTGGTCTTTCGGTGGTAAAGGTACATGGAAATATCTGTGCCATGAGGGTAAAATTCTGCCTGATGAGCTAAATTTCTGCTCAAAACGCCTCCTTAAGAAGCCTGCCACATTTTGCAGATTGGGGTCAGCAAACAAACAGCAGGGCAGAAATGTCATTGGGGGGCAGAACTTGTAGTGCCAGGGCAAGTAGTGTTGAACAATAATATACATATTTTGACATGATAGAAAGGTGAAGTATGTTGGTTGTTCTGGATATTTGAGGACCAAGTGTGTGATAATTGTGGCATTTCATTTGCAGGTACACAGCACATGTGTATTGTTCCATGTAGGAAAAAGGAAGGAGTGCTCACTGATTCAGTTTTAACACAGCATGTGCCTCTTCAATAGCCTTTGGCCAGATGATGGTGGTGAATAAAAAGGATACAGAAGTCTGGTATGAAGAAGTGTTTTGGGAGATTACAAGTTTTTTTCTAGCAATGATTTGAAATATTTTACAAATGTAACTAACAGAATAAAGATTGATATTGGTATAAATATTATTCTAAGCATTTAGAAGGAGAAATTTGATATTTATTGGCCTAGGGAAGGTACCTAAAATTGTTTTACATATGTGATTGAATTGGACTGTAGCGCATTCATCAGATCATAAGTTAAAACAGACTCACTGTACTTGGCTGATAAATGGCCTAAAATATTTTCATTCAGCATGACTATACATGCAAGAAATCCTTTGATGTGGCTCCTGCCTTGTCTGCCAAGCACTTAAGGTGCAATTATTTTTGGCTGAAGCAGTAGATTTTCATGCTTGAAATGGACTTTAGAACTGTGTGAGAGGGAGCGAGGGTAGTCACTTAAACTTTATAAAGTAAAGGTTTTTTTGTGGCAGCTCTAAGAAAGCTGTCTAGATAAAGATCTGAAGGAAATATTCACGACTGGATTGGAAGTAAACTCACCCATATGTCTGGCTCAATTGAGGCATTGTGCAGGATGCAAAACTGTATATATTGTTTTGCATGCTTGCACTCTTGCACATTTTGGGAATGGTCGGGTACAATGTTATTCCAAAATATGTTAATATTCTTTCACATGTGGAAATATTATTTTAACTAAAAATTATGTTTAAGCTGGTGCCTAATCCCTTTGCTCTGCGATGCCAACAAATGCAGAACATGGTGGCTTGGAGCCTGCTTTGGTTTGATTTGGATGGGGTTGGGGCAATGGCGTAGCCAAGGAGGTCCGTGGACGTACCCATGGGCTGACCCTGTTCACTGTAGAGAACGAATATGGATCTCAGAGCTCTCCCCCGAGCTTGGTCTCGGGGACCCCAATTATCAGTGTCGGATGGCCCCAAATAATCGCTCTCGGGGGCCTCCGGGCATCGGTCTTTTGGGTTCCTGAACATTCCTAGGGCTCCGAACATCGGTCGTTTGGGTTCCTCGACATTCTTGGTGCTCCAAGCATCATTTTCGCTGCCCCCGATCTTTAACCCTCGAGAATCAGTCTCGGGAGCCCTTGAACATCGGTCTCGAACATCACTCTCGGGTGCCCCGGACATCGGTCTTGAGGGACCCGAACATCAGTCTTGGGAGCCACTGAATATTACTCTTGGGGGTCCCGGGACCACTGCTCGACACCAAGATCGAAGGGCCTCGGAGAGTGCTGCTCGGGGAGATGTGCCTGTGTCGAGAATATGTTGCTCGTTGAGGTGATGTTCCTGAAATTGATAGAGATATACATTTAAGGGGCCCCGAACATCGGTCTTGGGACCCCCAAGCATCGCCCTTGACTCGGGGACCCTGATGATCGGTCTCTTGAACCACCGAACATAGATCTCGGAGGCTCCCAAGCATCTCCGTATCCCCTGAGCCTGGTCTTGGAAGCCCTCGAGGATTCGCCTCCAGATCCCTGAATATCGGTTCCAAGCACCGCTTTTGGGGGCCCCGGAGCGATTCTCGAGGTTCGCAAGGCAGATGCTCGTGGGGTCCGAGACAGATGTTCAGGGGTCTCCGTGAGTGAAACCGGGGTCCCCCGAGACCAATGTTCACGCTTGCAGTGAACAAGGTCAGTTCAAAGGAAATGAAACGTTCGTTCATTGAGCAAGGTCAGCCCGAGCATCACACTCAGAAGCCCCCGAGAATCAATCTCAGAGACCCCTGAACATCGGTCCCAAACAATGCTCGCGTGGTTTCTCCAGAAACTGTTACACGAGACCATGCTGGAGGTGTGGGTCTGAGAGATGTTAAATCACACCAAGGGTGCGAATATGTTTATGTTATAATTTCGTGATTGTAATTGGCCTTAAAAATATCACAATGATATTATTGCGTGATAATATATTCATTCAGTGTAGATGTACAGCGGTGGCATTTTACTGCTACTGTCTCGCTGCAATTTTTATCTATAATTTTCTGAGAACAGTCACTGAAGTTACATTTGAATATTTCGCTGCTCAGCAGGCACAAGTACGTGTGGTGAGTGACGAGAGCCGCCAACTGCGAATTCTGAAGATGATTCGCCACCAGCAAGTCCTCCTTCCTCATCTCATCCCGTCCATCCAGCGCGGTGAGATGAGGGGATCCTCCTTCCTTCCTTATTCTAAGATTTCTAGATCTCACAATTGTTTTTTTTAATTTACACGAAGCGCACCTTCTCGAATCCGTAAAAAGAAAATCCCGGGTAAAGTTCACCGTGCATATTAGGAAAAATACTTTAACTCATTAACAAAAAGGTGGGTATGGAGGGAAGCATTTAGCTACAGTGTCAAATCTGAAGGTTAGCCCCTATCCAAGTCCTGGTTGCGCCACTGGGCGCTCCGCGTCAGGGGAGCTTCGGCGACCCTCTGGGTCGACATCTAGGTTGATGTCGACCCCTGCTATGGTGAACTATGGCAGTACATTAACGTTAGAGGCTCTCTACCCTCGCCCTCGTCAAACCAGACTCCCTGAGCGCCTTCCTCCAGATATCCCACACACCGGTGGTGACTGGACCACGCGGGGCGAAGGCCTAGGCGATGTGTCGGAGCGGATCCCCCTCGAGGAGTTTTATCGCCCAACACATCATCCACACTGAGAGAACACGGCGTTGAGAATGAACCGCCGACATGCCTGCGCCGCCATGAGGGGTCCGTCGGAGTTGACTGTGGGTATGCTGGGATAGCGTGAGCCACAGGGCGCAGCTCCCTGTCGATGATGTCGACAGTGGCCGCGGGGAGTCATACTGCAGCTGCGAACTCCTTCACTTTGCGGTTATAGCCATAGGCCACTGTCCGCAGTTTTAGCTTCCGCTGAGCCTATGATCTTCCGGTCAGCTGGTACAGCTGCGTGGCCCTTGGCTTGACTTCCGTGCCTGAACAATAGAATGAAATTTTTGCTATGGGTGGTCCTGATTATCTGGGGACGTATCCAAAAGGGGAGGGGGCGATCAGCCTCACTCCCTTGGGCCGACCTTAGGCACTGGAAAGAACCACTTCCCGCCGCAGCCGCCGGGGCCCCCGCGGGGAGCCCTACGGCTGTAGCTGGGCCCCACAGGCCTCCAAATCCCACCCGAATGTAGGTTTAGAGGTCCTTTTTAATGTATTTCGGGGCCCCTCAAATTGATCTCAGGGATCCGAAGAGTTGTCTTTTTGAATCTTTGAGGGCTGCTCTCGTGCCCCCCCTTATGTTGGCTTCTGGGTCTCTAACTTTTAGTCTCGGAGGCCCCCAGTGTTCGCCTTGGGGCCCCAAAGAGCTGTTCTCGGAGTCCCCAAAAATGTTGCTCCATTGGTATACTGAGTTATTCCGTAAAACCATTTTTCCCATGTATTTCCAATAGAGAGGTCATGCCTCGTACCTGACCTTAGGTCATTGATATCAAAAATACCGGAACATATTTTAGAGAACTCGATGGGGCCATTATTTGATATTAGTTTCAATCGGATAAGTCCACCCTGCTCCGACTTATGCTATCTTAAACTTTTTTGAGGTCGGGTCACTTGACCCGTACTGGTAACCTGACCTTGGATGACCTAACCTTAAAATTTTCACAGAAGTTGTAAAAATGATGAGGGAAAAGGTATGCCAAGTACGGCGGCGCTACGCGCCGCTGTTTTTCTGCTATATCCGAAAAACCAGAGGGGTGGGTACCCGCCCCCCGTCAATGCGCGTGTTAAGCCACGAACACAGTTCCAAAGAAATGTCGCAATGGATCGGACAGAAAGACAAAACGGCTGGCGGCTTCATCGTCCTGGGCAAGTGCAGATGCCTGAGCCGCTGCACCTGCCTTGGGGAAAACCGCGTGCCGGTAGCCGAGGACAGATTCCTCAAGGGCCAGAGAGGATCTCGATGAATGTTTTTGGGCGGTGTTGACTAAAACGAAACGTTGAGATCTGTATCAGCTGCATGCCGGAGGACGATACTGAACGAGAATGAGCGGCCGGCGGGGCGGGCATTCGCCAGGCTTGATAATACTGACCCGCCCACCAGCAAGGCTTGACTATCTCATGAGGACAGCGCGTGCAGAAGCGTCGTTTTTAATATCCGGATCCTCAGACAGCTGCATACGGTGCGGTGAATGAGAACTCGGATAGTGAGGGCATTTCAGTCGACAGTGAGCACGCTCCTGACGTCGATTGGCACATCGATAACACGTATCATGCCCTCATTGCCTAGAAATTAGCCACAACCTAAGCTCTGGCTAGCTGCTGCCCTACCGGCTCGCCAGGACGTCCAACTTTTGGCAGCATGAACAGTTTCGTAGAAACTGCTATGGCAAATTAACGATAAAAACCGCAGCACAATGCCTACCGGTGCCTCCCCGAGACGGTTTTGCTAGCGATGGTCTCGGATTGGGAGCCCCAGCTGCGCGATCGGGTCTCACTGGCTATCCAGAGGCGCGGGAAGCAGCCCCAGCTGAAAGTTTGGCTGGTAAGTGCTCCCGGGTGTTAAAACCGACGTAACTGAATTCACTGAGCTCTTCGGCTGGGATAGAACGCCCATCACCGATCCTCCGCTCGCCATGAGCCTCAGTGACGAAGCCTTCGAGAGGATTCGGAGTGTCCCACTGAAAGTTGGAACCTTCCATGGACAATAGAGAGGATGGTAGACAATAGAGAGGATGGATGCCTCGGAAAACCCGGTGAGAGTCAGCGTCGCGGGTATGGCTGCAGCCGCCTCAGACATCGCCAGCAGCTGTCAGCCATGGTGTCGTGGGTTCCAGCGCACCAAGAGGCAGGATTTGGTTCCCTGCCCTAGCTGAAGCCTAGCTCATTACCCTTTCCCCTCCGATGTCATATGACCTTAGCTGTTGGTGCGTCCTTAAACCCCAAAAATTTCACTTTGGCGCGTATTTGTTCGCCTTTGTTTCAAGGGCCATTCTCTCAAAAGACCACCTGAGTACGTACCTAGTTTTTACTGTTAGAAACTTTGAAATACCCTAAGAGCTGCTAATATTCTCTAGAAACCCTTCTAAAGGTTTTAAGTGTATCATAAGCTTGCCAAAGCGTAAGAAAGGGCTTAATTCAGAATATTTCCGCTTGGTGGCGCTAGTGTTCCAATGTTAAAGGGAAGGTGGCACCTTCATAACATGGTTTTAACTGAGATAGCCAAGTTGTAATGCAAGTCGGAAAACCCGGTACTCAATATATAATTTGTCTTAGAACTCGAGATTTCCGTAGAAAAAAGCTAAAACCTACCTGCAATGTAACCCTCATATACCCCTTGCAGCAGGCCACAGTGGTCATGGCTGTTGGTGTGACGACATATGCTGACGTCAAGATGAGCATCAGCCAGTCGAAGCCCTTGAAGCTTTTCAAGTATGGTAGTGGTTGCAAGATCATGACATCATCCACAGGCAGATATTTATTTATTTTCCTATAGGAGTATTTTAAAAATCAAAATATTGAGCATATTGTACTTTTTCAGAGAAATCATTAGTGGTTTCATTATTTTCGGCTAAAAGTACGCCTAATTACACTAAATTCCAAGATTCGACCAAGGTGCCACATTCCCTTTAAAGGTATGGGGAAATACAATTTGGCTCGGAGCAGGCTGGGGATTTCAGGTAAGAAAAATATAACAATGTCGAATTGTTTCTGTATCTATAGGGCATGATAAGATCATAGGGGCAATGTGTTCTGAGACAAAAACCCTTCCAAGGACACAGCCTAAATTGCCCATGCTCCAGATACTATGCTGAAACTTTACACCGTTGCACACTGTCGTTAAGGATAGATCCAGAAAATGTTCTATTCATAACATCACTCGGCGTCATTCAGAGACATCAAGCCAGGTTGCATACTAAATCACAGCGCTGGTCCTTTTCGGGCACGGAGGGAACTTCGATTGATATTTCTTCACATTTCCCTCTGGTCCTAACATGTACAACTTAATAAGCGCAATAAGCGCGAAACTCAACTTAATAAGCTTCAAAGTGATTGCTGATGTTATGTAGTTCCTAAGGTTAGCGTGTTATGTACCGTCATACGATTAACCAGAGAGAGGAGAGAGAGAGAGAGAGAGAGAGAGAGAGAGAGAGAGAGAGGGAGAGCTATTATATATATATATATATATATATATATATATATACATATATATATATATATATATATATATATAATAGCAAACGGGACGTTATGAGGTGACAGAAATCACCACCGTGCACCCTGCGCGTGGCTTCGGATGCGAGGAAATAAGCCGGAGACTGCAGCCGGAGGCCAGACGGTGGTACACCTCTCTCACCTTCCCTCACTGCCATGCAGTTGGTATGGGGAGAAACAAAATAGCTGACCCTTAATTGTACTGTTGAGAATATATTCAATATAAAAACATACATCTTAAGAATCGAAAAATCACATTTTCAAAACTCGATGAATGCTTCCAATCATCCTAAATCGGGTTGCAAAAGGAAAATCGCAAACATTATTATTATAAAGTGGTTTCAGACCACCACTTACATTTTGACCTGCTAGAAATGTCCAGGTAAGTTTCAAACTCCACAAGACCAAATCATTTTAGCACAAATCCGGGAAAAATGTTATCGACATAGCCTAATGTGCATCCCTGCATGCACCCTCTTATTTGGCGTTATTCTCCTGGGCTGCACAGCCTACACAGTAGCCGGGAGGTATCTTATTGTGGAGCACACAAAGGTATTGACATGGAAAATAGTTGCTCAAGTGTCCTGGTTTTCCGGAAAAGTATTGGCAGCACACGGCACGTGGTTGCTTACCTTGGAAGGAGAATCTGAGACTGATGATGAATGGGTGGTCGAGAGAAGACAGGATCTGTACTTCTCGTATTACGTTCTTGATCGTCTCTTTTTCCAGACACTGGCGTTTGTTTGTGTACTTCATTGCATACATCTGACTATTGCTTTTCCTTCGCACTATACAAACCTGAAACATATGACAAACATTAAATGGCCAAACTCATCGGCATGAGCAACGAACAATTATATGCATTTTTTCTTCTAAAGAAACACGAAACACACATATGCATTGAAATCTACATAGGTAACCAGATGAATGATGTTTGGGGATAAGACTTGAATTGTTTATTGTGTGGACAGGTGCTTGCATGGAGGATTTGGCACGGATATCCATCCCCAACAGTGTTGGCGTTTTTTTGTAGGTCTCCTCATAACCAGTGGCGGCGCTTGAACATTATGGCAGCCTAGGCACGATTGGCTCAGAGGTAAGGACTTCGCCCAGGCTTTTTACCTGATAGTGGACAGGGGGGATCCGGCAGGTCAGCTGGAGAAGGGGGCAAGCTCAAGTCGATGAGCAAAAATAAGATTTATGTTGAAATGTTAAATATAATAACAGTTAAAATATATATATATAAACATTTGTCGAAATATCGTGGAAACGGTTATGCGGCAGTATATGAAGGTACAAGGCAATATTCAAGAAGGATAGGTAGGTAGGTAAGCCGGGAAGGACAAGGTACTCATGAGAGCTGCCCATTTCAAGGACGGCTTCGGCACTTTATTTTTTATGACGTCCAATTTGTCACGGTACGATGGATTTGTGAACGGATTTCTTAAATTTCATCCGCCAGATTTCGTTCCATGACTCACGCCCTTCATACGGGTTTCACAAATCAAATATCTTGCTAATAATTACCAAACAACTATCCCGCACTAGAGAAGGCTAAAACTCCGCGAATGCAAGAATGTCAAGAAACGAATCTGCTGCAATCAAGGGCCTAAGGACGCAGCATTGCACGTGTTCCAAATACTGCATTAAAGAGCTGCTAGGGCATGCCTTGTTTGCTGATTTAACCTTCGCCCGGGTGGGGGTCTTTTAGACCCCCTCGGGTTTTTCCGAAGTGAAAAAAACGGCGCGCAGCGCCGCCAAACTTAGTCTAGCTGTTCCTTCATCATTTTTACATCTTTCCTGAAAATTTTAGCTCAAGGTCATATCAGGTCAGGTCACCATCGATCAAGTTGAAACTCATACCACATATTGGGCCCATCAGGAGCTATAACATTTGTTCCGGGATTTTTTATATTGGTGACCTAAGGTCATGTGCAGAACATGACCCCCCATTGTCAATACATGGGGAAAATCACGAAATGAGCTTTTCTCAGTAAGTATGGATGGAATCAACTTCAAACATCGGTTACGGCTTGCTCTTAGCCCATTTCTGAAGTTGATGCCAAAAATTTTGACTTGTGACCTTTAAAAGGTCACCTTAGGTCAAATAAGCATTTTTTGGTGTTTTACTCTATACATTTTTAATAAACTAAGATAGAACTTTTATTTTGTCACCAGACTGTTTGTATAGTCACTGCAAGTCAAATGATATACATCATGACTATACCAGGTCAAGTTGGGTCAGACCGTTGACCTGGGTCAGGTCAAATTCTTAAATTTGACCTGGGATAGCAATATTATATATCATTCGATTTGTATTGACGAGAGGATTGCAATGGTGCATCAACTATGGCTGTATCTTGTTTGGTTTGGAAGTTATTAGCAAAAAGGAAACGCGCTTATGCATGGGTGGCTATGGACATTCCCAAGAATATGCCCAATATTCAGTGACCTGTAGCTCCCTAGGCTTTGACCTGACACGAAAATGAATGGCACTGCAATGAAAGAGAAGCTCAAGAGCTTTCGAATGGTGTTGGAAAATGTTTCTATCATAGTTTCTGAGATATATGGGGTTTTCGTAATACACCCCATATTAGCGATTTTGACCTATTTTGACCTCTGGTGACCTTGATATTGACCTGACAAGAAAAATGACCGAAGTATTTTCGACATAATTTTTGAAGAGCTTTCGATTGCCGTTTTGCGCTTTTTTCTAGCTCTTAGTTTTTGAGATCGTGGGGGTCTTTTTAGCCCCCCCCACCAGGGCGAAGGTGGCTCGTACCCGCCACCGGGGCAAGGGTTAACGAGTCATTACTTGCGTCCGAATGAATGAGGTATTAGAGATGTCAATAAAAATCACATGTTAGATTTGCCGCCGGGTTAGGCAGATTCAGCGAAATCGTTAAGTACCTAATCTCACATTTGCTGACGGGAAGAGCTGTGAGCGTGGATTGCCAAAGATGCAAATCATCGGCTCTTTGACCCAGTGATCCGAAAAAGGAGTATTCTCTGTAACTTTAGCATCGAGTAAAATTATATTTATTCCACATAAGACACATACCTACTTCGACATTGAAAAGTGCTGGGCAGTGCTAATGTGCCTCTATGGAAGCGCCGCCACTGCTCATAACAGAAATATGCATTGAGCCTGAGGAAGTGATCGAATTTCAGGGCACAAAGGAACAATTAAAACACGCCCAGTGCTTTCCCACTTAGCATTTCTGCACATTCGTAGGATTTCCATGTTATTTTGCGGAACAAATTCGCATCTGGAGGACTCCTAGATTTAACGGTACTTTCAGATGATATGTTCTCCTGGATCTGTTGTTTGTTTATTGTTTATTATGGTTTAATGAGCAACAGGTGTGCGTACACAATAATAGCCCAAGTCATTCTAGATAGAACACTGGCGGGACAAGATACATGATTAGATACACAATGAATTAATAAAACCCAAAATAAAGTGCAGGAAAACACTAGAACTAGAAACATTTGTGCAAAAAGGCACATTTAAAAACTGATGTTATTGCTCAGTGCAGTCAATATTGTACAACCACACTGGCCTAAATTTGGGGCATTCCTAGAGGTATCAGCGAAACAAAATTAACTTTGCTTTATGATGTGGCCACTAACCATAAACTTTTGCTTATCTTTGAGAAATTGTTGTTTTTGTTGGCATTGTCTTGCGATCGTGTGGAATTCCGAGGAGTTGTTGTCCGTTAAATCAAGTTTATTTCACTGTGCGCATTTTGATTTTGGAAGAAGACCAAAATACTTCACCCAAGAAAAAAGGGTTGGAAATGGGACCCAGAATTGGAATTCCTCCCACAGTGTAACTGCTGAACCTCGACCTCGTGGTAAAGGAAAATACCTCATCAACTATTGACAATCTAGCAAACACAACAAATCTGTGTGAAAACAAAGACGATAGAATTCATGAGCACATACTGGAACTTAAGGTGAAATTTTGAGCTAGTGTAGGACATATTTTAAGAGTAAACATCTAAGAATCTGTGTTGGAAATCGTGAACTATCAAGTTGTTTTATGCGTCGCTATTTAGTCAGTCAACGGCAATTACAGAAGAAAATGACAGACGCTGATATACGTCCAGTTTTACGCGAGCCACAAAACATTTTCCGTCTTATTTCGTACTAACCAGTTTTAAAAGCAAACTTGAATATAATGCAACAGTGCAGCAATGCAAAAAATTGGCAGGGACTACAGGGCCAGTACTCGGATGTTTCCATGTTTAAATTGATATGCTACCCGATTGAGAAGAAAGCAGACTTCTCACTTCCAATTATAGAAGAGGAGAACACTGGGCCATGAACCTCATTTTAATGACCTGTTAGCCTTTCCCGTGCATAGATAGTAGGCAAAGGGACCTTCCACTTCTACTCGGGGGCCCCATCCTACATTTAGCCGGATTCAGACAAATTTCTGGTCGCCATACGGATCACTTGTATTTCTTTGCACGGACGTCCCTAATAACGTTAGGTTATGTTTTGTATACAAACTTCGTATACGTGACTTGCATGTAAAGCTGATTAATGTAAAAAATGATGTAAAAAATAAAAATTCCGTTTCTGTCAATAAGTCATCTCCTGCAGCAGGAACGAGTCATAGTGTAGTCGTAAAATGGCTTACACGGCTCACAGTGATGCGAAGTCTTATTAGCACAACCGGCGACGGTGCACCGCGTGTTCTAAGCCACATTCACCACTGTGGCTTGGGAATACCTGGGCCCATTTGCTGGTTCCAGGATGTCGTTAGGGGAAGGCAATACAAATTATTTTTTTGTATCCCCTTATGGTGTAGGCATTTACTGTTACCATCAGGTTTTCCTTCGGTCCATTGTGGCGGAAAATCCCAAGATGGGTGCTCCATATCCAAAGAGTTTCCAACACATATGGGAATGCAGGGGGTAAGAGAGCAATTCCCCCGATCGACCCTCAACGCCCCGAAAGGTCGATGGGGTCCCCCTGATATGTCACTTCCCCCACGATGCGAATATCGGCGTCTCCAGGATAGGATTTGGCACCCACCTGATATATTTTGCCGTCCAAAAGTGGCGCTCCTTGATATGGGTGGCACTCCCCAGCAACTATGCCCCTCCCCCCAAATCTGTCCTAATTAAATGCTTCAGTGCTGAACATGCTGCAGTACCCCTGTACAGTAGCCCTGCACAGAAGCCCTCACAGAATCAGTAGCCCTCATAGCAGTCCTCACAGAATAAATAGTCCTCACGGTAGCTCTCACAGACTCGGTAGCCCTCGCAGAATCAGTAGCTCTCACAGAACTTCTAGCCTCACAGAATCCGTCAGTGCGCATCGATAGCGTCACTGGAACACCACGCCCATCAGATATCTGCTGCTCCGGAAGAGCAAATGAATATTTATCGAGAGTGCTCCTCCATGAAAGTCTCTGGCAGAGCCCCATGCAGAACCGAGATGATGCTGTAACCGTGCCGGTCATTGACTCCGCCTGCGATCCGCCCCCGGAAAACTCCCAGTGACGCGTGCGACGCAGAGGCACGCTAGGGGCGACAGAGTGGCAGACATCCCCCAGAGCACGGGAGCGAGAGGCGCCCTAGGGGCGGCAGGATTCCGACGTCTCCCAGAGCACGGGAGCGAGAGGCGCCCTAGGGGCGGCAGGATTGCCGACGTCTCCCAGAGCACGGGAGCGAGAGACGCACTAGGGGCGACAGGATGGCAGACATCTCCCAGAGCACGGGAGCGAGAGGCGCCCTAGGGGCGGCAGGATGCCGACGTCTCCCAGAGTACGGGAGCGAGAGGCGCCCTAGGGGCGGCAGGGTGGCAGACATCTCCCAGAGTACGGGAGCGAGAGACGCACTAGGGGCGGCAGGGTGGCCAACGTCTGTCAGTGCACGGGAGCCGGGATGTGCGGTGATGGTGCCCGGCAGGGCCGACGGCATGTCTAGCATTACCGACACCAGCCTGAACACGTGGGGTTCCAATTCCGCTCCGCTTCAGGATGGTCCGAAAGCTGGGGAACGGCGCCGCCGCGGTTGTGGAGACCGCGGTGGCCACGCCTGCCCACAACCGGCATGCTGAGTGTCAGCGTATCGGAGGCAGGTCACCGTAAACGGTGCGAGTGTTGGGGGAAGACGCCCTACCGCGCGGGGCGAGTGTGGCCATCATTATCGTGTGGTGGGGCATGAAGGCCACCGCAAGTGCGCCATCTGTGACATATTTACACAAATGAAGAAAACAATTTGACGCCACTCTTATATTCGTGTAACGCGCGCATATATATATATATATATATATATATAAGTTACAATGATATTTAGGCGAATTTCAAAAACTAAATTTATAAAAAAATTATATTGCACCACATAAACGCGTTTCGTATTAACTTTATCAGTATGTAGCACAATACAAGTACATACTGATGAAGTTAATACGAAAACGCGTTTATGTGGTGCATATAATGTTTTTATAAACTTAGTTTTTGAAATTCGCCTAAATATCATTGTAACTATATATATTTGTCACTATGAACACATATATATATATATATATATATATATATACTGAAAATATATGTTCATTGCTTTTTTGGGCTTATACTGGTCGTGTGGTTGATTCTACGTTATCTGGCCAATAAATTTGTCAAAATGAATGATTACTAAAAAGCTTTTCATAAAACAAATAAGCTAGGAACGCATTTTACACCAAGCATCTCTGATGACATGAGACAAACGGAATGTGAATCGAAATGGTCAGTCAGTAGGTTTATATAAAAAACATCACGTAATTGGCAGGCTAAACTGCCCAACAATGAATATAACAAGGGAAGAGTTATTTTTCTAGAGTTTCAAACTTGTAACATCAGGATGACGTAATGCGACGCACACTTTTGCGTGGCCACCTTCAAAGTAAGGACTATTAATTTATTTATAGATGCTGAAAGGTTTATTTATCATAAAGACCAAGAGCATATGCTAAAAAGCATAATGGGGGATAAAAGCCCCTGCCCTGTATAAGGTAGGGGTTAATATCAGATATCAGAGGTGGAACCCTCAGGTCCAGCCTGGTTACGTCCCCTAACCCCAAGTGACAAAAAAGTTGCCCGATTTAAACCAGTTTTGACCTTTTTCAAACACAACCTTTTCACGTTTTACCTGGACCCCCTCCTAAATGCTTGGTTTCGATCCATCCCTGAACAAATGGAACCACAACCTCAGCGACGAGCAAAGCGCACACAAGTACCTACTGTCACGTCTCACCCCGTAGGAAAACCACCCCTATTTACCAATAAGTCGGGTACCGAGCCCGGTGTTGAAGTTGTATGGTACGGACGGCGACATGAAGGTTACCAGGCATCGATCTCCTGTCTCTAATCGCCCACATCGATCTCGGTCGGTACGACCGGCTGTCAGCTCCCGTCAGCACGGCCGGGCAAAGACCGCGCTAGCACCTGCCGCGCGAACGGCGCACCCAATAACTCGGCCCCGGCCGGCTCTGTCGCCAAATTAAAGGGATTCGCGTGAAGAATGGTCCCGGAATAGACGATGCGTCCTGGTACTGGATCCGCCCCCGATTTCTATACACTGGAGCGCTACAGTGAAGCAATATTATACGTGGGTCTTACAATTCGACTAAATGTTTGTTCAAGTTTCGAGCAAAATGTCTTCAGTGGGCATGTTATTGGATGCTAACACCACTGATAACAAAGCTGTATATGTAAAACCGAGCACGGGTGTTTTTCGCGCTTGTGCGGCTGCCTCGTACGTCAACACATCTTCACATGTTTTTGCTCTGAGCATGGACTAACAGTTTTCAATCCCAAACAACGTGCCAGAACGTTACCAACGGCCGGCTCAAAACCGTTGATAGCCTGCATAAGCAGTTAGGGAAATTTCAGCAAACATCCGGTGCTTCTAATGGCCAGTTTTCAGAATTTATGGTTTACCGCTGACTGGGATGATATGCCCTCGCCAGTTGTAACCTTGTTGGAACTGGAGTCAAGGAACCATAACGCTTGGGGTTTGAAGTTTTGAACGCACTATATCGATTAAGTTTATGATGCATTGGTATTTCATTTGCACCAGCCCCACTACCTTGCTTATACACAGCACAACACTATGGCCAAATGTGGAGAGAGACCAAACATCGGTACCAGGGCCCCAGACACTGGGGCTTTGGTGGCGCTGGATGGGACTCATTTCTGGATGGGATCTTGTGCTCATTTCTTCGAGTGTAGTGGAAGTTCTAATGAACTATTTTGGCAGTGGCTATATACATTCATAATAATGTAGGCAATTTCACTGTATAAAAACCTAGTAATTAGGATGCGATAACAACGAAAAACCTGTCAAGGTGCTGTTCATTTTTTGTTATAAAAAACGATGCGTTTACGTTGTTGGACAAAAGTGGAATAAATTACAACAAAATAGCTGAGAGTGTCTGCAGCGTTGAAGCGAGGAGGGTGACTCAATACTCTGGTACGGTCCCCTTCAGGGCCTTGGCACAGTTGATTGCAAAATATATCGGCGCGGGCTAGTGCACACAGTTGGAGTATACGTCGCTGCATCGAACAAGAGGGCACAGTGGTCTGTCATGAACGTAAATATCGACATTCATTCACCCACATCACGTCACATTCACATTCTGAGTGCAATCGATCCTATCTCTAGAATCATACCACGTCACCTGACGTGCACTGTACAATTTACAGTGCACATAAAGTTCACTTTAAAGTCCAGCCTACACTCATTTCCGAGTTTTCTTTTTATAACCAAGGGAGGAAGCAGGTGTGTCCCCGGCATGGGTTACTGTCATACCACCTTCCTGTGCGGATGCAAACAATACTAAATTTACTGAGGCTCAAAGTTTCGCAGTTTTCACAGTCGTCATGTCGTGTGTTGGAAAAAATAACACACATTTCCAACAGTTTCATGCAAAACAAAATGATGTATAAGGGTGTTTCGCAGTGTCAGGCAGCCGGGAAAATCGGTACATAACAATGTTTGAACAGAAAACAAGGTGGAGATGATGCCCTAGAACAATAGGTACGTACATGACACTGTGGGACCGTGGACGACATCTATGTAAGACGACACCGTAGGACGACAACAAAAGTAGTTGTAACCGCATCACTTTCGCCGCTCCTTACCTTCCCAAAACTGCCCTTTCCGATTGCTCTCAGAACTTGAAAATGATCGAAGTTGACTGAAACAGAGAAAACGTACAAGTTAGGGAGCCCGCAAAACGTATAAGCTGTCACATGCGTTTTCTAATGCAAGTATATAAACCTACCAAATTAATCCCCGCGTTGCTTGGGGGAGGGGATTTCTGACCAGACCTTGCCCCCGCATTTCCGTCAATGATTTCGGTCTGATTTAAATGAGACGCGTCGCTTTAAACACCAACTAGGGTTCGATTTCTTAACTTATTGCCGAACATGGGTATAAGATCAGTTTAAGTTAGGCAGTTATGATGTCATTTCTAAGCCTAAGTATGACAGTTTTTGTTCCTCCTAAATCAAGCAGACCAAACCAGCGTGCAACTACGCTCCCAAAAAAACTAGATCAAACTTCTTTACATCATTTGAAGACTCAGAGGTCAGAAAAAGTCCGAGCTTGCCAACATAGTTGGGGAGGATCTTCAGCTGCCAGGGAGCCTGTAAATTTTTAATTCCTTCTCTACTGCAGTATTTCTGATCATCGGACATGTGAGCATTATGTCTTACGTACTTTTGATTTGCTGATTTTCCCACTATGGGGACTATTTGATAATTGGACATTTAGATAGTTATTCATTTGGACGTTCTGGCTATGGTTCTTTCTTCTTTAGGTTGAATTAAAATGTGGACTATTTGAGTATCGCATTAATTCACATCTCTGCAGTCCTTCTGCTTCATTATTTTCACTGGCACGGGCACGAGCAAAAAATCTGCTTTCAGCCATTCTAAGCGAATCAGGAGCCAGGGAGTTTTTTTCGGGGAAGGTCGAGCTGGGGAGCCTGGGGACTGTGTTGAAGTGAATCCGTTCGCACCACGGTGGCAAAAATTGACATCCAGTTGAGCTCGGCTGACAGGCTGGCTCACGCGTTGTACATTTTTATAGAGCACGATGCAAAAAAGTGCGCTGGACTCGTCTACATAGTTATTTAGGCTGTGGATTTGAACCTTTGAACCTCGCGATGAAGAAGATGTATATCACAGAACTAGGAGCAAGGTAATAGAGTAAGGAAACAGGGACTGGTGGGCCGGTCTTGTACGGTTCGGACATGACGCCGCTGACGCCTGATTTGGGCACGTTGGGATTGGGGTTTTTGGGTTTGTTGATACTATTTGTTAGGTGGGGTTTTGTTGGGTATCGAACGTTTAATTTGGATTGGTGTGTTTTCCTTGTTTAAAGGTTTGCTGGATGCTTTTATAAAATCCCTTTCGGCCCGGCCACCCCACCGTTATTGTTTGACTGTCGCCCCGTGGGCAGCCTACCTACCGAGTTATACCTACTTTGCACTTTGGAAGCTTAAAAGTGTGTGGGGAGACAGTCCACGTATTCTGAGAAGGAAATTCCTCCACTGGGAACAAGAGCTAGGCGGTTCTGGGCTCTTGTTACCTTTCCCACATACTGGTTTCATATCATTGCAGTTATTTTTCCAGTTTGGCTGAGGTCGGGAACCTTTAAAAAGTGGGGTCTGGAGTGGACTGTTTCCACTGGGTATTGAATGGCCAATGCTCAAAATGGGTGACAGAGGAGAATGACAAAATGATTTATTAGACATTTTGTAACATCCAAATATGATAAGCATGCATTACTCCAGGTATGTATGTACCTATAGGAAGGTAGGTAACCTACCTTCCTCCAAGCAAGACTCAAGTTCGCATCGATAGCCTAAATGTTTCAATGGACACACTTGTAATTTTTACAGTCAGCCTATCATGCTATGCGTAGGAAGTACATACCTGTATAGTTAAATTTTCCTTGGTCTTTCACCTACCATATATCATGAAGCTGAAACCGTGTAAACTTTTAAACCGGCCAGTTTAGTTGTATAATTTGGAAAAATAAGCTTAACTTTGAAATTGAAAAACATCTTTTTGTAAAGACATAAATGATTGACTCTGAATCTTGTCGGGACGACACATTTTATCTACCTATAATTTTTAAAGTTATTAGGGGATTTGAAAAATGTGTGGTGTTTGCATTTGTTTTAGACTACCTTTGACATCCTTCGATCGAAATAAAAATTTTGAAAGATATGGTATATTCTTTTCAAATTTTATTTTCAAGCACAGATTTTGAATGAGAATGTCAGAAAACATATTAAAACAAACTTTGAAAGCAATTGAGCGTAAACTATGAGAGATATGGGGTTATACATGAGGGTCTATACGAGTGCGTCGCACATTTATATGCCCATAACTTTTAAAATTGCCAAAATATTTCAATTTTTGTTGGAATCAGTCTCCCAGGCTACTTAGGAATAAGTATATAGAAAAATATATTTCGATCCCCAAGAGTTTAAAAGTATTATGCAATTTTGGATTATTTTACACTTAAAAATAATTTTTCATGGCCTGAAGACCATCCAAACTCATTCTGAATAATATCCCCTAATACATAATTTATTGTATTACCCGAATGTGACAAATAAAGGCCATGTGCTCAGGCTTCTGCTCCACAAGCTATAATTGCCTCTGGGGAACATTCATCTCGGGGCATCAACTTGTCTGCGTTGGGGAACCAAATTACTTTTTGACCTCTGTGAAGACTCGTCAAGATATACATCGCTAAAATTAGGTCCAAATATACCACTTCTGTCATAATTATCAAATGACGTGAACTGACCTTAGATCACCGGTAAAATTATACAACTAAAAAATTGGCCACCACAAAATCGTATTTAGGTGCTAATGATTCCAGAAATCTATGATTTTATAGAATTATCATGGTTGTCTGGAAGATATAGCTATGGGAAAAGAAGCGTTTTTCCTTTATTCTAAAAAAATGGTTGAAGTCATAACTCAAAAAGCATTAGACGGACGGAGCTAAAAATATCACAGCGTTAATCAGCGCCATAAGGGACCTGTGTTGTGACAAATTCTTATCAAACTCTGACATGCAGGGCGTTATCGCTTAGTCGTCGTTTTATCATGGAATGCTCCTGCTTCCAAAGCGCCAGGCAAAAAAACTGTTTTTCATTGTCCTATTTAAAAATATTTAAAGGAAAGCTACTGTCTATCTATTCATTACATTAATATTAACAGTTTAAGTGTATGATTTTTTAGTGTCAGTTTAAGTAGCGGATGTGTGGTTGAAATGCCCTTTATAAGATGACTTTGGGTTTGTTCACATATGCGCGCACTAAGAAAGGGAGGCAGCTCAAGTGTTAGCATGCTGACTTTGGCACGAAGGGGAACGGAGGAAAGCAGATGATTAAAACATGCTGTTTTTTAAAGGTGTAACTTACGCTAGTAGTGTAAAAGTAACATAATGCAGCTTAGAAAGTGAATAATACACCACAACACTGTTTCATAAAAATGTTGCGTGAAATATAACCACTTGCAAAGTTCCGCTGGTGTAAGCTACGCTGCATTGGAATGCAGCGTAGAATATTCACAATAATGTTTCATAAAGCAGACATGTTTGTTGAATATGTAAAAAAACTATCCTGAAAAGCTATGCAGCAAGTAGCAGGGTAGCTTTTATCAACCGATGACGAAAAACATGAAAAAGAAATATAAAAAATATTGTAAAGTTGTGAATCCCAGGTAAAAAAAATTGCTGTGAAGGACAGATATAATTATAAAAAATATATAAAACATTTGAATATGTGTAAGTTCTTTCCAGGTATTTCCTCCGAGGCCTCTGGCCAAAATGATGGGATAAGTACCCAGGTACTGGCATCTATTGCTAAAAAATTGACTTTCTGTGCCTATCCCTGTTTCACGAACGTATACGGTACACAACTCTTTCCTAGCTCACGGTTTTACACTTCTCACGATGTTTTGTACACTTGCTGTGAAAGGTTTATTCAACATCGCGGTGTAAAAAGAGTACATTGCCAAAAATGCGTCGCATGTTTTGTCTACAATCACTTCTATCACGGGCGCGCTTTGTTCGACAACATTTTAGAAGTTCATGTAGACATGAATAATTAATAAGAGCGAATCATCAGATATTTTCTTTTAAAGAATTAAAAAATATATGTTTTTTGAATGCTAATAAAACAGTCATATATTTTTCATTCTGGAATTAGACATAATTCACGCTTTATTTCATATATACGCCACTTTCGCCTGAATGTTGCCGTTCTTTATGAGACGTGATTCTGTGTACTGCGTAACCTGGCAGGTGAGTGTGGTATAAAACCCGTCGCAGTTCCACGCCTTTTATGAAATGGGGCTAAGGGCTTAATTGGTATTTATCGTGTTAATGTTGCCTCCAGATGGTCGTAAGTGCTATAAAATGATAAGAAAACGCGGCAAGTGTTAAAGTTCCAATCAAGAATAAAGTGGACGATTGAACGATACCTCCAGAGCGCAGGACAAATCATGGGCTGGCCTGGAATTGTTTTACAGAGCGAGAACTGAGGACCCGGCTAATGCCCAACGGGATTGATGGATCCTTTCAATTGGACAGTTTGTACAGAACTTTCTGTCTATTTAATCCCTCCTAAACTATTTGTAAGATAACAATATTATTTTGATACGGAATGTAACTATTACAATGGTAAAGCTGGTGAAAATGACCATAATTATGGCCAATTCAAAATAATATATAATTGGTAGATTATAATCTACCAATTATATATTATTTTGAACCAGTTTTAAAGTAAAAATTTAGCTCACGGTTTCCCATACAATGCATGTTCATGACTCAGGTAAATATGGTTCCTCTGACCCGCAGATATAACTCAGCATTTATTATTGTAGTTATATATCACGACCACACAAATAAACAAACAAATAAACAAACACACTTCACGAATCTTTCTTCAATGCCTTCAACAGATGCCATCCAGAGAGCTCAGCCATAAAATCAAGTGTGTGTTTGAATAAAATCCCGATGAAATCTGTTTTTTTCCAACACGCGCATTGACGGGGATATGAGCCACATTCGCTTGACGGGGGTGGCGGGTACCCGCCACCCCCCCTAAGATTTTGAGAACCACGCTGGGTAACGAAAAACGGTTAACGGCGTTGGGTAGCCCATCCACTTTTCCATCGAAAATATTTTAATCATTTTTGTCAGTTCACATTTAAGGTCACTAGAGGTCAAAACATGCCGCCATAGGGATAACATGTAAATAAATATTTTCGATCATTACATCTGAACAAGTAAAGATAGAGCAAAACGATTTGAACTATATAAACCTCGCAGCAAGCCGAATCGAATGATATATAATATGACCTCGCTAGGTCAAATCAAGGATTTGACCTGACCTGAGGTCAGTTCAAGGTCAAATTATGTAAAATACACATTATTAGAACCGCAAAGACAAGACGAATCGAATACAGTTAAAATAAACGCTCTATCGCCATATGTTGCTAAGTTATTCATTAAAACCATTATTCCCGTGTAATTCCAATGGAGGGGTCATGGCTCGTACCTGACCTTAGGTCATCGATATCAAATACCGGAACATATTTTAGAGAACTCGGTGGGCCCATTATGTGATATGAGTTTCAACCGGATAAGTTCACCTTGTTCCGACTTGTGATATCTTAAACATTTTTTTAGGTCAGGTCACTTGACCTGTACTGATGACCTGACCTGAAATGACCAAACCTTAAAGTTTTCACAAATACTGTAAACATGATGAGAGAAAAGGCATGCCAAGTACGGCGGCGCGCCGCCGTTTTTATACTGCCTCCGAAAAACCCGAGGGAGGGGGCGGGTACCCGCCCCCCGTCAATGCGCGTGTTAACCTTTTACTTGCTATTTTCACTAGTTTTCATTTTTTTTTTTAGATGGACGAAGTTTTGCCCATAAAAGGGCAATTGCTAAAGATTTCCGACAAAGAGGGGAGGGCAGGGTTCAGTCATTTACTGACGATTGCTGACAAGGGGAGGGGTCCGGGCGCCCTCAATTTTTTTTGACGTTATACGTAAAAAGCCCCTTATGCCTGTATCATGGGGTGAACAATTGTCTGCGTTAGGGAAAACAAATTATTTGTATACATACATTCAGCCAGTTGCAATATAGGGGGTCAACAACCAGTACATAAGCATTGAGGATCAGCTGCAACCACAGTGGGGCCCTCGAACAAGGAAGATGGTCCGATTGGGCTTTAGGGGATCGGTTGGACCACAGTAGGCCTGGGATTATTGTAGGGGTCCTGGCTGTGGCTCCATGAGCCGATTATTATGATGGGCCCAATTGCAGTCACAGAGGACCTGTGATTATGGTAGTGAGCATAGCTGCAACTGAGGGTCCCCAGTTAGGCCAGAGGGGGCCCGCGGTAGTGATAGGGGACCTATTTATTATCCAGGGGCCCACGGTTACTAGGTATGGAGGTCCGGCTGTCACCTCAATGGGCTCGAGGTGATGCTAGGGTGTACATTTGGAATACAGTGGGCCCACTATTATGATAGGGAGCCATTAATGGTCAAAGGGAGTCCCCAATTACGGTAGGAGGGCCAGTTTAGCCACAGGGACCTGAGATACCGATAGGGTACCCGATTGATAAAAATAGAGGCCAGCGACTACTATAAATGGGGAACTCTGTGTGACCATATGGGGCGCTCTGTTAGTATCGCAAAGGGCCCGATTGAGGCCCACAATAAAAGGACAGGGACAGGCCTGGTTGTGACCAAAGGGGGCCCGTGATTTATTAAATATCGGGGCCAGACTGCAATCTCAGGGGGCCCGCGGTCAGAGCACTTGGCCTGGTTGGGCTAAAGGGGTCCGGAAATATGGTAGGGTCAGGAGGCTCGTAATCGCACTCAGGAGGCAGGTAATCGCACTCAGAGGCACAACCACAATCAAGGGCAGGTAGGGTTGTGGTTACAGGAGGCCCGCAATCGCTATAGGGAGCCACTGGATGTGGCTACAGGGCCCCAGTTGGCCAAACGTTAGTCTGCGACAGCTGAGGGGGCCCGGTCACGGAACAGAAAGCCTCAGAGGTAAGACTTTGAAAAGTTCTGGTAGACCTTAAACCCTACCAAATACATGAAAAATTACGCCCCTAAGGGATTTTTCAATTTCCTACATCGGGGCCCATTTCCATTTTTCAGGGCCCCTGTGTCGCCATGGTTCAATGGATAAAACCTTGGTCCAAGAAAAGAAAACGCTTTGCATTTTCAGTCTGATTCCAATTTTTACAAATCGTCGTTAATTTCTAAAATCGCATGGGAAGGGATCCATTGGACCCCCAGGTGGTGGTAGATACGAAAAAGAGCCCAGGTGGTGCCGTGCTTGTTTGACTGGGATACGTGCAATCTCTTTTCCATCGCAATCTCTGAAGTGCTGAAGAACTCTCTCGGGTGAAATTTGCCAGCCTAGCCCCTCCTGGCAGTTGTAAATTAGAATTTGACAAGTGGCAGAAATATTTCCAGTTTAGGTCCACAAGTTGGCACGGCTATATTTCACTTCTGCGGGAATGTCTGTTCTGGGAGTACAGCTCTGAGAATTCCCCGTTGTAAATCTTTGGTAGGCATTGTATAAAGTCAACGCAACAGCAGAGAAGTGAACATCACCTATGCTTTAGAGCACTTCCCACTTAACCCTCGCCCCGGTGGGGGGTGTTTGAACACCCCCCAAGAGTTTTTCCGGGAGCACGAAAAAACGGCGGCGCGAAGCGCTGCCGTACTTGGCATACCTTATCCTTGATCAATTCCGCAACTTTCCCAAAATGTTAAGGATAAGGTTGTGAGTTGAGCTGGAGCTGAGTCAACCGCTTTCTGCATGCGACATGAGTTGATCTGACTCACGAAAATACTTAAACCCAACTCTGATGGTATGGTCACATCCTGCAACAATCTCCTAAATTTTAAGGTTGGGTCATCTCAGGTCAGGTCACCAGTATAGTTCAAGTGACCTCATTTCCAAAAATTTTTAAGGTGGCATAAGTAAGAAAAGGGCGAATCTATCGAATTAAAACATCTACCACACAATGGGCTCACCGAGTACTACAACCCATATTCCGGGATTTTTCATATCGATGACCTAAGGTCAGGTATGGATCATGACCTCTCCATTGGAAATGCATGGGAAAACAGGAATTGGGCTGTATTTGTGTAGATACAGCTTAGAACACCTTCATATTCTCCAAATCGTGGTGTCATGGACCCCTTTCTAGATTCATGTTGCAGGTTTTGACCTGTGACCTGTAAGAGGTCATCTGGGCTACTTAAGCAGATTTTCAGAGTTGGGTCAACAACTTGCAGGAAACGACGATGGTTTTTATTTTGATATCAATACGTTTAGATCGTTATTGCGAGTCGATCGATATGCATATTGACTATGCTAGACCAGAAAGTGGCCTTCACCTGACCTCCGGTCGGGTCATTTGTGTTTTGAACTAGTACAGTTATACTACACATCATTCGATTTCCTGGACCGAGAGGAAGCGAATGGTGCCTAAAAAAATATTCCAACTCAACTCTTGTCAGGCGCTAGAACCCCGAAACTACTCTATAACATGCTAGTTTCTTTGACCTGTCATGACAGCAATATTGAACTGAGCCAAAAAGTGATTATGTAGTTTCGTCACGAATTTATATGAGCTATCCACCAGCCTTCACGTGTTCTCGCTATCCCGTATAGGAGCCGAGTCCGGGGGAGTGTTTGAACACTCCCCCCCCCACCATGGCAAAGGTGGTTCGGAGGCCCACCGGTGCGGGTGATAATAATCAAAGCTTGTAACCTACATTGTGCTGATACCGTAAGCCTTGTTAGTTTCAGTTGTGTTTGGCGCTAAAGGAAATTAAGCGATGCAAGCAGTAAAAATGCAGATATAATTGTTCGATATGATTTATTGACGGGGTTTAATGATAGCATTAATTAAACAGTTATTTGCGACAAATACCGCGTCAGACACAAATAAAACAAACCCTATTCTATATGTGGTATCGAGCGGTTTGTAGGCCTGTATTTTGCATAATAATACAGTTTTTCTACAACCTACCCTGGTTGAGATCATGACAGCTCATAGAAAATAGCAACCCAAATTTACTGGCAACATTTCCAGCGATGCACATGCATATGCAAAATAATATTTGTGAACAGCCGGAAGGTTCCATATCACAGTTTGCCTCGTACAATAAGGAAAAATCTGGCGCTGACCTTGCAATGATCAGGAACCTTATTATCACAATAATAATTTTTTAGATGTCGCAGCTTCTTTGGTCATTGGCGCCCATACCACTAGATGAGGCTTATTTATGGGCGGAAGCTCTAACTGACTGGTGGGTATATCATTCATCCACTGTCACTTATTGCACTTTGTTTTATAATATATTGTATGCTTCAGGAGTATGTTTCCTAGATATGTGCTCAGTCCCCAGCAAATGAAACTTTCAAATTACCTTCAGGGCTTGGGTGTGGAGTTCTATGTCTGGATATAGGAGGCCCAGTCAGCCAGTATTTTTTAAAAAACGCGCATTGACGGGGGCGGGTACCCACCCCCCTCAGGTTTTTCAAAGATAGCATAAAAACGGCGGCGCGTAGCTCCGCCGTACTTGGCATACCTTTTCTCTCAACATTTTGACGGCTTTTGTAAAAATTTTAAGGTTAGGTCATCTCAGGTCATGTCACCAGTACAGATCAAGTGACCTGACCTTTAAAAAAGTTTAACCTTCGCCCGGGTGGGGTTTTTTTAGACCCCCCTCGAGTTTCTCCGAAGTGACCAAAAAAGGCGGCGCGCAGCGCCACCAAACCTCTTCTAGCTGTTCCTTTATCATTTTTACATCTTTCCTGAACATTTTAGCTCAAGGTTATATCAGGTCAGGTCACCAGGCCAGGTGAAGTGACCTCACCTCAAAAAATACTTACGACTGCATAACTAAAAGGAGGGTTAGTCGATCAAGTTGAAACTCATACCACATATTGGCCCCACCAGGAGATACAACATATGCCCCGGGATTTTGTATATTGGTGACCTAAGGTCATGTGCAGAGTATGACCTCCCCATTGTAAATACATGGGGAAAATCACGAAATGAGCTTTTCTCAGTAAGTATGGATGGAATCAAATTCAAACATCGGTTACGACTTTCCTATAGCCCATTTCTGAAGTTGATACCAAAAATTTTGACTTGTGACCTTTGAAAGGTCACCTTAGGTCAAATAAGAATTTTTTGTGTTTTACTCCATAAGTTTTGAATAAACAAAGATAAAACTTTTATTTTGTCACAAAAGTGTTTGTATAGTCACTGCAAGTCAAATGATATACATCATGACTATACCTTGTCAAGTTGATCAGACCGTTGACCTGGGTCAGGTCACATTTTTACCTTTGACCTGGTATAGCAATATTATATATCATTCAATTTGTATTGACCAGAGGATTGCAATGGTACATCAACTATGGCTGTATCTGGCTTGGCTTGGAAGTTATTAGCGAAAAAGGAAACGCCCTTATGCAAGGGTGGATATGGACATTCCCAAGAACATTCCCAATATTCAGTGACCTGTAGCTCCCTAGGTTTAACCTGACCCGAAATTCCTTGCCACTGTAATGAAAGAGCAAATCAAGATCTTTCGAATGACGTTGATAAATGTTTCTAGCTATCATAGTTTCTGAGATATATGAGGTTTTCTTAGTACACCTCATATTAGCGATTTTGACCTATTTTGACCTCTGTTGACCTTGATATTGACCTGACAAGAAAAATGACTGAAGTCTTTTCGATATCATTTTTGATTGCCGTTTTGCGCTTTTTTGTAGCTATTTAGTTTTTGAGATCGTGGGGGTCTTTTTTAGCCCCCACCAGGGCGAAGGTGGCTCATACCCGCCACCTGGGCAAGGGTTAAGATAACATAAGTCGGAACAGGATGAACTTATCAGGTTAAAACTAATATCACATAATGGGCCCACCGAGTTCTCTAAAATATGTTCCGGTTTTTGTATATCGATGACCTAAGGTCAGGTACGAGCCATGACCTCTTCAGGCGCGGTAGTGGGTGGTCGCGTAGCTTTGCCACGCAGCCGACCCGGGTTCAGGCCCGGCGGCTTCCTAAACAAGGAGCAAGCTGGCTCCCGAGAAACCCTTCCAACGGGAAAGAGTTCGCGACGCCATATGACCCTGGCAGTTGGTGGTCGATAAGCCCCGAAATTATTATTAATTGGAAATACATGGGGGAAAATGGTTTTCACTCAATAACTTAATAACGGATGGTGATAGAGCGTTTATTTTAAGTGCATTGGGCTCGTCTTGTCTTTGCGGTTCTAATGATATGACTTTTATCTAATTTGACCTTGACCTGACCTCAGGTCAGGTAAAATCCTTGATTTGCCCTAGCAAGGTCATATTATACATCATTCGATTCGGTTTGCTACGAGGATTCATACAGTTCCAATTGTTTTTTCTCTTTCTTTACTTGTTCAGATGAAATGACCGAAAACCTTCACTTACATGTTATCCTTATGATGACACGTTTTGACCTCTAGTGACCTTAAATTTGACCTGACGAACAAAAGTACGAATATTTTCGATGGAGAAGAGGATGGGTTACCCAACGCCGTTTGCTGTTTTTCGCTACCTCGCGTGGTTTTCGAGATCTTAGGGGGGCGTGTACCCACCCCCGGTCAAAGCGAAGGTGGCTCAGACCCCCTGTCAATGCGCGAGTTAACGGTAAATCTCACAGAACGCATCTCTGATTGGCCGTGCTTCTGAAGACACAAATTTTCTGAAACTCACGTACTTCGACTTTGAAATTTTGAAGCAATGAAACTTTGAAGACTGAAGCATTTTTAGAAAAATGAACATTCTACACAAGAATATATTATCATAGAGCTTATTTTCTACAGAAAAGTGATACTAGACAAAAATACTGACGATGATAGGAGTCAGGAGCTGTACCTACTCAAAAGCGAACGAGCCGAAGCGTATTGGGAAAATATCCGTATGTTTCAGCATGTTATTTTCCGCTCTTCTTTTAAGGCCAAAGTAACGAGGTTTCCCTACAAACGGTTTTTAGCTTACCCGTTTTACTGTAGACTTGAACTGGAAATAGTTTGAAGTCAGTGTCTCTTATGTTTCTTACACCGGATCTTTATTTACTTCAGACCACATGCCTCGTCAACGATGCTCAAATTTTAAAGAAATTCATTTTCAGTGATCACGTCCCGGTCCACCTTAAGGTCATGGGAGAGTTTACACAATGAGAGTGAGGATTCTATGTGCAAAAATAGTGTATCTGGGTAAAAACAGCAGAGTGGATTTTCTGTCCGATTCTGTGAGTATATGAAAAATTTTACAAATTCAAATGTTTCTTTTCCGAAAGCCCGGACCAAGCGCCGCTTCATTGCTATCTTCGCCGATTTAAGGGGGACACCTCAATAGTGGTGATACCTAGTCCACCTAAGGGGGGGCACGGTACAACTCCTCAATCCACCGCCTATGATACTAGGCACTGCAATTTGTTCGCATGTGTTTAAGTGAGCTGTCGTGTACAGTGTTTATAATACAATGGTTCTCTTAAAACTGTCGTAATTGAGTTTTCCGATTTTAACGCCCCCAATCGTTTTCGAAAATCCACGTTAGTAAGTATAATAGATCCATGAAAGATGCGCTCCTTTAATAAAACATTCCATCTCAATCATCGAAAAAGTATTCAGTCCCGTATCAAGTTTTGTACCTTTTCAACCTCCACCACAGGATAAAGCAGCACGTGTTTCCCTCTTCTGGTACATTATCTGGTTGTACTTCGGCAGCGCTCCCTATTAGCCATAAATCGTCTGACGGTTAAGTGTTAGTTTTATTTACGCCTGTCTCTCCTCCTTCCCTCGGTTACCTTAGGGCCGGGCCCTACTCCTCTCCATTCAGCAGAAACCCATTTCACGACAGCCCCGACTGCAGCGAACTCGGCCGCCGGCTAGCCAGTGCTGACTCCGCCGCCGTCTCGCCTGTACCGGAAAACAGCCTCGGATGGTGGAGCAGATAACCAAGCCAATAGAGGGAAAAGTATGGCTGGAATGTTTGCAAAAGATAATCGTAACACAGCTACTTGTTTATGGTTTAAAGCCCTATCAATTTTATGTATAAATTTTCGCGGAATTTCTCACAATAAAAGTGAACGCGCCTCCACCAATCAGCGGCCGCCATCCGCCGGCAGCCGCGATTGCCTGCGGGCACAGAAGTTGAGAGGTCACGCTGGGCGCCGCTGCCGACGAGTTAAAGCCACGGCGGGGAAGGGTCGCGTGGCGGATTATAAAACCTCATGCTTGGAGTTGAGAATGGGGGTGGTTATGCCTGCTTTTATACTGAGGGAGAGTGACATGTGTAGGATACATTATGCGCACCTTTGTGTAGTGTGCGGTATCGATAACACTGGAAAACGTGAGTGTAAGTTCATTAAGTGAGTTCGTTATTTGAATGTGCCTAGCGGGAAAAATTGCAGGCACCGATTTCGAGTCGTTAGTATATTCTGGCATCAAGGTACATGATGAAGATTTTCAAGATTTGGTGTTTAATTGGCACATATTTATTGACAATGCATTTATTAGGCGCAGCACTAGAAGTTTAAGATACTAAAATGATTATTTGAGGTAAAAAGACAAGTAGTTGACCAGGTATACAATGATGGTCCAAGGCAAAACACAGGGTGCATGAGGCAATTAACTGAGTAGTTACGTATATTTCAATGTCATGGACATCACTGTATTCCATTAGCATGTGCCAATCACGTTATCCCATCTTTTCGATGCAGTCGCCACCCGGCCTACAGATTGCCAAAAGCCACTGCGCACGGCCGTCTGACCGTGATTGTCCGATGATCCGTATTTAGGCCTAACACTGCTTTGTATGCTACAATATTCCACCATCAATATCCCGGGCAACGTCGGGTTCCTAATGCCATATCATTTGTTATTGTCATTAGTTATCAATAATCGTGTACCGTTATAAGATCAGTACTCTCAACATTCAACATTCAGCTTTCTAATTATACCTGCTTTCGTGAAATTTCGGCAATGAGTGACCTCATAAGTCGTGCCAAGCATGAAAGATGGTTAATCCTAGCAAAATAAATACTTGTTCGGTAGATTTTAATTTTTCAAGCCACAATTTCCGCAAAAAAATACAGCGTACAAAAAATGGTACGAGAATGGGAGAGGACGCTCCTGAAATATCAAGTAACTTTAAATCAATTATTTCAAATGGCGACAGTTTTAAATGGCTAGGTTTGTGGTATCATCAAATTTTTTGCAATGGTATTGTGAAACATTAATAGAATGGCACATATCAGCGGGAATGGTAGCTGAACGGTCTCGAATAGTGATGGGTTTGTTGCTCGGACCTTAATGAGCGGTACTGCGTGGATTGTGAACTTTAACCATTTGGGGTGCCCAGGCATCCCTAATGAAAAATCGAGTTAGTGTTAAAATACCTTTTAAATTCTATTGATCATCATTCATAGGAATCAAAGGGACTGTGTGATGGTTAAACAAAGACAAGATTATGATATATCTTGTCACATTGTGGCCATTTATGACAAGCGTCCAAGAATAGCCCCTTGTGTGCGGAAAGGCCTGCTGATGTGAATACATACATACATAAATTCACCTTTTTTCTAATTTTAAGCGCCTCAATGATTTTTGGAAATTCGCGACACTGCTCACTGTTGCCAAGCTTGGAATGTACATAAGCGTAAGCAACAGTATTTTATGCAAGCTTTCTTTGCTGTTAAATCTTTAATAATATAAGACGGATACAAACATTTGTTCAGTTTTGTTCCTCCCGCCGACAAGCTGGAGGCACCACACTTTTTCTGAGCTGCCAAGCCATTGACTACCCCTATTTGTGTCAGAAATTACGGTCTCAGTGGTTGCTTAGCACCCCAAACGGCTGCTGAGTGATCTTATCTCCTCCGTACTCTTACCTGACATTACCTTACAAGTCTTGGCAGTTTCTACGGGTTTATTGGCTCTTCGCCTTATATCATATGTTCGCTCAAAGTGCTGTGTGTCAGACCTACACCCTATACCTATAACCCGAAAACAGTCATCTAGGGCCGTATTAATCCATAAAAGCTTGCTTTATATCTATCTCGAAGCAGTCCTAGACCACAATTGAAACCGGAGAGTATTTTGAGAGGAACATAAGCCGCCACTTTCAGAGGGAATATAGTGTTTAGAGGAAAGCGAATCGGAGGAGACACATCAACTCTGGAAGTATTTTCTATTATTTAGCCTTCCTGTGAATCAGCCCCCTAAATCAAGAGCGGTTCCACGGCTCGTTCCGCCACATGTCAGTCCCTCCCTGGACATCAGGAGCAGTTCACTGCAGTTCCCCGGCTCGCTCCGCCACAGTTCAGTCTCCCCTCCCCCCCCACACACACGCACACATCAGGAGCGACTCACTGCATTTCCCGGCTCGCTCCACCACGTGTCAGTCCCTCCCTCGACATCAGGAGCAGTTCACTGCATTTCCCGGCTCGCTCCGTCACATGTCAGCCTCCCCCCCGCCACACACACAGCAGGAGCAGTTCACTGCAGTTTCCTGGCTCGTTCTGCCACAGTTCAATCCCTTCCCTACATCAGGTGCACCTCACTGCAATTCCCTGGCTGGCTTCGCCACAGGTGACGTCACCTCATGATCACGAAGGCGGCTTTTAGCTGCAGAAGTGCTCTTTTTGACAGCAAACCACGTACCCGAAAATCATTAATAATACATGTATGACAAATATTGGATCTGGGCTTTTATCGTTGCACAAATACGAACGACGCAAAAGGCAAGCCTATTTGTTAAGTAGGGTGCGTTTGATTTATCGGACCTTTGAACTTGGAGTGATCAAAGTATCTTTTGATCCAACGTTCCAGTATGATGGCATTTTGCGGTTTTGCTCCGTCATCATTGTGCAACAGTACCCGGGGAAGGTGGAGGACCGCGTGTCCATGCTGTGTCACGGGTACCTAATGATTGTTCCCAAAGTGTAAGCTGAGCTTTGACTACTTAAACGTCGGCTGTATTTCTTTCGATAAAGGTGGCAGATGTTTGCAAGCTGAGCAGTTACTAAATCAATCTGCGTCATCATTTCCATGACAAACATGTGTTCATATTTAGGTGTTATGGATCCAGCGCACCTTCAGCATTAGTAAGTAATGTTTTGATGTTAGTATTTGAGCACCGGCAATTGCAACAAACGGAACAGCACTCCGTCCTTGGAGGTGTTTTTCTTACAGAATTGGCAAGCGCATGTGAGATCACACTATGTCACATCAGCATCAGCCATACGCCACTTAAGCTTGATGTAAAGGGAATTATTACGGCGACCACTTTGACAACATCAACTTTGAATTTCAATTTCTCAAACGAATGCAGTATATTTAACCTCATGTGGTCGGATGGGTTCGACGTTGCCAAAAACTGGCATCTCAATCGAGCTACCAGACGGGCCTTGAAATCCGACCGAAGGTTACCGCCGGCTGAACACACATGCAGTCAGTTGTGTGGCGGCGTTAGCGTGACCCGGGCGGTGCCGCCTTCTCCTGACAGTCTCTTCAAACCCTAACATGATCCTGTATTCGTTCTTCATGAGCTCATGTGCGTGGCGTGTCAGGGTCGCTCTTCAGGCCAAGGGCATCAAATACGAGTTGCGACCGGTCAACCTGCGGCAGAAGGAGCAACGCGGCGAATCCTATCTGAAAGTGAACGCCCTCGGTCAGGTGCCGGCTCTGGTGGATGGTGACCTGACCCTGACCCAGTCCATGGCCATCCTCGAGTACCTGGAGGAGACGCATCCTGAGGTGGCTCTGCTGCCGCTGGACCCCAAGCAGCGCGCTCTGGTGAGACAGATCTGCGAGATCATCAACGCCGGCACACAGCCACCCCAGTCTGTGCCGTACCAGAAGATGGATGAACTGGGAGGCGCTGGCACTGGGCTGGCCTGGGGGCAGGAGGTCATCAAGAGAGGGTTCGCAGCCTTGGAGGTGCTTCTTGCGAGCACGGCTGGCACGTGCTGTGTTGGGGACCAGCTCAGCCTGGCAGACTGCTGTTTGGTGCCGCAGGTGAGGCACGGTTCCCGGGGAGCTGTGGAGGGATGCTGCTATTTAGTGTCGCAGGTGAGGCACGGCTCTCGTTGCAGCTGTGTAGGGATGCTGCTATTTGGTGCCGCAGGTGAGGTACGGCTCTCGGTGAATCTGTGGAGGGATGCTGCTATTTAGTGCCGCAGGTGAGGCACGGCTCCCGGGGAGCTGTGTAGGGATGCTGCTGTCTGGTGCCGCAGGTGAGGCACGGCTCTCGTTGCAGCTGTGGAGGGATGCTGCTATTTAGTGCCGCAGGTGAGGCACGGCTCTCGTTGCAACTGTGTAGGGATGCTGCTATTTGGTGCCGCAGGTGAGGCACGGCTCTCGTTGCAGCTGTGTAGGGATGCTGCTATTTGGTGCCGCAGGTGAGGTACGGCTCTCGGTGAATCTGTGGAGGGATGCTGCTATTTAGCGCCGCAGGTGAGGCACGGCTCCCGGGGGAGCTGTGTAGGGATGCTGCTGTCTGGTGCCGCAGGTGAGGCACGGCTCTCGTTGCAGCTGTGTAGGGATGCTGCTATTTGGTGCCGCAGGTGAGGTACGGCTCTCGGTGAATCTGTGGAGGGATGCTGCTATTTAGTGCCGCAGGTGAGGCACGGCTCCCGGTGGAGCTGTGGTGAGGGATGCTGCTGTCTGGTGCCGCAGGTGAGGCACGGCTCTCGTTGCAGCTGGTTGGAGGGATGCTGCTATTTAGTGCCGCAGGTGAGGCAACGGGACTCGTTGCAGCTGTGGAGGGATACAATGCTGCCTGGTGCGCAGGTGAGGTACGGCTCTCGGTGAATCTGTGGAGGGATGTGCTATTTAGTGACAGACAGGGGACGGCACGGCTCTCGGTTATGCAGCTGTGGAGGGATGCTGCTAGAGTTCTAGCGTGATGCCTTTCCTGTTTCCCAAACCACGAACTATATTCCCATAGCAAACGGAATAGCTTATAATGGTGCTCAGTTCTTGGCCAATTTCTTTTTATTTACAATCACTGCAAAAAAACACAGTAAAGTTCCCTTCAAGTGTTTTTCAGCAGATATAAAGTAGATTTTTTACTATAAAAATCGGAACAAAGTTCCTCAACGCTCTCTGACTTCACTTAGTTCTGAGCTCCATAGAACATAATTTGGCTTGGACCTTATCTTATGTGAGTTCGTTTTTCATTTCGAAAATTTAATAGTGGCTAGGACAGTTTCAGATTTCCAATATCCCACGTTGGTTTGAACCAAACTTTATGGGAATGTTCTACTTTTATCAGTGGTTTTGAAATGAGATAGTGTAATGGGACCTCATCTTTCAAGCAGCCCAGAAGACAAACAAGTGTTATAAAAACCAGTTTGCTCTCTATGAGGCCGGCCAATTTCCTTATTTCAAAGCAAATTTGGGATAATCAAAATAACGCCTAATGGAGTGTCAACTGTTTAAATATCGCCGGGCCGGCCACTGCTCTCATTATAAATATGTGTTTGCCATGTAGGCTCCTTGAAAGACGAGGTCCCATTACACATACCTGACACCTGTAACGTGGGGCTGTAGTCTTTTCGAGACATCACGAAGGCCAAAGCTGGCGCAGAACTTTGGACCTGGCAGGATACTGGAGTTTCCCAAGTTGAAAAGAATGCAAAATTTCATATTGATTCTTCAATTTTATTTTATAATGTGTTTTTGAGATTGCATGAATTAGCGACTTGAAAAATACTAGCATTGATTAGACTTTTCGGAGCCGAATTTTTGCTTAAGCTAAATGTCATTTAGTACATGTTCCCATAGCAATATAGTATTTTAATGGGGCCGGTCACCTAAACTTGTGTTGCAAGGGATGCCAGGTCCACGAATGTAGAGACTGGATAGGAGTGGAACTCTTCTTGACACTCCTTATGGCGTGGGCTCTTGAGGTCGAAGCCAAAATTCCTGCAAACGCAACTGGAATGAGCCAGAGACGACAGAAGAAGGGAAATTGTTGTAATATATAAATTTCATTGGGCATACAGAGTACGAAAAAGAAGAGCCATATCCGAGTTATAGCCGACGACCTGTGTCCAAACATGAGATTAATGATACGGAAAGCACGATTAATTGAGCAAAGCTAAATACCCCTTAGAGAAGATATACCTTCAATCAAGATATGCACGACAGGAAAACCCGAAGCGCTACCACAATTCTTTGCCCGTTACGAGGGCATATTCGCATGTACTTTTTATTAGCTGCAAGCCCCGTCAACTTCCGCATTTATCGGGGATGAGGCATACCTATAGCCCATCGCTCACATCAGAAAAGGCCACATACCTATCGCTATTGGCCTCATGAAGAGCAAGTAAGCTACCTTAACTTGGCTGGGGTGGCCTCTGCTCTCATCATGAATATTTGTTTTTCTTGTGTGATCCTTGGAAGTTGAGGTACCCTTACAAAGACATATTGATAGCAAATGTTGAGAAACCACTACCGACATATTTCGTTTCACCCAATGCTACAGGTTTTAAATTTCTGCACAGTTTAGGTATGTTCAAAATAATAGGCACTAGGGCCCTAATTCAAACCCTGAAGTGGTCCCTTTCCCTCTGGTTACAACAATTATATTGGTCTAAATCCTGACCCCTCCCACTTTTTGAAAATGTCACGCTAGAAGCGAGTGAGCCTTCCTTACATATACCTGCTTTGCTTATTAATATGACAATTTCACATGTCCTTTAACTCCAGAGAGATAAATATTTTTGGGTTTGGAAAATGACAAATTAATTTTAATTTCCTCCCCAGCTTTTGTTTTCAATATGAAAGAAGAAATCATCATTTTATGTAAAAGGTAGATGAGCGCCGCGAGTGTATCTTAAGTTTGCGGTCCTGATTAATACATCTTTGGAGACAGCGCAAACATACTGTTTTTACGACATCCTATGAATAAAAAGGTTATATTTTTGCTCTGATCGGCTTGAGGTGGAAACAAAATGTAATGCACATATTTCCAGACTTACCCTAGGCATAAACAGTGCCTTCTGGAATTCCAACAGGGTGGAACACTCCCTCTAAGATCATTGGGAAAATGCTAACTTGAAATAGGGCGCTCACATGCGAAAAAAACGAGCGAAAAATTCCTCCAGCGCTTCGATGAATCGTAGGCAATGGATTACTTATTTCAATTGAGGCATTACCAAGAAGACAATACCAAAACTGTGACACTGAAGCTTCCCATACATGATCATTCATTATAATAAACAATGAATCATACAGCTAGGTTCTCGATTGCCGCAGGTGTTCAATTCGCAGCGACGGTTCAACGTGGACATCGACGCCTTCCCCACCATCAGCCGTCTCCAGAAGGATCTCCTGAAGAGAAAGGAGTTCGTGGACTCGCACCCCACCAAGATGCCTGAATGCCCGCCAGAAATGATTCCAGAGCTCAGCTGAAATAACGCCAAACTCCACTATGTGCTCGCCAGCATCCATGCAAATTTGCAAAGTTCCTCATCAGTTTTCGGTCGTTTGTGCTGTGTGACTTATAGGTCTCTGTGAATCGATGAAATATAGTCATTACTTTTCCACTCTATAGATGGGACGGCATGTGCCCTATGGTATTTCACAGATGGAATTTTCTCCTCCACCTTCACTTTTTCTGGTATACACTGTATATTGGATAGCTAGTTGCAAAATTTCAGAAAAATACTCAGTTTCGGCGAGCTATAAGCTTTTGGACAATTTTGATAAATTTGGAGTGTTTTTGGGAATCAACCAAAATCAACATTGTGATATGGGCTTCTGCTGCGTTTTTGCATCGGTGCCGTGCTTCAAATCTGAGCTGTATGTAGAAACTAATTGCCAACGAAGTATCTGTAGAAACTCAGTCAAACCCTGGAATTTTGAACACTCAGTGCCGTATCTTTCGATATTTCGAACTTATATTATGACCTGACGTCAGGTCAGGTCAAGGTCACTTGTTGACCTAACACAGTCAAGATGCATATCAATCGACTTGCAATAGCAATCCAAACGCAATGGTATAAAAATAAAGGCTATATAATCATCTCATGCAGAGTTATTGACCTAAGTCTGAAAACTGCTTAAGTAGCTCCAGATGACCTCCCAGAGGTCACAGGTCAGAAATTGCAACATGAACCTGGAAAGGGGTCCAGGATACTTCAATTTGGAGAATATAAGGGTATTATCATCTGTATCTACACAAATGCTGCCCAATTATGTTTTCCCATGTATTTCCAATGGAGAGGTCATGGTCGGTACCTGACCTTAGGTCATCAATATGGATACTCCCGGAACACATTTTTTAGAACTCGGTGGGGCCATTATGGGTTATAAGTTTTAATCCGATAGATTCACCCATTTACTTATGCCACCTTAAACATGTTTTAGGTGAGGTCACTTGACCTGCACTGGGGACCTGACCTGAGATGACCCAAACTTAAAATTTTGAAGAAAGTTGCGGAATCGATCAGGAATAAGGTGTGCCAAGCACGGCGGCGCTTAGCGCCGCCGTTTTTTCGTGCCGCCGGTAAACCCCGAAGTGGGTGTTTAAACACCCCCACCGGGGCCAGGGTTAAGTGCCCCGTCGCCAATTTTTCCCAGGTGGCCGGATAAATTTTCGCAGCCGGAAACGCCAATAGGCTAAATTTGAGAGAAATAATTAGCGTATTGACTGGTGAAATAATTTGAAAACTTGGCAAATATTTTTTTTACTTACAGACTTCCAATTCCACCTGTGTTTTGCGACTGTTGCAATGGCGCGGTCGCACCAGTTCGCCTTCACTGTAGACCCAGTGGTGACGTAATAACGTCATATAATTGGGATTATATGTCAAGGTCACGCCATATTAAGGTAAAGATCAAAGGTCAAGGTTATTGATCCCAGTATTCCAGTCATATGGCATTATTCAGTGCGACTAATACTATGCTATTTGGATGTTATATTGCCAGTTATATTGTGCATCATTGCCAATATGTCACACTGTTACATCAGAAGTCAGTGGCCTTAAATGACATTGATCTCATACTTTCAGAGAACATTTCTTGGGACTTTCCCTCTATGACCTTAGTTCTTTTTTTTTTTCAGCATAATCACGGATAGGCCTCCAACACAGCCCAAATGTCTGAGAATGTGTGTGAAGAAGTATGCCGGAATATATGTGTGTGAAGGACCCAATCCTACAAAAGACTGCCTAACAAAGAGGAAAGAGTGAACCAGAACTATTCATTTCAGTAAAACATCTCTGATAGGGCATATACATATCTAAGTACTTCTGAAATTTTAGTTTCACGCTAACAATAAACTCCATCAACGCGAGTCGAGTTCCGACGCTATGAAGACGTCAACACTCACTTTCGACGTCGCCGGAGCAGTCTCCCTCGGCTTGAGACTGTGCGGCACCCATGCCGACCAACACAATCCACTCCCGGCCGCTTCCAGCCGCTCTCAGCCGCTACTGCTAGACTCCAGACTGGCCGCCCAGCTGCTCGAACGGTCCAACAGGCAGCTCCGTGCGGACATAGCACAGGGCCGGAGCTGTCCAATTAGCCGCTCAAGAGCTTGATGTTTCTGCAACAAAAGTGAAATAGGAGTTCGTATCAAGTAGCAGCATCGAATTTGCAAGCCGCAAGTTTAAAATGTCGAGAGCTCAGTATATCCCTGCCTTAACCAAACGTTTAGCCCTGATAAAAATTAAGAAGTTATTTCCCCACCCTTCAAGTTATAGGCATATCGACTTATCAAAATGCATATAATTTTTTATCACAGCCGAACGCATTTGTCCTTATCATAGTCAAAGACATCTGTCATAATCCTAGCCGGGCGCAGATGTCCGGATCACAGCCGGACACATCTGTCCCGATCACAGCTTAACATATCTACCCTGATCACACTTGGACACATATGTCCTGATTACAGCCGAATTAATATGTCTGATCACGTTCGGACACATCTGTCCTGATCACAGTCGAACACATCAGTCCTGATCACAGCCGAATTAATATGTCGTGATCACGTTCGGACACATCTTTCCCGATCCAAGTCGGACACAATCTGTCCTGATCACAACCCAAATCATATGTCATGATCAAATTCGGATACATCTGTCCTGATCGCAGTTGATCACTTCAGACACATGATCATATTTGGACCCATCTGTCCTGATCACAGCCGAAATAATCTGTCCTTATCACAGTCGGGCACATCTGTCCTGATCACACCCGAACACATATGTTCTGGGTTTAACAAGTCCCTGGAAAAGCGTTCACAGGGAGCCTCGTATCAGATAAGCAATGCTCTGCTATATTTTCTTTCCAGCATATGTGCGAGGATCATTTTAAAATCTGCCGATCCCGAGCCGCGCGAACAGCGGCTGACGCTGTAAAGGCGTCAGACACGGTTTGCAACCAAGCGTAATACTATTTTGGGCCTGTCTAGATGCCCGCGAGCCATCTCCAGCTCTGGAAGAATCAGATATGTATTGTGAGGATGTGAGAGTCTCAGACCCATAGGAGGAGTTAAATTAATGACAACGGAAATGTCACCGTCAACCGTAGAGAACCGTTCCCTAACATCATGTACGGTGTTGACTGTTGATAAATGCATCCAGTAAATATCAATCTTTTGGGCTCTCCCGCCGAGTACTAACACCGTGTGCATGCACGATTCGAGAGGCGATTTAAGGTGATTTCAAGTATGACATAGTTGATATGATAATTATGCCTAGGCTACTCTATCAGTTGTGTTGAATAGCCCTGTTGAAACAAAGATCTCACTAAAGTTCAACATATTTAATGTATCAAGGAGAGGAGCTCTATCACGGACAACAAATAGACGGGGGATGAGGTTGTTCTCAGCGGTCACTGGAATACCCCAGCTGTTATTAAGCTATCCCCAACTGTTTTCGGGCAATCCCCAGCTGTTATTCGGCTATACCCAGCTGTCATCACGGGCTGTGCCCGATTGTTACAAGGGTGCGTCCCCATGCATTGTCAGAAAATTTGACTCATTGCTAACATAACATTATTGAAATCCAAAAATCCTCTAACGAAGGTTTTATGTTACCTTCCGCCGATAAGCATGCCACAATTTTTACACTATTTTTATTTTGGTTGAAATCGGAATTGTTTCGCATGAAAAGATGTACATGGACCCCGGTGGTAACGCCCTCAACTGGTGACACTGCTGGGCATAAGAGTACGTCAACAAATCCCAGCCCATTATTTGTTCTGAGACAGTGTCTCAGTCTGCGGAAGCGAACCGTTTAGATTGAAATTATACATCCGTTCCTTTCTGCAGCATCTCAAGGGGAAGGCGAGCCCGCTGCGCCGACCGGAAGTCACCGACTCTTCTCAGGTCATAGGCGGATCCAGCATTTCTGATTACGGGGGAGGGGTCATCATTATGGTTGGGGGCGTCATCCGGACTTTGAGGCGGAAAACCCCATCAGGTGGGCACCAACTCCAATCGAGTTGGCGCCGGCACTTGCATCCAGGAGGAAGGGTAGAAGCAACCTTTCAGGAAGCGCCGTGACGATTTCAGTGAGCTCCGAGGTTCGAACGTGGAAGCAAGTGGCCTTTTTACCCCCTGGATCCGCTTATGGTTCAGGGAGGACAATTTTTTTACGATAATTTCTTTATCATCAATATAGAGCTTAGTTGTCTATAGTTGTTTAGTACATTGATGATGAAATCGGTCCATTTCGTCGTCATTCGTATTTTTCCTTATAGGTATGTTTTAACCTCGAATAAAGGAAAAACACAAAACAGTGTTTATGTTTACCGTTAAGGTAATGTTGAGTGTTCATTTCGGTAACCATCTTTACTAACGTATGTACCTAATACAATTAAAATCATGCACAACAGAGGCTGTTTATTCGGCCCCAGGACTGCTTTCCGTGGAAAACCATTCTCTTGGTTCATTTCGGCGAAACTGATGCGAGCATAACACTATCTCGTAGCCCTGTTTAAATCTCCATTGGATTGCGCTCAGCTAAACCAGATTAACTTCCTTCCCGAGCCCGACGCACCCTCCCTCGAGGGTTTCCAGGCTGTGCTTTCGCCCGTAATAAGGGTCAAAGGAAAATATCTGAATTGTTCGTTTATTCTATCGCCACAAACGGATTTGTGCCTCCATCACCACCGTCCAAGACTAGTGAAGTTGCAGCTTCCCAATGGAAGAGAGCTACTGAATCATCAAATATTGAGGATTGAGTTACCAAGCGCACGCACGCCACTTGGATTCCCAGTAGTCTCCGAGGCGTACGGGAAGGGGTGGGCCACCTGTCCGGCACCCTGGCCTTCCACCGGCACGGCCGGCCGGAGACCTGCCAACGGAGCTCCACCAAACAGTGTGTGAAGTGTGACGTGCCTTTGCGTTTTCCCTGCCTTTAGCCTACCACCAGAGTGTGTAAACGGGCCAGGTTGAATCGGGGTTGAAGATAAGACAGTGATCACATGCTTCGACACATTTCTAACGAGCTGTTTAAGCACGAGAACTGGAGAAGAAAAGAAATGAAAATCAAAATCATGTCCTGTCGAATCAGTTTGAAATATTGTGTCCTGCTGTGTGCTGAACTTTGTAATTTGATATTGATATTTTTATAATTTGGTATTACACTGATGAAGCTGTGCAACAGTGAAACGTTTGTAAATTAAATATAACTTAAATAAATTTCTGTGTGTTCACCTATATCACAGTATGTAGATGTGTTGCTGGATTATGCCAGCAGTGCCCCCCCTTTGGGATCGATATTGCGCGCTAGCGGCAGTGTAGCATCAGGTTTCACGATTAGCGTGTAGAGTATTGATTTTGGTTGAGGAAGATGCATTATTCAAAACAGATTTCAAAGCCTAGGGGAGTGCTTCTTTGATCACATATTCTTGCAATTCCATTGCATGTATTTTAAAGACGTGCAACTCGAAATGGGCGTCAATGTCAACTGGCTGGCTTTTGCATGATCCAGCGGGCTGACTTTTGATCCAGGACTTCATTTCGTGGCAAGGGACTAGGTGGTCGAGTCTGCCCCACCCTTGCCTCGGAACAGCCTCAGGCTATGGATGAACACTGACTTTTTGGGGGGGGTGGGGGGCTTGAACCCCGCCCCCTTCTTGTAACCACCACCGCTTTTGTTGTATATTCTACGGAAGTTTAATATGGCCATAGGAAAAGGAAGTGCAGAACAGTATTCTGCAGTCGCAGAACTGATCAGACTTGGTCTTGGCTAAGGTAGAAAGGTGACTGACCTGGCAAGCGTCTGTACTTTTACAATTGTCATGCCGTGCCGCTCGCAACTGAGGAACTCATGCAGCAGCTGTGACTGTGAAAACGGTTACAGAGCTAGCATCTGCGTTATATCAAGCCAGGAAGGCCGCTCCGGTCTCAGCGCAGCCGCGCGCTCGGGCGTCGGGCGTGGCGTCCGGTCTCCGCTGTCGTCCGTGCAGCCGTTTTTGGTCGCATCTATAGATAAAAAACTTTAAGCCTATGATCATGAAATTTTCACAATGTATTATTTTCATCAGCATAAGACTGTCAGAATAAAATAACGAAAAAATACCAATGGGAACATGTTGTCTAGGTACAAAAGGGTTAACATATAATTAATTTCGGATTTAGAGTTATCATTGCGTTTTTCTCAACCTCATGAAAATCCCCATACCTTAAACTCGGCTTGCTTTTTCTATCCAAAAGGGAGAGGGATGCGTCCCCACGTTACCCCAAATTTTAACGCCGATGGATTGGGATTGTCTGTCCCTCTCAAAGTTAGGTTTCCCCCAGCATTATGCGGACCCCCACCGGAAAATTCACCCAAAACCATGGTCATGCGGTGATTATTTCGCTCAGCCGCCACCTCACAGGCCCTTCTGCTACCATATAGCTCTTCTGAGCCGCACAGGCACCGGATAAGGTACAGGCGCCTCCAGAACCTGTGCTGACAGCCGGATTCACGCAGAGGTGAGCACAAATATGTCTTTCAATAAGCAGAACAATAAACAATTTATTTGCTTTTCACACCTAAAGTGTTTCCGGATTTCAGCTTATATGGAAGTGAATAGTGTAATGACAGAAAACTAATATCCGTTGCATTTCCTTCTGTGTTTATTTATGACTTCATTATGGTGAAATGTTATTGATAAAACCATTGATTTTTTACAATTTCTGTTGTAAGCATTGCAATTTTCAATGCTGAGCATCTTTTTCTATCAGAAGCCATGTTTGATGATTTATCATTTTAGTTTTTGTATTAAGAGAGCTAGCAAATTGCAAATATATACTCTGGGAATATCTTTACCCTTCAGCAGCGTTTTTTATGGTGCTGTCAGACCAAAGACAAGTCAAAGAGGGGGTGAAGGGGCGGTCGACTCCTTAGATCCGTGGGGCCGCCCACCTGTGGACACTGGGTGTTCCGAACGCTCTTAAAATGTGAGACTGTACCGTATAGGGGCCTTAAAACTGGCTCTATAAGATGACGCTGTCAGAGGTGCCCTGCTTTTTGGCGTATTTCATTGTTTGCCCCCTCGTTCGCTGGCAATTGCAGACTTCTGTTTGAGCTTTTTTCCGGTAACCAGGACACCAACCTTCTTAAAAACAGCCTAAGCTCTCGTTGGGAGGGTACCCTTTGGAATGCACTAAAGATGCACTCCAAGTTCATCCCCCTGAGGTACCACTCCCCTCCTCATCTGTCATAAATCACTGAGCCGAGCACAATAAACAAGGTTCCATCAGGCCATTTTTCTTAATTACAGTTTCTGTCAACTTCTGTGGTGTCGTTTTGTTAGTGATGGCGGACAGAAAATTTCGCTCTGAAAAATGTGGGTTGATAAAGCTCAGTCCCGCTAGTTTGTAAGATATTCATATATGCGTAATATTTTTCATAGAAATATTAAAGGGGAGAATGAACTCGGTCGATCGTTTCTGTACTGCCTCCAGTAATAGTCCATCGTTTTCTCGGTCGTTTTGGTAGCGATGCAGTTTTCTTCGTACCATATTAGGCGTAACCAGCATCTTTACAGCTAAACCCGGAACTTACCATGAGGCAATCCAGAGAGAAACGTGACAAAACAAAGGAAAAAAACACTTTCTGACCTTTTTGTGGTTCAGGTTGCCTTCCTGAGAACGTGGGTAAGAAAGTGGATAAAGAAGCGATCCCTTGACTAATGAGCAGTCGACAGTTTAAGTAACTGGAAGTCCCCAGCACAGGCGGACGCAGAGGCGGGCAAGGGGCCATGCCCCCAATGACCAAATTTTTGGTCGTTTTTTAACTTAACTACGTTTTTACGATTGCTCCCGAGATGGCCTCCCCAAACGGCACTCCTGCGTGCGCCCCTGGGCCCCAGCGTATATCTTTGGTTTATTCCGTTCTCAAACACGTGAAAAGTACGGTAAAGCTTGTTAGGAGACCGCATATATCGTAATATCGGGTGCTATCCTTCCGCAGTAGTTTTATATATACATATGTGCAGGGGCAGGTTCAGGGGGACCAGTCCAGCCATACATCCCCAAAACGAAACAGGGAGTCAAACTCTCTTTTGCCCCCAACTCCCCACCCCCAAGCAAAGTGATATACTGAAGAGAGAGAAAGAGTGACGAATAGAGCTTTCTCCGGTGACACTTTTTCTGCTCGCCGAAATAGTTTGACATGTATGCTTTTATCGAAAACACATATTGCACGGTCAGGCCCCCAAAGCTATTCCAGGGCCCCTTCGGGGAAGGCCGGGCCCCTTGTCAGGGTTCGCCTCCCCTTGGGCATTTTCTGGATCCACTTCTGGCACCAGTGCAACACGTGCGGCGTCCTCAAATGGACTGTTTCGTAGAGGACGGGGTGGGGGGGTACTAACCTCTTGTGATTTTCAAAAATAGCGAGAAAACAGCACTGTCGTATTGGGCAGTCCTGTCAACTGGTCTTTTGGCAGCTCCTAATAAATGTTGCGCCAAGCTCATCCGGTGACCCGGCCAGACCAGTCCAGCTCTGGTGGCCCGGCCTCCAGATAATGTTTAAAGGGGCGGCAGTAAGGGCGCCCTTAAGGCATCGATCTAGGAATCGTAACTACCAACCAGTGCAATAACTCACGGTAACGGGAAGTTTATATCAATGAGCTGGGGTCAGTTAACATGGGCATTGTCCATGTAAACTGACCCCAGCCTCACTGCCCATTGGGCAGTGAAGAGTGGCCTGGCGTCAATGTGCAGTGGTGGGGGTCCTAAAGTGCCTCCCCCTGAGGTCTCGGAATCAACGAGGCTTAGAAAAACACCCGACTGAGAGTTTTTGAACTCCAAAGTGGTCTACATGATGACCGATGTTTATTGACCTAGGTCAATCAATATTGTATCAAACAAGATCAAACAGATGGTAAGGATTGAATGTCACCTGACCGATCGTAAGGTACTGGGACAAAGATCAAACGATCTGAGCCATGGGCTAACTACTGGGAAATTCCATGATAATGTGAAAAAGCCGAGAATATATTGAAAGAGGAATAAGGTTATACAGGGAAAGTCCCAAAACTTCATTGGAAATTGTGTGGTCAAAGTCATTAAAGGTCACTGGCCTATAACACAACAATATGACATATTCTCAATAATGTATAGTATGACTGGCACTATATTTACCCTTGGGTGAACAACAAGGGTTTGACCTTACAAAAAACAATTGAACTTAAAATGTACCACTGACCTTGCCATTGAGTTGCCTTTACTATGAAGCCATCACATACGTCATCACATACTGATTAATGTTGTCTCACCGAAACACTCGAGCCAATAACCTTGAAAATGCTTGTATGACCTTAACCTGTGACTTTAGAACATCGATCTTAATGTGAGACGACCTTGAAATATAATCACGATTATATGGCGTTGTTACGTCATCACTCGTTCAAAAGTGCAGGTGAACTGGTGCGACCGCGCTATTTGGACGGCCTCAAAACATAGGTCTGATTTTGAAAGCATATGCTTAAAAAATACAAACTGATTTTCATATTTTTTCACTAGTCGAGCGCACATAAATTCCCTCAGATGTAGCTGTGCAACGTTTCCCGGCTGCAAACGGTTATCAGGCCACCAGAGAAAAATATGTGGGGAGGGGGCACCTTAGCGTGTTTAATCGCTGCGGCCTCTTTATTGGAGATGCGTGGGAAATTAGTTTAGGTTCGTTAACTACGCATGGTATAGTGATAAAACATTCATTGTAGCGAAAGTGCGTCTGACTTGCCACTGCGGTTTCATCGATATAGATGATGACCCATGCTGACTTTGAACTGACCTTAGGGCACGTCAACTTTAGGATTTGACCTGGCAAGGCTATTGGATACATCTTAAGACTAGAGAATGGTGTTTACATTCTTTTGCATGGCTTCACTCTAATATCTGTTCACACATAACATAAGTTTTAATTATTTCTTTAATGATATACTTTCGGAATTGTGAGGAATACTTTTACGGTTTACTCCAGGTTCATCTCATCATGGCTCAGCTGCTCCAATCCTCATTCTTAAAGGCTCAGGGGGGAGGAGTCGACACACTACAACAATACAACGCCAGCATCTTGCGAATCCTCCTGTACATAACAGAGCTTTGGAACAATACAAACAGAAATTGTGGTTGGTTTTGAATGAACATAACATTTTCACACGCCCAGGCGAAAAGCGTCTTTGGAATTTAGCCACAAATGACATACCTTAATGCGGACTGCCGAAAATCAGTGGCCGCACTCATAGCAAACTTCCCCGGCCCGTCCTTACCTGTTATTTTTGTATTTGTGCGAGTATGTGCGAGGGGGAGCCGAGCAGTCTGCTCACGACACTCGCTCTCCGGCGTTCACGAAACCACTGAGGGACGTCGCGGCCGGGTTCACCGCCGGGCTGGCTTCGTCGGTGTCGTCGGAGTCGACGTATGACCATCTATTGCCGTCGTCTGTTCACTCTCCACTGGCAGATCCACAGGTGCGGCGCTCTGCGAGCTCCGGGATCAACAGATGCGCTGCCGCGGTAAACCCGCTCTCCGAGATGATGCGGCACGGATACTCGTCAATTTGCGGAGAAAATGGTGGGCAAAAGAAACGTGACAAGCAGGGTTGTGACGTTGGAGATTGGCATTTATTTGTTTAAACACAAATACAAATATAAAACCCCATGCAACAACCAAAAAAAAATCTGAAGGAATCTCATCAGCATTTGTGGGAAAACGTCCTCACCGCAAAAAAGGAGCGCACTTGTGCGACCAGCCGACCGAATCGATTCCTTTCACAGCACCTCCTCACACGGGGCGTCCACTAATGGGGTGAGTGCCGGCAGCCGAGCAAACCCGATTTACGAGGTGTCTGCCATGAGAGCGCGCCGGCTCCTCTCGCAAATGGCACTCCAGCCGCAGGCCCGGGGTAGTGTTTCCGCCGCTATTTCAGTGTTTCACGGAAATTCTGGACCATCGGAGCTGTTCTATGATAGAGCCGAAACACTTATGAAATGTTATAAGTGGTTTAGCTGAACAACATACGCCCATAGCGCTGAATTGAAGAGAATATGGCGGTGATTTTGGGTATGCATTTAATTTTCATGGTGTGGAAACTTGGGATTTTGTGATGGGCGGCTCCCGTCGTTTGCAGTTAATTGCGGGCTCACTTTCAGTAAGGAACATTAATGAGCACTGTCTATCCCAACAATGGGTACAATGAGACCTTTGGCCTCATCATCTTCGCCTCATCCCTGCCCGGTTATATGGAAGTACGTCAGGTGGAAATTAATAATCCAAAATATTTCTTACCATTGAAAGAAATAAACTGAATTAGTTCCAGCTTAATGCTTAGAGTTTTTAAAACAACTATACGGACTTTGGCTGCAAGTATTTTGTACTCATCCTTGCAGTAATTTACCCCCATGAATGGGTTTTCGATAAAGGCAAGGGAGCATTGGCCTCAGAGCTTTTAATTTTCAGGTGTACTTACTACACACCTTACGCATATAGCCAATTTTGTATGTGTCTTGTTAGTCTGGGATTGAACATGGAAATAAGACAATTAACTTTCAAACCCTATTAGTATAGAGGAAATATCAGCTCGCCGACGTTTTTTTCTCGTGCTGTGCTTAAACAAAAAGTGCCGATTTTGCGTTTCTTGCCTTTTTCTAGCAACACAAATCTTCCATGGCCAATGAACGGCTCCAGGGACATTTTTGGAGGACATGCTGCCAGATACTTGGCTGTAATGGTCCATCTACAGATATATTAGACCAAAAAATGAAGGTGGGGATGAGGTGGCTTAGTGGATAGCACCCTTGTCTTCTAAGCCACCGGTCCCGGGTTCAAGTCCCGGCGGAGCCTCTGAACAAGTCGATCTGATCCTCAAAATCCCTTTCCTGGACTTTTGACCAAGAAAAAACTCAAGTTATCTCCATGACGTGTGAGCAGCTGTAGTAGACGATTTTTCACATGATTTTCTAAAAAACAAGACCGCCAAGGTTATGGATATAAGGAAAATTGAGAAAACAAAGTTAAAACACATGCGGTGGGTTTTGGCCGCGATTCCGAGAAAATAATGAGCTTGAACTGATCCAAAGCAAGGATGAAATCAGAGTTCGTGTGCCAGCGTAGTCCCCGGAAGACGAGCGAGGTAGTAAAGCCACATTACGTCAGCTGTTAACATTTTGCGGAACCCAAAAGTTTAACAATTTACGAACGCTATGTGCAGGGACAGATCTAGGAGTCCAATCCAGCCATTGTCCCCCGAAAGTGGCTAAGTTTCGCCAATTTTTGCTTATTTTGGCACATTGCCTTCCAAAACACTTTCTTTATTTTAGCCTGGTTGCCGCCCCGTAATAGTTGGTCAATATCCGCTCTCGGGCTATGTGCATTTCGATCGGTGCCAATTAGTCCCGTTACGCGGACTCAATCCATCTACAAGCAAAAGTAAATGCTGCTTAAAGCTTTTAAAACCTTATTTGTTTGTCAGGGGGACGCCGTATCAGACATTTATTTGCGCCAATTCTGCTTATTCTTGGGCGTAAATTTCAGCTTTATATATTATCATTGTAAAGTGCATTCTGATTCAAAGGTGTGATAATTCAGAGCTCGTTCTGTAAAAAACTTCAAACACCCTACACCGTGGTGCCGTCATAACATCAGAAGCCCGCAACGAACGTACCAATATCACAAGGTGCTTTATTAAAGTCACAGCTTCAAAAGATACGTTGTTGAATCCTTCGTCGGTGCTACCCGACACATCAAGAAGCTTAGTGGTCACGCCAATACACTCACTGCAACACTGGTGGACGCAGAGAGGAGGGGGGGGGCAAGAGGCCGTGCCCCCCAAAATGGCGAAATGGTGGCACACTTCCTTAAAAAGCACTTGTTTTTACGATGTTTCCCTAGCTGCCCCCTCCCCAAACGGCGCTCTTGCGACCGCCCCTCCACTGCAACAAGCTGTTCAGAAGAAATGAAGACTACTCCCCTTGAATTTTTCTTAGGTCTGAGACCCCGGGGTTTGCACAAATTTGTGCCGATAAATTGTTGTTTACTCTCTGCAGTATTATCAGAATATTCCAAAAGATTGTGCAGGCTGTATCCTCACAAAACAGGACTGTCGACGTCGCAGAAATAATACCGGTTCAGGCACTCGGGGAAAGTGAGCTCGATTTAGGCACATGACAAGCTGGGCATATTATACTTTCAAATAGTGAACCCTCAACAAATTGTTCTTGGAAAAAGCAATGAAGGAAGGATATGCACCTACAGCACGTGCCCGTCACGTAACATACTCTGTTCTTGTTTCTTAGTGAGGGTTCAAGGATTCTATTTCGCTTGAAGCTAGACGAAAACGAGGTGATAGAGTAAATTACCATGTATTTGACGGCATTTGCCACGAGAGCATCACAAACCAACTTTACTTGATCCTGTATTTCAAGGATATCATATCATATCCCACTGGTCATAAAACAAAGAGATACAGACTCGGAGCTGTTTGTTGCACCATTTGCAAATCTAGATGAGGTTGGGTACCGTTTTGAGAACACCTTGCTGCTGCTGCTATTTCATGCACAAGATCAAAGAGAGCCCTCTTGGGGACGTACTCTAGCTCATCTTACTGATGAACTGGCACCTCTTGAGGTCGAGGGACTTGAAACACTCTATTTGGGAAAGTTGATTACCATCAACGGGCGAGTTGAGTTCTTTGTGCCGATAGTCCAGTAGCACACATCATCTGTGGAATTTTGTCAGCATTTTTTCGAACCTAACAGTTGTGCCGGTGTTGTTCCGGAACGGCCGCTTTCAATGCACCAGTTTAGAACAAAAGCGTCCTCCCCTCATTCTCACGCTCAGTACGACGCAGAAATAGCCGCAAGTAAAAAAGTGATAAAACAGAAATATTTTTAAAACAAGGGAATTTGAAGATATTTTTTGCAGATTTTCGATACAATTGCCGTGCCTCCTGAGAATATTTCAATCCTTCCACATGGCTGGCTTATTCCCATTCGATCTTGTTCACAACCTGTTTGGGTGAGTAGTGAAGTAACATTTTTCGCTTATTTTTACTTGGTGTGTGAAACAAACTCTGTTCGATTGGATAAACTTAATAACTGCATTTTGTAATTTGAGTCGATTGGTTCGTTCCCGCGGTCGGTTCGGAATAGTACGTACTGAAGCTGCTCGCATATCCAGGGTTATTGATCGTCACGGGCTGTCAGTAGGTTCGTTTGGTACAGCTTTACCTTGATCGCTATCGAAACACGAGCTTATCCTTAAGCCCAGCCTTGCTGGAGTACTAATCCTAGTTTATGCTCTGGTATGGTTCTTCGTTGGTCGCCTGCATGTGGTGAGCGCATCAAGACTGATGGATTTTGTGAATAATGTTGAGTCGATAGTTGCGGATAGTTGATAGCAGTTAGTTGAGTCCATAGGAGTTAGACAAACAATATGTAAAATGTTGAACCAAGCTATGCCGTGTAAGGTACGGTCCATCAATTCACGTAATTTTTAAGCCTAATATTTTAAACCTAATAATTTTTAAGCGTAATTTTCGACCAATAATTTGACACAGGCATGACCTCCTAATCATTTAAACGCATATACCTTTCTATCCTCACCGGTGTGCTTGTTAGGAAAAAGTTCAATATTTTTAGTGCATCCTAAACGGGCGTTTTCCTAACTCCCTTGGTATTTAAGATCCCAAGGGACCGAATAGCATAACCCATCCCCCCTCCTCCTCCTACTGATTCTGTATTTTACAGAACTGACGTAAGAGGGTGTTGTAACAGGGGTCTGATGTTTTTAGTTATCATATTGAAAATCATTGTTTAATCTTTTTCAGATGTTTTAACGTATAGGTGGAATAATGTTGATACCATAAGGGCACAGCCAAACATCATGACAAGCAGAAGCAATCCGAACCTCAAATACGTGTCAGTTTCATTTTGTTGATCGATGCCTTCACTTCTGTGACGAAAGCGCTATCAATGCAATTATGGATCCGGTAGTAAGAACCAATTCTGCAAGGGTGAAGTCCCATTCTTCACAACCAGCCCATTCTGCCCTGGGCTTTTCTAATACGCTGTATCCTAGGAAAGCTCTGCCTCGGCTCTCTTCAGACATTGTTTTTCGGCAAAAAACATCCACCGTCGCGCTATATAGCTGACGGAGAGGTTCATGGCAACTGGCAGCAGTCAATGCAACACAATTCCAGTCGATAAGCCGAATACGCCGTCTGAGCTGTGACACCGGCGTGAAATGTGAGTTCAGTTCGTGACTTTCCGCCACCCAGGGGCGCGATCGATTTAACAGGGCCTGCAGCGGCGGTGGGAGTCCCCCAGTAGTGCGGCCGATCAGACAGTGAGGCCGTGTGAATGACGCCGAGTGTTGGGACGTGCCGCGTCTAGCAGCCTCGGCGTGCCGCTGGAATCCCGATCAGGCAAGTCAGTCACTTACCAACACCTTTTGCATATGTTTCCTGACAACCCTGCCCTGAAGCATTCGGCCGGTCCGCACTGAAAGAAAATAATGAAGACAGCTATGTCCCAAACAGCAGCACCAAGCGAAACAGCATGACTCCAGGAAATCCCAAACAGCAGACTCAATATACCTCTCGTAATACTCTTCTAGAGAAATCCCCTAGGAAAATAATTTGCCAATTTTGGCAATAAAAATATACCTCAACCATCACACAGAGGATTGGCCCACTCACCCCGGGTCCCTGATTGGCCCTCTCATCCCGGGTCCCTGATTGGCCTTCACACACCGGGTCCCTCTAACCTTAACAAGCCGCTGCACTTCTGCCGGATTAACTCCGACGTGCCAAAGCGTGCACGAGGCTCGCAGGGGGCGGGGGGGGGGCGAGTAGTTGAAAGACTAAACAATAGGGGATGCTGAGCACTAAAGGCTGCGGCTTACTTTGAAGTTCCCTGTCTTAACACAGAGCGGACCACCAATAGAAATAATACATTTTGGAAGTCTGCCTAAGAGCAGATCTTGGCAGAGTCCACAGAAGAGTATGAAGGAAGTTGTGGAGCATTTGCAGTCATAAGACTTTACACTGCAGTCAGAAACACCATATTTGTTTTAATTTAGCAGCATCCCTGTCTGGCTATGCGATATTCGATCAGGCTATCTGCCACTGATTACAATCAGTCCCGATTATAATCGAAGTATTCTTCGGCAGCGGCGTCCGGACCTTCACAAGTGTGTAAGCTGAAGCCGAAAGTCGTCTCAGGCACAAACAGGCTCTATATCTGAGCCAATGCAGGCCTGTCGTAAACACGCTCACAAGTTCGGAGATAGCGCTCGGTTTTTGATTGTCAACTCAATTGAGTGCCCGCTATTGAGCTTGAGGACACACCGAGCAAATGGAGACGCGACTGATAGCTGCAGCACCATTTTAGGCACGGAAACTGATCGTATGTGCGTTTGCAGTCTTACCCCGGATATCGGGCAGGCACTCAAGTGTTGCATTAACCCTTGCACGTACTCGGGTTTTCGCCACCTTCGCCCGTACAGAGGGAGGGTTGTTGCGACCCCCCACTCGCGATTGGCCCCTACCTGACGTAGAGTTCCGTGGTAAAAACCAGCGTGTTGGTCGTCACAAGTGCTCGCGATTGATATCAATTTTTATGACTTTAGGTCATAAGGTTACCTTCCAGATCAGGTCGATGACCTTATTTTCGCCCTGTTGCGGCCAATTTTGCCGTTTTGGCTGTTATTGACCGGAATTTCGGGAACAAATCACATTTGTATGGTAATTAAATTGAGAAACTGACATTCGCGCGTCGATTAATGTGCTATACATCTATGTGACTCATCTAGGTAATGCAGGAGGTGGGGTCAAATGTCAAAGGTCACTAACCGGTACAACTCGAAATTGCCCAATATGTCTAATTTTCAGTTTCATAGGGGTAATTTTAGACGCTGAATTCAACTTTAGCACTTCAAACAACGTCACATGCTTCTTTCATCAAAATCTCGGGTCATCAGGTCAACTTCCAGGTCAGGTCAATGACCTAGGTTGACCTCAATGAGTAGGTAAAACGGTCAAGTCTATATTGGCAGCAAGTCAACTAGTTCATTGTCCACATCATTGAAATGGACTATTCATAAGCCATTATGCATCATTTATCCAAATTTACTGCCTGTCTAATCATATCTCACCGCTTACACCCCCTTCAAGGTCAATTAGGTCAAAGGTCGAAAAAGGTCAAGTCTGTATTGGAGGAAAAACTTCTTGTTTAGCGTCCTTCTCATGTTCCAAATTGACTATTCATAAGAAATGTTGCATCATTTACGCCAAGTGCCTGCTTCATAATCTGTTATTGCTTACACCCCTCCAAGGTCAAATAAGGTGGAATTTCGAAAGAGGTCAAGTCCACAAAATATGCAAACCAACCAATTTAGTGTCCATATCACTCACATTGACTATTCATAAGCCATTCTGCATCATTTACGCCCAGTAAGTGCTTGCTTCTTTATCTGTTATTGTCTACACCTCTCTTAAGGTCATATAAGGTCACAGGTCGAAAAAGGTCAAGTCCGTATCGGACGAAAGTCAACTAATTCGGTGTTCATCTCATGTCGAAATACCGAATCGAAACACGCATATGTAGTCGTTATTCGACGCAGAGTTATCACTGAGGCCACGCAAGGTCAAATAAAGGTCATTGAAGGTCAAGAAAGGTCATGAAAGGTCTAAACTGATAAAAGTGATCATCAAAAGTTGGAAAAAATGTTCTGGGCCAGTTCATGAGCAAATGCTGCAAAAGAACGATGAGAGTCTGGAGCATTCACGTGAAAACGGGTGCAGGCGCCCAAATTACCTCAACATGCTTCCACTCCTGAGGTCATAGCTCCGGGACCTTGAAAGGTAGAAGCATTTTTTTTCAAAACATGCGCAATGAATGCCCCAGGGGCTATCAAACTTTCAAGGCTCTAACTTAAAAAGTTAGGTTTTAATTCTCGAAAAATCTTAGGGGGAGGGGGTTGCAACAACATCCCCCTGTACGTGCGAGGGTTAAAACACAATGCAAATATAGGGATACGTTTTTGCAGAAAATATGTTAGAATATGACAATATGAAATAAATATAAAATTTTATGAATTAAAAAAGGAAGAGCACGCACTAAAAAACATGCACAATAACGTTAAAACCATACCCTAAGCACAACGCTTAGGCTTAAAAATTACGTGAATTGATGGACCGTACCTTACACGGCATAGCTTGGTTCAAAATTTTACATATCGCTTGTCTAAATCCTATGGACTCAACTATCTGCTATCGACTATCCGCAACTATCGACTCAACATTATTCACAAAATGCGACACAGAGAGTAGCCAATCACATACTGCACTCTGTCAGACAGTGGCGGGCTAGCGGTCCGCCACTAATGACATGCTAAATGCTTCTTTAGCAAATTACACGTCTCGCAGAACACAAATATCTGCAATAGTGTAATGTATATCGCCCAACCTCGATGGCCGGACTGGAGCTGGCTAGGATCGCGCTAATACAAAATTTCATACCGCAGCCAAACTACGACACATGTGTAGTTTCTGAATACAAAGGGCAGCCGCTATCGTCTTAGGGAGGCTCCCTCAATCGCATCAGATGTCCCATTCTTGGCTTGTTCTCACACTCCGCCCACGGAACTTCCTATCAGAGCCCTCCTCGAAAGTCAGACTCCCTCCTCTCCCAGGAGCAAAAATGAACGCCCCATTGCCGCTTGGACGGGCCCTTTGCCTGGCCTTCTCATTCCATATACTGACCTCCCCAAGAGCACTCTGCCTGGGACACCCCTGGACCCCTACTGTACAGTACTGAACAGTTAACACCCTACCTGGGACACCCCTCGCCCTCCCGCTGAACAGAACTACTGAGCACTCTGCCTAGGACACCCCTGGTCTTCCCATTGTACCGAACTACTGAGCACCCTGCCTGGGACACACCCCTGACCAGTGGCGGATCTAGCCGGTCGGTTTGAGAGGGGAAAACCACCAAAGAAGAAAAGCAACAAAAAACGACACAGGGTGAAAAATATGGGCTCGAGATCCTTTTTTCCATCCAAGGTCCAATATTTACACTAAATTTAACTGGTTCTGTTTGAAGGTGAGAGTTGAAGCACCAAAATCTTGCTTATAAACTAAAATGGAGTCGGGGAGAAAAGGAGGTCGATCACTTTGGGGGAGGGTAAAAACATAGTTTTGCCCCGAGCTTTTCCGTTGGGGGAAAATGCCTTTTTGTCCCCCCTGGATCAGCCACTGCCCCTGACCCTCCTACTGTACAGAACTACTGAGCACCCTTCCTGGGACACCCCTGGTCCTCCTACTGAACAGAACTAATGGGCACCCTGCCTGGAGCACCCCTGGACCTCTCAGTGGTACGGAGCTACTGAGTATCCTGCCTGGGACACCCCTGGTCATCCTACTGAACAGAACTAATGGGCACCCTGCCTGGAGCACCCCTGGACCTCTCAGTGGTACGGAGCTACTGAACACCCTGCCTGGGACACCCCTGGTCCTTCTACTGTACAGAACTACTGAGCACCCTTCCTGGGACACTTCTAGTCCTCCTACTGTACAGAACTAATGGGCACCCTGCCTGGGGCACCCCTGGACCTCTCAGTGGTACGGAGCTACTGAGCACCCTGCCTGGGACACCCCTGGCCCTCCCACTTCAGTGCACTGGTACGGAGCTGCTGAGTACCTCACCTGAACACTTGAGGATAACCCTCTCTATAAGTAAGCAAACACTCAGTCGGTGAAATGTTTAGATGAAAACGTGAGCTAAACACAGTGGCGGATACAAGGGGAGTCTAGAGGGCTCAAACCCCTTCCAAATTTCGGGGTGCCTATATGTAGATTCCTCAACTTGTTCGACGTCATAAAACACGGATGGCTTCATGAAAAGGCATGGTTGCCGCTTCAAATTTATATCAAATTTTCACCATAACTTCTATTTAACTCCCTAACTTCTGCTTACATCTGCTTACTTCTTAACTTCTGCCCTAAAGCACATGACAAATATTCAAGACAAGACACTGCACACCATTCTATAATTATAAGTCAATGATGCGGGCCAAATCGGCATACCAGTCCAAATGCTATCAAAACGGTATCACTTAGCAAAACAAACGATAAGGCAAATGAGTTTCAACAATATTCCAAGACACTAAACTAAAAACACTGACGTCCACGGGGTAGATACTGTAGCACTCAATACAATACCAGCGCCGATGTCAGCCAGACCGGAAATGACCGAGGTCACACGCCTGACCGGCAGGCGCCTGGCGGTACCGTGCAGAAACCACAAATAGGCCTAAATTAAACTATCACCTGCCAATAAAAGTACCAGAGTAATTATCTTCCATCACATCAAGCCTTTACCTAAAATTCGTTAACCTAGCCCCTCAAATAAGCAACCTAATAATAATGTCTAAAGTATGACAGGAACCAGGTCAACATCTACCGCAACTGGTGGTGACATGATCAACTCAAATCGGTAGCGCGAAAGTGCTGCCACATTAAATACAGTTTACTTCAGGGTGCCGCTTTTGTAACTACCAGCAAATGAACCGTAGACACCAGTCTACACATAGTAATGCATAGCCGAAGGCTGTTCGAGGCAATGACGAGGAGGCTCCAACGCCCTAGCTTTCCCCCTCCCACCGAAATGTTGTCCCTGGATCCGCCACTGGTTTAATACATAGAATACTTATTCAGACCACATCCACGCGAGTCCGTGCGAAAAGAACAAAGCAGATTGCCATCGATACCGCACCTCTAAAAATAAGATTGATAAATTTGTGAACTAAACGAAGAGGAAACGACAAACCTGAGATATGAAACCGATTGCAATAACTGTGATTGGTGCACTGTTTTGTTCTATTGCACTCAAACGTATTCTTAGTAGCAGAGCATTACCGAACGGTACACTGGGCTTATTCGATTAACACTAGTCTAATAGTCCCTAGCACGCTTGGAAAGTGGCGACACTTCCTGTCTCCGCCGATCACTGTGTTTTGAATTCCCGTTTTACTAACGTGGACTGGAATACAATAGCAAATAAAGGGAGGAGCCGTGGCAGAAAACAATTGTGCATCATCATATAGCGACTCAGCCCCCTACAGGGCAGCCCGCTGCGCCCACCGGACACTCCACTTGTTGGGGCGCAAATGTGGCTCTGCTGGTGCCGGTTTCCGGGGTCGTCGTACCGTCGCTCCGCCCCTGACATAGTTATATCCCCAAAGATCTTTGTCCGCGCTTTTTCGAAATATGCATACGGTTCGAACAGAAGAATCGAATGAACACAATCTAGATAGAGTAATCACAGCCACATTTTGTCCCTTAGTCGTCTAGTTGTGCTTGTTTTATTGTTTATTTATGCAATTATGCTGTATGCAATACTTATGTTTTATTGCAATACAGTCAATAACACCTTCCACACGACAGGGGGAGAACATCACCGTCTTCTTTTGCGGGTGGATGCTGGAATTTCCGAGAAGACGATCAAAAGGACAACCGAGAAGTGTAAAGAGAGAAGTGGATTACAGCTTCAACATGTCGATGCACGCAAAGGAACAAGGCAAGCTATTGGAAACATGCTCGAATGACAAGCCATTGTCTAGCCACCAAACCAATGTCGAAAACACCGCAACAAATCCAGGGCAATCTAACAACCCGGAGAACAGCGATCCGCCGGCAGCTCGCGCTGATGAGCCATCAGCACCTCTCGTTCGGTCGCTCAGAGGTCAATTCGCCTCGGAACATCGACCAACACGCCAGAGGGAGAATTCGTCGCGACTGAGACGTGACGAGTGTCGCATCGAACTCGACCTCAGCCGGTCGGAGCTGCGTGTGCTGCCGCCCACGCTTTTTCACCCCACCGATGTCCTCACGGTAAGCCGCTTACAATCAGCAAAAAGGCGTGACTGGCGCCGCTATTCACCTCACCTGCCTGATCGGATGGGGATTAGATCAACAGGAGAGGTAGACTAATGAGGGTAGTGGTAGGCGCGGCGAGGTACTAGGCATAGCCCCAGCAATTCTGAAATAAAATCAACACATTTGAACCGGATTTAAAATGAACATGTTGGGAGCATTAAACTCACCACCCAGTGAATTAAGGGATTATTTGCGTACTGCATTTAACACTAGCACAATACCTTGAACACTACCACAATACCGGAAACGGACATTTTGCATTTGTTGAATGGAAAATTTTTAGTGGTGGACAAATCATTACCCATAAATACTTGCTGAAAACTATTCATTGAACGCCTCAGATAACGTGATTTGAACAATTTTAATTGTTTTTCCATTTATCACCCTCCTCCCTTCCTCCCGTTACGGCAAATCGAATGACGTACCATATGACCAAACTAAGTCAAAACAAAAATGTCCTGACGTTCGGTCACGTCAAAATCACTATCTGGCATAACATAGCCAATAGTTATATCAGCCAATCAATGATAATTCAACGCATTGGCGCCAAAATGAAAGCTCTATCGTAATATACAGCGAAGTTATTGATCCAAGCCTGAAAACCTGTTTAAGTAGTTCCTGATGACCTCCCAGAGGTCACAGGTTCAAACTTACTACATGACCCTGAAGACCTACAATACTAAAAGTCTATGAATAAGAACTTATCCTGAGCTGTCTCTACAGAGCCATTTTTTTACAAATTTCCGTTTTTCCCATGTATTGATAATGGAGAGGTCATAATCCGTACCTGACCCGTGGTCATCGATATCCAAAATTCCCTTACAAACTTGTAATACGTTGTGGGTTTATTATGCTCTATGAATTAACAAAATATTAAACCTGTTTATACTGGTGCCTCTCGAAACGTTTTTGGAGGTAAGGTCACTTGACCTGGCCTGGTGATCTGGCATAAGAGGATCCAAACTTAAAGTTTGGGGAAAAATTGCGCAATCGATGAAGGATTAGGGTGTGCTAAGTACGGAGGCACACCGCGTAGCTGTTTTCTGACAACGTCGGAAAATCCAAGGGATTATTCAAACACCCACCTCCCACCTCAAGGGGCGAATGCCAACATGTACTTATCACTCCATGATATGCCTTGCAAGTTTCAATTCACTCAAAATGGATTACTCCATTGCCATCAGCACTGCGAGCCTGAGGGCTACCGGTTTCCGGAGTCAGTATTAGAGAGACTAGCTGCACGGCTTGCCAGATTGTTCTTTCAGTGAGATGAGTGTAGTACAAAAGCTGGCACCAGCTCTTTAGCAAGTTAGCCATCCCTCAGAAATCAGCACCGATCTTTGAACGTGAAGAATTGCGGCTTTACAACGCAACGACTGCTGATGTCACACGGCGTCACCAATTCTCACAGTATCAGGATGTTATTATGGAAATCAGAGGACTTACACAGAATATTTACGCGAAACTTTAACACGCGCATTGACGGCGGCACCCTTCAAAATAAAGAGGGGGGGGGGCCCCCCCCCAAAAAAACAAAAAAAAAAAAAAAAAAAAAAAAAAAAAAAAAAGGTAAAAACCCCCCCCCCCCCCCAAAAAAAAAAAAAAAAAAAAAATTTAAAAAAATAAAAAAAAAAAAAAAAAAAAAAAAAAAAACAAAAACAAAAAAAAAAAAAAAAAAAAAAAAAAAAAAAAAAAAAAAAAAAAAAAAAAAAAAAAAAAAAAAAAAAAAAAAACAAAAAAACAAACAAAAAAAAAAAAAAAAAAAAAAAAAAAAAAAAAAAAAAAAAAAAAAAAAAAAAAAAAAAAAAAAAAAAAAAAAAAAAAAAAAAAAAAAAAAAAAAAAAAAAAAAAAAAAAAAAAAAAAAAAAAAATAAAAAAAAAAAAAAAAAAAAAAAAAAAAAAAAAAAAAAAAAAAAAAAAAAAAAAAAAAAAAAAAAAAAAAAAAAAAAAAAAAAAAAAAAAAAAAAAAAAAAAAAAAAAAATAAAAATAAAAAAAAAAAAAAAAAAAAAAAAAAAAAAAAAAAAAAAAAAAAAAAAAAAAAAAAAAAAAAAAAAAGGTAAAAAAAGGTTAATCTTAAACCGGAGTCAGCACCGTGAAAACCCTAGCAAGCTTCCGCGAAAGCATTTACGGGTTTTTACACATGCATGCTGGCTAAGCCGCCAGTGGTGTATAGATGGTTAGTGGTATGAGAGGGTTGGCGCATTTTAGCTACAGCCCCCTGCAATTGAATCTGTACACATTAGGCTCAGAAGTTTTTGTTATAGAGTGAGCGAACTACTGCTGGCAGAGTCGTGATTCAACATGCAGCTTGTGTGTTTTGCTCTTAGCTATGGATTATGTACCGACTTAGGTATGCTCAGAAGCGTCATGTTTTAGAAATTAATAGTGAAAAACTAAATTGTCACGAGACAGCTATCAAAAATGTTTTCTGCAAATTATCTTCAAACTACGAGCCTGGAGTTCAGTTTTTTGGGACAATATATAAAACCAAGGACAAGATACACATGCTATATATGTAATAATGGCCGAGAAAGCAATAGTCGTCCAGAATCTAGCCAAAAGCTGCTGAGCCTAGTGTGTACAGATTCAATTGCAGGGGCTGTACCTGCTCCCTAAAGTCACCAGGCACGGTCAAGTGGGCAGATTGCGTGGCGCTAGTACCCTGTTTGCATCAGGTGCGCCTTTCTAGTTACGGAGAAATATATCACCCGAAAAAAACGCAAGCGGGTAATGCAATCCACCTGGGTCTGGTTAACTCGCCTGCATGTCGTATATCTATTTTCAGCGCACTGTTATGCTCCAACCAGCACTGCCGTTTTACACTTTCAGCGTAATGTATTCACCGGATTCACCGGCATACATTATTCCTGCGTGTCAGCTAGTTCCTGATGAGATATTGAAGTTGGCCGGATGTTGCAGCACCTGTACTTGTCCGGTAACGCGCTGGAAGACCTCCCCTCGGGACTGGAATCATCGCTGGCCTGCCTGACATACCTGGACCTGAGGCACAACAAGCTGACGAACGTGCCGGCCCTCGTGGTTCGGCTGCTGAGGCTGGAGGTGCTGCTGCTACAGACCAACCAGATATCAGCACTGCCTGCGCAGCTAGGTAGGTGTCTCCGACGCGAAGGGTGCTTCCTAGTGACGTTCTGTGCGCAAGCTAGAGATGTAGGCACATACATACATGGATAGGAAAACGAGGTGGTAATTATGGAGGGGGCTGAATTGGACGGCACGGAGTGACACTCCATGCTCTGTTCAGGACCGGACGGAAAGGAGCAAGTCCCCGGAAATAGCCCAGGAAGAATGGAATGAGACGGGATCTAACTATTTATACAATATATTTTCCTGGATGGAATGGGCCGGTACGGACTTGAAGCGCGCATTGACGGAGGTTTGAGCCACCTTCACTTTGACGGGGGGACTCGCCCCCAAGATCTCGAGAACTACGCTAGGTAGCGAAAAACGGTAACCGGCTTTGGGTAGCCCATCTACTTCTCCATCAAAAATATTTGAAACATTTTTTTTTCAGGCCATATTTAAGGTCACTAGAGGTCAAAACATTCCATCATAGGAATAACATGTACATGAAGGTTTTCGGTAATTAAATCTGAACAAGTAAAGATAAAGCAAAACAATTAAGACCATTGGAATCTTCACAGCAAGCCAAATCGAATGATATATATTATATATATAATATGACCTTGCTAAGTCACATTAGGTAAAATGCATATCATTAGAACCGCAAAGACAATTATAGCCATTATAATGCAGTTAAAATAAACGCTCCATCACCATCCGTTACAAAGTTATTCAGTAAAACCATTATTCCCATGTATTTCCAATGGAGAGGTCATGGCTTCATACCTAACCTTAGGTCATCGATATAAAAAATACCGGACCTTGTATTAAGAGAACTCAGTGGGCCCATTATGTGACATGAGTTTCAATCGCATAGTCACCCATTTCTTACTTATGCCACCTTAAACCTTTTTGTAGTTCAGGTCACTTAACCTGTACTGGTGACCTGACATGATATGACCTAACCTTAACATTTTGATAAAAGTTGTAAAAACTATGAGAGAAAAGGTATGCCAAGTACGGCGGCGCTACGGACCGCCGTTTTTATGATATCTCCGAAAAACCCGAAGGGGGCGGGTATCCACCCCCTCGTCAATGCGCGTGTTAAGAGTAACGGACTGGGATGGTACAGAATACACACCCGCGCACTGGGGAGGGTCTGGCACAAACGCACACTTAAAGAGGGGGGCTGGTAGGCCCTCGTGAAATTTCCAAAACAAAGTGGCTTAGAAAAATGCCCTTTTGGGTGTTTATTGGGGCTATGGTGATCTACTTATAGTCAGCTTTTATCGACCAAAGCCATTAGGTGAAGTCCATGCAAGAGTACGCACTTAGTTTTCTAAAGGCTTTCAGTTTTCTCCTATATGTCTAACAGCTAAAAGTTGTATATGGTTGTTTAGCCTTAAGAATTGTCTATGTATAGTCCATGTTTCAACTCCATGTCTCTGAAAGGAACTCGCCACGAGCCCATCAACAATAAAAAGTCACGTGCGTACTCTTGCCGGATTGGGTCGGTAAGAGTACGCAAAAGAGGGGCTGGAGTACGCATTGATGCCCCGCTGTGCTTTATGTTCATAGACTATGCCTCAAAGTTTTTTGTCACCAAACTAGGCGATTTTATGATTTTATACCGTTCTAAATATACAAGAACTTTGCTGCGATGTTTGGTTTTCCTTATATGAATTACGGACTCTGTCCTGAGCGAAAATTATATTTTCCTATCTCTTAAGCATGCGCACTCTTGCAAAATGGTCTACTGCGTACTCTTGCCGGACATGCTCCCTTGGGAAGAAAGTATTCATAAACATGTTGGCAGACGTTTTAGCGTGAGCTCCGGTCCTGCAGCTCAGTCCCAGCTCAGCTTTTTTATGGATGACAGACCGTAATAAAATAATTTTGATAATGGAAGCATGGTCTACAAGTTTACCTAGTTAAGAAATATTACTGAAAGGGTTCCCCTAGAAACTTATTTTGCTCTTTACTCCCGCGGAAAGAAAAGGAGCACGTTGATTTTTTTGGTGCAACCTAGGCACTGACCTTGCTTTTTTATACCAGGGTATCTACCATCTCAGTGGTTGCTAAGTAACCAAAACAGCTGTTGCGTACTCTTATCTCCTGCGTACTCTTACCCGCCCTTGCCCTATATTCAAGGTCAAATGAGGTCATAAGGTTCAATCTTGGCCGAGCTGGAGACCTGCAGGGGAATGCCGTATTACGTGGAACAGAATCGGAAATATGCTGAAAGTCGACCAAGGTCATAGATGAAGGTACCAAACAGTTTCTGAAATTGCAGTGTCAAGGTCATTGACCTATGGCGTCGCAATATGGTACACACGATACAATGTACGCTATAACTAGCATTATACCTACCAGCCGCTGGGCGGGTCATGAGGGTTGACTGACACATGACCTGTGACCTTGGCCATTGGGCTCCCGTAGATATACCGTCATAACGTAATATGCATCATACGGGTAACATTTGACCGAAAACACTGAAATAAATGATGTTGACCTCCAGGTGAGAAGACCTTGACATGACATATCATTTAGGTAAATGGTGTTATGACGTCATCACTCGGTCTCCAATGTAGGCGAACTAGTGCGACCGCGCGATTGTGGCGATCTAAAAATATGGATAAGATCTAAGAGCCTATAAGTTAAAGAAATGATTTTTTTATAAATTATTGTACCAATCGACGCGTTCCTCAATTCTCTCACATGTGGCCTAGCAATTTTTTCGGCTGCAGACGGCCCTCCGACCACTTCGGAAAATAGGTGGGGGAGGGGGCCTCCGAGGGGGCCTCCAATGCGCGTGGGGAATGCAAAAAAATAATCATGCTGACCTCTAGCACAAACGCAGCCAATGGCCTGTACCCAATCCGCTTATCTACGTGACGAAACAAAACGAAAAATGAGTGAAATGTCTGCTTTGACTTCTTTTAGGGATGAAGTCAAAGCTGTAGCATTCCGTGCCCAATTTGTTGGATCAAAAGACTTCAAGGGATTTGACAAGCACTCAGTTGTTAAAACTTTAAATGGAAAAAAACTGTTCTCACCATCACTTGTGAATATAGTCGTCCTATTCGCTCCTTGCTTTCTTCCAAAGGCCTTCAGAGCAAGTTGAGCTCTGTTGGCAACACTCAGTCTGAAGTTAGTGAGATGAAGTTGAGGTAACTTTGTTACACCCTCAGCCTCGTCAGTGGACTCGTTTGCAACGAGCTAAAAGACATACTGACTGCTTTCAGCACCACGACGGAGCTGGAAAGGTGCTTAACAGTCCGCAGGCAGCAACAAGATCGACGGAAGATTTCTGTGAATTATTATACGGCTTTACATAGAGGGGGAATGGACACTGATAATTCAATGCATGTTTTTCTCTATGCCATTTTCTATACAAAAAGACAAAGAGGGATGCGTAATTCATTTCACCTGCACTCGAGGGTATCACCTCCGATTTTTAATTTGAGAGCCAGACTCAGCGACGAAAACGTAAGTCCAACTTCTAACTCTTTAATACCACTTCCCGGTTGAATCAGACAGCCCCTCCCCGTTTTCCCTTAGTAACTCCGAGCCGATCTGAATAGGCTTTATCACTTTCTTTATCTAACGAGTGTGCCAACGTTCTTAGTCAAGTCAGTCTTTCTGATTTTTAAAAAGTAATCTAGCCTATATCGTGAGGCTTGGAGTTTCGGCCTCACCAATTTCTTCCCACGGCAGATTACTTGCTGTTAACCACTACTGGAATGCCGTTTTCATACGAGTCACGGTGCCGAGCATAACGGTAAAAACGAAATAGCACTATTGCAGCATTAGGCGCACATATTCAAATCGTAATGCCGCGTAACGTGTAACGTACTTACACATTTAAGATAAACGTGTTAAGCCGTACCCGCGTGTGTGAAATGTCTGCCAGGTGTTCTGCCGCGGCTGACGTCACTGAGTTATTCGGGCAACCCGCTGCTCTTCCCACCGCACTCCGTGGCGGCGCAGGGCTGGCCCCACGTGCGCATCTACCTGGCATCACTGCTGGACCAGGCCGACAGCGCAGGTGAGCAGCAAACAATTGCCCTGTTCCAGCTGTCCGCACAGTTTTGTCAGCAGGACCTCTAGCCTCTCCTCCAGAAAAGAAACATCAGCACCATAATCGCCTCTTGTTTGTGGTAAGCAAAGGGAACTCAAACCTTTATGCCATTAAAAATATTAGGCTGCCATTTCGTGCACTTACTATTTTTCATCAGCGCAACAGCAGGCCGTCAGCCCGTAAAACCTCTAGAACTAGTTCCGGACAGGCTACAGTCCTGTGACGTAGGCGCAACGCGGCCCGCTGATTGGTGCTGACAAAACTGTGCTGACAGCTGGAACAGGCTAATACCAGAGCTGTCACCACCCCCGTCGCGCAGCTGGCAAAGGCGCCACGCTTGGGTGTGGAAGGCCCCTGGATCAAGGCTGACCTATGGCAGCCTTTTCCGCGGCCGTCTCCTACCCAGGAGATAGCGGTACACTGGGGAGTGCGCGCCGCAGCAGTGGAATCAACGCTTTGCCAGCCGGCGTTTCCTTGTTTGTGGGTGCACGGGCCTGATCGGCCTTTAACCCGCGCCCCGGTGGCGGGTCCGGAGCCACCTTCGCCCCGGTGGGGGGCTAAAAAGACCCCCTACTATCTCAAAAACTATGGGAGTTAGCGCAAATCTGCAAAAGTGCAATCGAAAGCTCTACGAAAATTCGATATCGAAAATACTTCAGCCATTTTTATTGTCAGGTCAATATCAAGGTTGCCACCAGAGGTCCAAATAGGTCAAAATCGGCTAATATGAGGTGTACTAAGCAAACCTCATATATCTACACCATTCGAAAGCTCTTGAGCGCACTTTCATTTAGTGGCATTCATTTTCGTATCAGGTCAAAGCCTAGGGAGCTACAGGTCACTGAATATAAGGCATATTCTTGGGAATGTCATAGCCACCCATCCATAAGGACGTTTACGTTTTCGCTATATAGCTCCAAACCAAACACGATACAGCCAGTAGTTTATGCATCATTGCAATCCTCTCGTCAATCGAATCGAATGCTATATGATATTGCTATGCCAAGGTCAAATTTAAGAATTTGACCTGAGGTCACAAAGGTCCGACCCAAATTCACCTGGTATAGTCAAGATGTATATCATTTGACTTGCAGTGACTATACAAACACTTTGGTGACTAAATAAAAGTTTTATATTAGTTTATTTAAAATTTATGTGTAAAACACCAAAATACGGTTCTTTGACCTAAGGTGACCTTGGATGACCTTGGAAAAGTCACAAGGGCAAATGATGACCCCTGGGATCAACGTCAGAAAGGGTGTCCAAAAACGCTGTTCTGAGCAGTCTGAGTATTTGAAATCATTCTTCTGTGAAAAGCTTTTATATCAATGAACAGCTTTTCCCTATGCTTTTCCAATGGGAGAAGTCGCCTCGTGACCTGACCTCAGGGCACGAATATCGAAAAAATCCCGGATATACAACCTTGTAGATCCTGGAGGGGTCATGAAGTGTGGGAAGTTTCAAATCGATCGACTTTGAAATGTAGCTCTTACAGAGCTCTAAAGTTGAAGTGAGGTGACCTTGGTTCACCTCGTCTGGTGACCTGGCCTGGTGTGACCTTGAGCAAAAAATTTTAGGGAAGATGGAAAAATGATGCAGTGAGAACAGCTAGAGCCCTCAAGTTTCGCGGCACTGCGCCTCGCCGTTTTTTGCTGTCGCTTTGGAAAAACCTTAGGGGGCCTAAAAGACCCCCCACCCGGGGCGAAGGTTAAAGTAATCCACCGGTCCGGTCTCTCGCCCGCGGCCCTCATGTGAGGGCTCGGCCTGTGCCGGGCGCTGCGGCTTGGGGAGACCGGAGCAACCTATGGCTCGCCAAGTGCGGCGCCGCTGTCCCGTAAGGGTGCCGGCAAATGGAAGCTTCCGCTCTTACATATTGTGAGTGCGTTGCATGCATGATATTTTTATATGAATTTTGTCCAACTTTTCCAGTACGGCTGCGAGTCAGTCTCACTAAGTCCTCAAGGGACTTGTCGAGACCCCGACCCCCCAACCGAACGAGCAACTCCACAATGAAGGGATAATTTAGAAGCCAAAGTTTAACGTCCCACAAGCACGGACGGCGCCCCGCTCGGTCACCTCTCACCAGTGGTTGCCAGCCGACCTACGTCGGGCAACTATTGAGCGCCGGAGGTCTCAGAACCGATCCAGCCTGGCATATCCAGTCACACCCAATAACTGATATTAGCTACTAACACAGAATGTTCCCGGGAAAAGAAAAGCAAAATATTAAAAAAAATAGAGCTGTCGCCACGTGGTTTTTGCGGCATGGTCGAGGCTTTGAAAAGGGGGTATTTGCCGCCGTCTTTCAGGCCAGTTCGGAAAAAATGTAACCAACGCACAGTGTTAAATATTTCCACCCAGTCCGAATTTATTTCATATACCAACCCTCCAGTTTCTGACCAACTCCTACATCATCTTCTTTAGAATTGTCTAGATTTGTCTTTAAAAAATTTGCATGCCTCTGGTTTTCAGAAGAATACAGGTACCAAAATGTACTGTTGAAGTGACCGTTTTGTGACTTTGTATCGGAGCCAGCCGAGTGACAGTACCTTACCCGTTATGTTACGCGCTGTGCACACACCACGGATCTAGGTTTGATAACAAATATCGTAACTTCAAACACAAGTAAGCAATCTTGCGTGGAACTACTTAGTTCGAAAGGAATGTAGGCATCTGAACGCGTGATAAGCCTCCATTTACCAGCATAAAGGAAATAATATTCACAAATATGTAGCAAATTAACAATGAAGACCACATCGGACCATCAATCCAGTTTCTGATTCGTAATCCACTCAAATTTCTGCACCAGGACCAATGTCAGTGGATTGCTGGTATTTAAGAACATTAAAAATCTAATAAAAAGGTGTTTTGCTTTCAGCAAACCTAACACGTTTTGCGTCATAAATTTCGCAAGAGCTGGGTGTCTAATGCATGTTTTAGTATTTGATTTCAGGATTTTCAGACACTCCGATCAACTTTTTGATATCAAAATTTTGCAACGTCTTTGAAGACAGTTTGGGAACAGTCAAAACTCCATTTTGACCCTCGCCCTTACAGGGGGCACGTTGCCAGACCGCCGTCCCTTCCCAAAGTTTTCGGATATGGCCGGTACGGTTGCGATGCAGCATTCATTTCGCACCTCTTGAGGCAAAAGTTTGTCCGGGTCACGACAGGTCACCCAGCTATGGCGTCATTTCTGGAGGCATGTTCGACCGATTTTCAGCTTTTTAGGTCTGCCCTGCGTTCCCTCCGACGCAGCTTGAATGCAAGGCATGCAATGACCTAAGTTCAACCTCTGAGACCTTTGTTGACCTCTTGTGACCTTTTAAGCCTGTTTGAGCTTGGTTAATCTTTGGTGATCTCTATGAGTGTTTGTCCATCGCACCCTGTACGTTAGTATTTTTTAGAATAAACAAAATTGTGGGGAACAAACACAATTCTGAGTAAATTTTGGGTACTTAATTAAAAACAGGAATTAAAGCGGAAATGTTTCCTGATCACTTTGAAGGTCACACCTTGGTGACATATGTAATCATTTATATACCGGTCAATAGCAGGCATAGCGGCCCAGTTGCCAACATTGGGCTAAGATATTTAACCTGACATGGCTATCACCTGAAGACCTAATATGATAAAAGTTGTGATCAATCGTGAGGTTCCATGACGAACAACACGATAGTTTTTACTGCAAAGTGCTACTTAAACTCGGGGACAATCACACAAGGGGATTCGGGGTTCCCCAGCAAGGGCGAAAAAGGGAGAATCAGAATAAGCACGAGGGTTAGGGTGTGCTGTGGAAAATATGTTACCAGAAACTTGATTTGTTTTTAAAACAAATATTAAAGATTTGAGAAATTGTGTTCGTGAGCCAGTGTTGCATATTTATTATTGATGCTTAACTCTTTTATGTGAATGTGCCGCGGCTAAATATACGCCTTTTTGTCCAAGCTTAGAACCCAGGGGTATTGGTGGCTCAATTGATAGCATCAAAGTATCCTGAGTCACAGGTCCCGGGTTCATTTCCCGGCAGAGCATTTGACCAAGTTGATATGATCCCCCTCCCAACGGCGTTAGAATTGGCGACGCTGTAAAGCCTTGGCAATTGGTGCGTCGTTAAACCTCAACTGTTATTTTTTGAAAAGTATCAGAAGATGTAGTGAATTTAATTCTTTATCAATCGAAAGTACCAGTAAAAGGCCTCAATGCTGCCGTCCAGGAGATATTGTGCGAAATCCAGAACCATTGATTGAATGCAGGCTAAGTTGCAATATTTGCCACTGCACAAGGAAAGGTGGCATGCCAACGCTTCAGCCCCGATATCCAGAAAGCGCATCAAACAAAATATCTCAAAGGAAGCTAACGAAGCATTTTGGTTACTTAGTAATGTTTCCCAGAACTGTTTTCTATTACGATTAAATAACTACATTGCAAGTAAATGAGTTATGGAAGGCAGCAGCAATGCAGATATTTTACGCTTCACTCCACATGTAATGAGCGCTGTATGAACGTGGAGCAAGGCCCGCCCTTCAGCACAAATAACTAACCAATCAATCGAGCCACAGTTATCCTTCCAAACTTGGGTTACTGGTGCCGAAGAATACATGCAATTTAGTGTCTACCCTAGATTAGTTTTCAACAATTCAGAAAGTTCGGATATTTTCTTCTCTCTGTTTTGAGAGTAATCCTACCCTTTAGCGCCCGTGCGGAATGAACCGGAATGAACGCTGATTCAGGCGCAACAAATGTAATTGTTTTGTTCGGATTTTCACAAAGGCAAGCCCTTTAACGTCATGCCTTGAAATGTGTTCCAAGACGACTAAGACGGAAGGACCACACTCATACTAGCATATTCTTCCAAGAAATCACATACAGATACAGTTGCAAAAAAGTAACAATACCAATGAGACTCACAAATCCATCCTGCTCTAACATTTCTAAGAAGGTCCGGTTGAGTTCTGTCTTGATCAAATGAGCCAGGCATGAGTTCAGTCCGGTTCAGCAGGGACACTCCTCATTAACACGCGCATTGACGGGGGTCTGAGCCACCTTAGGATTGACGAGGGGGCGGGTACCCGCCCCTAAGATCTCGAGAACCACGGTAGGTAGCAAAAACGGTAAACGGCGTTGGGTAGCCCATCCGCTTCTCCATCGAAAATATTTGAACCATTTTTGTCGGGTCACATTTAAGGTCACCAGAGGTCAAAACATGCCATCACATGCCGTCATAGGGATAACATGTAAATTAAGTTTTTCGGCCATTACATCTGAACAACTAAAGATAGAGCAAAACGACTTAAACTCTATGAATCCTCGCAGCAAGCCGAATCGAAAGATATATGATTTGACCTTGCTAGGTCAAATCAAATATTTGACCTGACCTGAGGTCAGGTCAGGGTCAAATTATATAAAATGCATATCATTAGAACCGCAAAGCCAAGGCGAGTCTAATGAAGCTAAACTAAACGCTCTATCACCATCTGTGACTGAGTTATTCAGTAAAAACCATATTTCCATGTATTACCAATGGAGAGGTCATGCTTCGTACCTGACCTTGGGTTATCGATATCAAAAATACCGGAACATATCTTAGAGAACTCGGTGAGCCCATCATGTGATATGAGTTTCAATTGGATAAGTTCACCCTGTTTCGACTTATGCTATCTTAAACTTTGAGGTCGGGTCACTTGACCTGTACTGGTGACCTGACCTGAGATGACCTATCCTTAAAATTTTCACAGAAGTTGCAAAAATGATGAGGGAAAGGTATACCAAGTACGGCGGCGCTGCGCGCCGCCGTTTTTCTGCTGTCTCCGAAAACCCGAGGGGGCGGGTACCCGCCCCCGTCAATGCGCGTGTTAACATAGCCGCCATCGACCCGCCTCTGTACATATCGCCAGTAGAGTTCACTGTCCAGAGCGCCTGGTATCGCGGTTATCAACGTGGTTAGCTTGTCAGCCCCTGGTATCAAACAACCAGCCAAGCTGTCCGATCACCAACCCACTCTCCGTGTCTGCTGTGGGAAAACCAGTTATCCGCGGGGCGGTCTGCCATCAAAGCTGCTCAACAGCAACTTATCTGCGACCAAACCTCATCCTCTCAGTCACAATGCGATGCTAACAATTAGCAACCGTCTGCAATAAGCGCGCCTGAAGTCCCGATCCGTTTGTCAGCAGTTCTGTCAGCACCAATCAGTGGGCAGCATCGCACCTGCGTCACAGAACTGTAGCCTCTCCCCGGGAGCTGGTCTTAGAGGTTTTACGGGCTGACGGCCTGCTGTTGTGCTGCTGGAAAATAGCAACAGCGGCAGCTTGCCATTTTGTGGATGGCACATATATTAGTACTCTGTTTTATTTTCGTTGGGTTAGCAAATACCAGAGGCAGTTGTGACGCTAATGTTTATTTTCCGGCAGAGTCCGTGCTGACAAAACTGTGGTGACAGGCCGAACAGGGCTTCAGTCACACCACACGGCCGTACACAGAAATTTCGCAGCACAGTACTGAACAACGAGTACTTGTACAATTGTTCCCAGTACGTTCTTGGGTAAAAATGACATGCCTGCGTAATCTACCACGCGCATTGCCGGGGTCGGATCCACCCTCGCTTTGACGGGGGCTTGGGTACGTGCCCCCTCCCCCAAGATCTCGAGAACCACGCTAGATAACGAAAAACAGTAAATGGTATTTGAAAGCGCATCCAAATCTCTATCGAAAACATATGAATCATATTTTCCAGGTCGCATTTAAGGTCACTAGAGGCCATGCCACCATATGGATAACATAGAAATGTAGGTTTTCAGTCATTTCATCTGAACTAGTAAAGATAGAGAGAAACAATATATACAGCTGGAATATTCACCGCAAGCTGATTCGAATGATACAATATGGCCTTACTAGGGCACAAATAGGATTTGACCTTACCTGGTGTCAGGTCAAGGTCAAATTGCATATAATCAAAACCACAAGGATAAGACAAACCCAATTCTGCAAAAATAAGCGTTGTACTATCATCCATTGATAAGTTATTCAGTTTAAGCCATGTTTCCCATGTATTTCCAAAGGAGAGGTCAGGTCTTGTACCTGACCATAGGTCATCGATGTATAAAATCCTGGAATATTTGATGTAGTACCCAGTAGGCCCATTAGGTGATATGAGTTTCAGTTGCATGGGTTTACCCCATTCCTAGTTAAACTATCTTAAACATTTTTAGAGGTGAGGTCACTAAACCTGCAATGGTGACCTGACCTGAAATGAACTGGACCCAAAATGTTGACAAAGGAAGGTTGCAAAAAATTAATAGAGAATAGTCATCCCAAGTGCGGCGGTGCTCCGCGCCGCCGTTTTTATTCTGTTTCCGAAAAACCTGAGGGGGTGGGTACCGCCCCTCCGTCATATCACGTGTTAAAACACTGATGCGCATTTACGAGATACTTCGTCAACGTGGTTGTCGTAATGAGGTGCCGGTCTATCATCAGGCCTACTATTTTGACAGTTTTGTTCTTTCTAGGTATTGTACCGAAAATCTCAGTAATCGGTGGTAGATCGCGTAGCATCGCCTGAGTATCTAACACGATCAACTGTTTTTTATCGGTTGCAAATTTCATCCCGGTATAACAGAACCAGTCGTATTTAGCGTTGAGGGTGGTTTGCATACGTTCAATGGCGTGAACAAAATCGCGTATTTTTTGCCGCCAAGCCCTAAGACCTTTAAGACCATAAATACGTCGCTCTCAACGCACAGGCTCAGATCATTGACGTTTGTCGTATAAAGCAAACATAAGGCGGTCCTGTCTGGATATACACCGACCTCATGATTCCCGCGCCTGTTTGAAGTGAGAAAATATGAACCACCGACTCCTTTGACCTGGACCTGTTGAATGTGCACCTCGAGATAGGCACAAAACTAGTATGTGTCTATGCCGCATACTGATAGTGTCTGAAGTTATTTGTGGTGCGGAACGATGTAAAAACATTTAGGAAGATCGAGAACTACAAGCACAAATCGTCGCTATCGTCCATAGCAGATAGCGCCTCATTTATTATAACATGAAGGGTCGATTTGGGGAAATACCTGTTTTGATAGCCCTAGTGTGCGCCCGAGAGGAGTTGATTGTCTTAAAAGTACTTGGAAAGCTATTGCTGCATAGCTCCTTTGACTAATTTTGTAATGGCAGGTAAGACGGATATAGCCCAGTTTTCAGATGGCTGCGTGATTTTTTACCACTTTGGGAATGGACGTGGCCAAAGACCCTGGCATGCTTCCATGCATGGGTGGATATCCTGGGGGCTTTGGGGGTCAGGACCCGCCAAGATTTCTGCTCTCCTATAGGCTTTGTATAGGGTGTGTATTGTCTTGCCAGTGTTAACCCATACAGGACCCCCTCCTGGATTGAGAAGAGATCTCCAGCCTTGCTTCTGTTTAGAGAACCGAGCCAGAAAACTACTTCAGCCGTACAAGAGCTCGTTATAAAAAAGAAGGTAATTCGAGTTTGTTGGAAAATCATAAGCAAATACAACTTACCTCCATGTGCCGTGTTACCTATCAGGCTAGGGACAGTCTAAGGAGCTGTTTTGGAGCGCTGGTGGGTCAGGTAGCACCAGAGGCAGATGCTATCAGTAAGTTGGGTGGGGGGGGAACCAAAGTCGAAAAACATAATTAAGAATACAATTAACAGAATAAAAAACGTCACATGGTGAAATATTTTACCACAATTTAACCAGACGGTAAGTTTCAGGGGTAAACCCAAGTCGGAAGGCAAAACAAAACGTCGCAGAGTCTGTATTCACATCAGCAGGTCTTTCCACACACAGTGGGTTATTCTTAAACCTTTGTCAAAAACACAGCCAAATGCCAGTGCTCCAGCACATCGTCACGAACTGAACACAAGAACTACATGCCCGAACATGATATGAGAATTGCTAAATTAAAATAGAAATGTAAATTATAATACTATATATCTACGAGCACTCAATTCATCCGATCACCCCGCACAGCGCGCCTGATATTATTTTTGAAGACACAATAGTTTGTTGCCCGAGGATTTCCAACAAGTACACAAATATTGTTGTAAAGCGATGAGACTAAGCTATGTTTTCGGAGAATTCAGTTGGCAGCAGCATTGTTATTATGAGCTCAGTGGTGTTGAAATTGACCATTATCTGCCAGATTTATTATTTTTATTTTAGATCTAAATTCACACTAAAAGAATAGATACAGTAATAATCGGAGCTAAAGATGACTTGAAGTCGAAATGCTCCGATTATTACTGTATCTATTCTTTTAGTGTGAATTTAGATCCTAAAATAAAAATAATAATTTGGTCAGATAATGGTCGAATTTCAACACCACTTTTGAGCTCATAGTAACTACCAGCGAAATTTGAGACACGATACAGCCTTTTGTAGCCCCTATCACCCCCTTCTACAAAAAATCTCTCTTTTTCTCTGTTCCCCCCCTCCCAAATAATTTTTTTTTTAAAAAAAAAAAAAAAACTAAGTCTAAGTCATTCTTCACAATAATTTGTACAAAAGCTTTTATTGACAGTTACTAGGTTTGTTCCGATTGTCTAAAAAATTGTCTCCTGATTCAATAACACCACGGTTAAAATCTTTTACATGACTTGGCGCGGAAACTTAACTATGCGGTAGACCTCAGGCGTCGTTACAGGCCTGCCTCCGACACCCTACTACCTGTTCCTGAATCAGCCCCCAACTGCCGTGCTCTCCCTCAGTCTCGCCTGCTCAATCTCATTCTCGTGCGGCAACAACTATCACTGTCCTCTCCCTCCGAAACTAACAACATATTTGCTTCGGCAGCTCGGCTCGGGGTGTCCTGCCCGGCCGCGTCCTGGCCGGGCTGCCCCTGCCTCGGGGTGCGCCTGGTGGGGCGCGGCTGGGCGACCGGGATGGCGCTGGCTGCTGCCGGCGGCGGTCCCGGGCGGCGTGCCGGCGGGTGGCCCCTGACGGCGGGGCGCTCTGCGTGGTGCGCGCGCCGGGCGCGCTGCCTGGCTCCGTGGGCGCGCCGCCGTGCGTGCGCTGACGTCGGTCTGCCGTGGTGTTGGTTGTGCGGGCGCGGAGTGGCGCTGCTGTAGCTGGCGGCTGTGCCGGTGTGGCTCGCGTCGGGCGCGGCCGTGACGCTGGTGGCGCGCTTGGCTCGCGCGGGCGGGCGCGCGGCGTTTGCTCTGGGCGCTACGGCCGCATGATGTTTGATGCGCGGGGCTGCCGGACGGACCGAGCCGTGATGTGGTCATCTATGTCCTTGCTGAGTGTGCTGTGGTGTGGATGGATTTTAAGCTATTTTTGCGTTTTTACCAGCGTATGTATGTCATGATGCTTTGTACTGCTTCTCTCTGCCGATGGCTTTAAGCCTCGAGCTTTGCCGCGCTGATGCCCCCGACGTTATGTGGGCCCCGCGCCGGGGTGTCATAGTAGGCGTGATATACGTGTATGCTTTATGTATCGCTTTACTGGAAATATATCATGTATGGACGTAGCATACACATGTCAAAATATTCGATAGAACGCTGGGCATTGAGCCATCCCAGCTGTTCAATGACATCCGAGATATGGTCGTGCTTCCTTCGACCTGATATTATTCTGGCCGCAAAGTTAAGAGTCAAATATGATATGTGGTCACAGAATGCTTGCTTTTGCAATCCAAGGATCATTCAATCAAAAGCGATTTCACATATCAAATGGACCAAGTTCAAATGTTAACAGTGAAGTTGACTGGTTCTGTTGGAAGTTGGCTGGTCCAGTTGAAGCACCAGAACCTTACTTACAAGCTAAAAGGAGCGGGGGCAAAAATTAGGTCGACAGCTTGGGGGACGGGCAAACATTTACGTTTGAGGGCAAATGCATTTTCTGCCTTCCCTTGAGCCGCCACTGGGTACCACAACAAGCAGCAGGCACGGCCGGTGAGGGTAGGAGTAATTTTAAAAGGTGAACTCGCCAGCCTGCTCCTTACATAAGTTATGCCTTCAATATCAGATTCAACCGTGTTGTCCCAGCAACGCTCAGTTCGGGCCGGGATTAAACCACTGGCTTATTGGATACGCCGTGGATTTTACACGATATGGATATTTCAAGTCAATAGTAGTGCGTTCACTTCTAAATGTACTCGTTTGTCTTGAAATTTGACCCAGTATACAGCTTCTAGCGTCTTCTTGAGAGAACTAGGCTCAGCCAGCGTTACTGGTACAATATGACCACAGTGGTAGACACACTGGGAAACACCAATGATGATGATGAGGATATAATGATTACCTCTCCCGTACCTTGGAGACAATATCAGATGCTTGCCCTAGTCAAAAGGATACTAATGGATATTGTTTCCCTTTATCACTGGTTAGGGACCGTCCATAACACGTGCATTGACGGTGGTCGGAGCCACCTTCGCTTTGACGGGGGGGGGCGGGTACACGCCCCCTCTAAGTCATCTCGAGAACCACGCTAGAAAGCGAAAAAAGGAGAGGGCGTTGGGTAGCCTATCCACTTCTCCATCGAAAAAATTCGACCATTTTTGTTAGGTCAGATTTAGGGTCACTAGAGGTCAAAACATGCCTTTATAGGGATAACATATAAATGAAGGTTTTCGGTCATTACATCTGAACAAGTAAAGATAGAGCAAAATAATTGGAATTACATGAATCCTGGCAGCAAGCCGAACCGAATGATAAATAATATGACCTTTCTAGGTAAAATCAATGATTTGACCTGACCTGAGGTCAGGTCAAGGTAAAATTAGATAAAATGCACATCATTAGAGCTGCCAAGAAAAGGCAAATTTAATGCAGTTAAAATGAACGCTCTATCACTATCCGTCACTGAGTTATTGAGTTAAAACCATTTTCACATGTATTTCCATTGGAGAGGTCATGGCTGGTACCTGACCTTAGGTCATCAATATAAAAAATACAGAAACATATTTTAGAGGGCTCGGTGGGCCATTATGTGATATGAGTTTCAATCTGATAATTTCACCCTGTTCCTACTTATGCTATCTTAAACTTTTTTAGGTCAGGTCACCTGACATGTACTGGTGACCTGACCTGAGATGACCTAAGCTTAAAATTTTGACAAAAGCTGTAAAAATGATGAGGGAAAAGGTATGCCAAGTACGGCGGTGCTACGCGTCACCGTTTTTATGCTCTCTCCGAAAAACCCGATGGGGCCGGGTACCCGCCCCCGTATGCGCGTGATAAGTTACGAAGCACATATTTTGTGATTTTTATGACATCAGGTGGATCAACTTGTTATGACCCCATCGACCCCGTCCCTATTAATTTTGTTTGACACCCATGTGCCATTGTATGGCAGGAGATCTCTTCTGGGTCCAGGGGGTCCTGGGTGGGTTAACCCTCGCCCCGGTGGGGGGTGTTTGAACACCCCTCGGGGTTGTCCAGCGCACTATGGGCCCGCGAGCTCCAAAATGCGGTCAATAATCGGAAAATTATTTTTTCGAATGGGGCCAGCGAAGAATGCAAACTGGTATAGAATTGTCCCCTGAATTCGAATGTGGTTGTTATTGCTTCGCATCTATCACCGGTTGGGCTGTATTACTGACTAAAGTGAGAGGTTGTGACGGGACACGTTCAACCGAAGATTTCGTATATCTAACGCTCGGCTTTGCATCCAATTGAGAAAACAATTCTGATGAAAAATTTAATATAAGCCACTTTGGCGAAAGTTTATAGCCATCTGATACTCATGGTGATGTTGTTTAATGTCAAAATCTGCACATTTTTTCTTAACAGGGAACGGAAAATAACAATTTATACGGAAAAAATTAATCGAACAAACATTTCAATGAAATATTTGTCAATGGGATCCGCTTGGATCCGCGCTGAAACTTATCGGAACATAATCAGCACACTTTATTTTATCGTTTCCAACAAAGACTTGGTGCGCTTACGTGCGCGAAACCTTTCTAGACTGACTTAAAACGGACCTCTCATCTCCCGGCGGCGTCCGCGGGCAGCGGCGACGAGCGTCGAGCGCACGCTTGAGGGCGGTACGAAGGGGAGATAAGGCACACACACAAACATATTTTATTACAATATGAACCAAACAGTTACGATGTCACGATTGTTGTAATTTGAAAGTGCAATGCGGTTGAAACGTGGGAGAAGGCTATTAGGCCTTAAGGGGTTTTCGTTGTTCAGCCTGTGATTTGCACTGGGTGGAGTTAGTTGAGTGAACTGTTCGGAGAAGCGGGACGTATGTATGTACCTATCAGTGTCGATTGTTTATTATGGTCGATGGGAAAGTCATCAGTGCTGTCACAGACACCAGCTCCACTCAACACTGCCACTTGTGCGGAGCCACTCCCAAAGGTGTTAACGATCTCGCGGAAGTGCGGCAACGATCAGTGCAGAGCCAGTTTTTGAAGCTGGGACTGAGCACCATGCATGCATGGATACGCTTATTTGAGTGTGTTGTGCACATCGGCTACCGTTTGAAAACTCGCAAGTGGCAGGCAAGGAACAGAAAAAGATAGTCTGTCCCGCCGAAAGCAACATGCAGGCGCTCATGTGGGAAAAGCCACACCTGCGAGTGGACCAGCCAAGAGAGGGAGAGCAGGTTTCACTCACGCTGGCAACACGGCTCGACGTGCATTCGCAAGTGAGCCAGTGTTTGCCGACGTAACTGGTGTGGATCCAGCCCTTATCCATCGTCTGCATGTTATATTGCAGACCATGGCCTGTACCTCTGAAATCGATCCCAGTCGTTTCGAAGCTTACTGCAGTGAGACTGCAGATCTGTACGTCAGCATATATCCTTCGTACATCATACATGTCTCACTGCATAAGACCCTGCTGCACAGTGCATAGTGACGACCATTGACAATGACGAGCAACGAAGTGTAAGAGGCACAAAACAAGCATGTTCGCACACTTCGTCTCCGGCACGCAGTCAAAGACTCTCGCCTCCACACGATTTCTGATCAGTTAGGCTTTTTGCTCGTTACGAGTAATCCGAAAATTAATTCTGTAAGCTTGAAAACCCCCTTCGAGAGAGCAGTCCTGGATTGAAAGGCTGAGCCAGCCAGACTTGTTGAGTCGCGACTCAGAGTCGACTCAAAATTTCCCTGAGTCAGAGTTGGGACGACTCACATACAGGTTTGGGTTGAGTCTGAGTCGACTCAACTGCTCAACCAGTTGAGTCGAGTCAGAATCAGAGTCAGCTTCTAAGCTCTGAGTCGGGAGTTGAGTCGACTCAGCACTCTTTTTTCTTATTATATGTGATCACATGGCTGACATTTTAGAAATGTTTGCAAATAATTTTGAAGGATTTCATATTGCAATTTGCTAATAATAGGGAACTTATTATTCATATCAACACTACACCCATCCGGAATCAGTCATTAACAAAAATTAGTTGTGTAAATACACAGTCTCAAAAGCACACACACTTGCTAGTATTCTCCATTTAATATTAGCAATAGCATGCAAAATCATACAGACAAATGCGATTTGGCACAACACCATAAAAAGTCCTAAGCTAATAATCATCAAATAATTCACTCTAAAGAAGCCACATCTTTATTTTCTATTTTATTCCTTTGGTTAACTGAAAACACTATAAAATTTAAGTAATATAAGCGCCAGATACAGGGTACCAAACATATTTTTTTGCAAATAAACCTTAAAATGGGTTAAAATGGAAACTAAAGGCTTTAATTAGCTGCTTTTTAAACGTACTTTCTTGATTTGTCATGGTTTGAGGACATCTCTTGGTAGATAATATAAACACAGACAACACAACACTGTACCTACTGTTCTATTTATACGGAAAGTAAAACTCAGTCCTATATCTGGCATTCCCTACACATCAAGCCTCTCTACAAACCACCACTCTTTAAATTATGTTGATTATCATTTACCTATCTAGCGCCCACTGCCTGCACAAAATATAGGACTGCACCCCCTGTACCACCCGCGCGCCACGCGTCACAAAACCATTATTGTGCGCCACAACATACTAGTTTTGCTTTGTAGCCTGAGGGCAGGGTAAGCAGATTTTCTCAGGTTTTTTTAAGTCACGTGACTTTTAAACTGCTCTTTATCGTTATTCAACTGCCCTGATCGTCACCTTTTGTCTTATCGGAGGTTGGGTACGCGTAATGTTTTCAGTGCCCCATCTGTAGTATTCACCAACCACAGCTTTACCGGGACCACACCGCGAGCGTCCATTGTTTTGTTTTTTATCAAGGTGGTGCACGGGTTCGGTTTGACGCGGCTTAGTATGTATTTCTAAGCTTAATTTGTCACAGGATTGTTCAGAATGCACTGGGGTAGGAATTGTCACTCAAAATGTCAAATGTTAAAATATAGAGCCCTGTTTGTTTTGTGTTCGAAACCTCGCTTATTGCCTCGATTATGACTTTATTCATGAAGGGCATACCTTCAAAATGACAAGCCTTCAGTCCCTTCATCTTACTCATATCTTCGCATGTAGCACCTATCTTCATTCCTATGCAGACATAATTTATGTCATGGATTAATGCATTGTATTTGTCATTTCATTGAAAGAAATGTGCAGTTATTAAATAGTTAATACCATGATTAAATGTATTGGAATTTATTTACTATTATCACGCGCATTGACGGGGGACGGGTACCCGCCCCCCTCGGGTTTTTTGGAGACAGGAGAAAAACGGCGGCGTGTAGCGCCACCGTACTTGGTATACTTTTTCCCTCATCATTTTTACAACTTCTGTGAAAATTTTAAGGTTAGGTCATCTCTGGTCAGGTCACCAGTACAGGTCAAGTGACCTGACCTCAAAAAAAGTTTAAGATAGCATAAGTCGGAGCAGGATGAATTTATCCGATTGAAACTCATATCACACATTGGCCCCACCGAATTCTCTAAAATATGTTCTGGTATTTTTGATATCGATGGCCTAAGGTCAGGTACGAGGCATGACCTCTCCATTGGAAATACATTGGAAAAATGTTTTTTACGGAATAACTCAGTAACGGATGGTGATAGAGCATTTATTTTAGCTGCATTAGACTCGCCTGGGCTTTGCGGTTCTAATGATATGCATTTTGTATAATTTGACCCTGACCTGACCTCAGGTCAGGTCAAATCCTTGATTTGACCTAGCAAGGTCAAATTATGTATATCATTCGATTCGGCTTGCTAAGAGGATTCATACAGTTCTAGTCGTTTTGCTCTTTCTTTACTTGTTCAAATGTAATGGCCAAACAACGTAATTTACATGTTATCCCTATGACGGGCATGTTTTGACCTCTCGTGACCTTAAATGTGACCTGACAAAAAATGATTCAAGTGTTGTCGATGGAGAAGTGGATGGGCAGCCCAACACCGTTTACCGTTTTTGACTACCTACCGTGATTCTCGAGATCTTCAGGGGGGCGGGTACCCGCCCCCCCCCCGTCAATGCGAAGGTGGCTCAGACCCCCGTCAATGGGCGTGTTAAAATATTGTTTGTTTTGTGTTGAACCTGCTTATTGCCTTTATGCTTTATTTGCGGACATTTTAAATGAAAGCCTTGGCTTTTTTTGTGTTTTTTTTTGGACATATTCATGTTGGATTGATGTATTTTTATTGAAGAAATGTGGTTTTGTTATCTATTAATGTTTTTTTATTAAAGGAAATGTGCATTTTTTGTGTATGTACATACTTGGCCACCATTCTGAGTCAGAGTCGACTCCGACTTAAAGTTTATTTGAGTCAGAGTTGAGTCGACTCACTTCTGACTTTCAGTTGAGTCGAGTCGGCTCACCATTTTCAACAAAGCGAGTCGAGTCAGAATCAGAGTCAGCCTTTAAGCCGTGAGTCAGAGTTGAGTCGACTCAAAATTTTTTAGCATCAACAAGTCTGGTGCCAGCAGAGGTACAATATTAGCTTCCTGAGGCTTCTGAGGAAGACATATTCGGACAGAGAGTAATGCTAACCGACTCCAGTAGTGATTCCGACTAGATGGAGCCAGGAGTGGATACAGTGCAGTGGCGTAGGATGAAATTACTTAGTTAATCAGCTCTCCCAGCTTTCCACAAATCTTTAACTCTACGCGTCAGTTAGTCCTACCATTTTTAAAAATGGTTGTTTTCTCTCTGAGCTGTTTGTCCTGTCTGTATCGGGATGAGTTTCATATGCCCAAAAAAGCCAAATTTAGATATCTTTTACATCTGAACTCATCATTGATCAACAAAACACGAACGGGGATTGTTAGCACGGAAGAGGTAAAATCTACACAGGTACAACAAAAAAATAAATTGACGCTGTCATCCTATATCTGAGTGCATATAACGTTTCTTCTGCATCATTAGTTCAATGATTAGCGTGTGTTTCCATGGCATATTTAGCGTAATGTGTTGAGTTATCTGTCGAATTGATATCGTTTTTGGATTCTTCGGCCATGCTTACCCCTGGGGACAACGATTTGAGTCAATATTCCTGCCAGCCGATTTATGACCGCATTTTGGAGGCTGCTGGCCCATAGTGCAGCGGTGCGAAAAACGGCGGTGCTAAGGCCGCCGTACTTGGCACAACTTATTCCTGATCGACTTCGCAACTGTCTCCAAAATTTTAAGGTTGGGTCATCTCAGAGCAGGTCACCAGGACAGATCAAGTGACCTCACCTCCAAAAATGTTTAAAGTGGCATAAGTAAGAAATGGGTGAATCTATCCTATTGAAACTTATACCACACAATGGGCCCACCGAGTGCTACAACAAACATTCCGGGATTTTTCATATCAATGATCTAAGGTAAAGTACGGACCATGAACTCTCCATTGGAAATAAGTGAGAAAATAGAAATTGGGCTGTATTTGTGTAAATGCAGCTGCAAATACCTTCATACTCTCCAAATCATAGTACCCTGGGCCCATTTCCAGTTTCATGTTCCAATTTTTACCTGTGACCTCTGAGAGGTCATCTGGGGCTACTTAAGCAGTTTTAAAGCGTAGGTCAATAGATTTGCATGAAATGAAGATGCAGCTTTTATTTGATATTGAGTTCAGATTGCTATTGCGATTCGATTGATATGCATATTGAATATGCTAGGTGAAAAAGTGGCCTTACCTGACCTGAGGTGAGGTAATTATTTACCTAGTGTGGTCATATTTTACATCATTCGATTGGCCGTGACGAGGGGAAGCGAATGGTGCCTACAAAATTATTATAACACAATTCTGTCCAACGCTAGAGCCCAAAAACTCTACTCAAAATGTCACTTTATTTGACCTGTCATGACCTCAACATTGACCTGAGTCAGAAAGTGAATGATAAAGTTTCTTCGTGAAATTTTTAGGAGCTATCCACCAACTTTCGCGTTTTTTCGCTATCCTGCATAGGGACCGAGTTCGAGGGGGATATTCAAACACCCCCCCCCACCAGGGCGAAGGTGACTCGGAGGTCCACCGAGCGTGTTAATGCTGGCACTGCAACAGTGGCGGCACTTGAACATTATGATAGCCTAGGCACGATTGGCTTAGTGGTAGGACGTCGCCAAAGCTTCTTGGACAGGGGCAGATCCAACAGGTCGGCTGGAGAATGGAGCAAGCTCAAGTAGATGAGCAAAAACAATAATTATGTTTAAACGGTAACATCATACACATTAAAAAAATATAAAAAAACGTCGGTGGATTGTGGAAACGGTTATGTGGCAGTATATGCAGGTACAAGGCAAAATTCAAGGAGGATAGGTAGGTAGGTAAGTAAGCCGGGAAGGGCAAGGTACTCACGAGAGCTGCCCATTTCAAGGAGAGCTTCAGGACTTCATTTTTTATGACGTCCAATTTTTCGCTGTACGATCGATTTTTGAACCGATTTTGTTAAGTTCATCCGCCAGATTTTGTGCCATGACTCACGTTCTTCATAGGGGTTTCCACAAATCAAAATATCTTGCTAACAATTGCCAAACAACTGTCCCGCACTAGAGAATGCTAGACATCCACGAATACAAGAATGTCTATAAACGATTCCGCTGTAATCAAGGTCCTAAGACGCGGCATCGCACGTGCTACCTCCTAAGGCATGCCTGGTTTGCTGATTTAACCAGCTAGCACTCGCGTCCGAATGAATTAGGTATTCGAGATGTCAATCAAAAAGTATACGTTAGGTTTGCCACGGGGTTAGGCAGATTCAGCGAAATTGCGAAGTGCCTAAGATCACATTTGTTGACGGTAAGAGCTGCGAACGTGGATTCTCAGAGATGCAAATCATCGGGTCTTTGACCCAGTGATCCGAAAAAGGAATATTCTCTGTAACTTAAACTTCGAGCCAAATTATATTTATTCCACATACAATGCACACCTACTTCGACATTTAAAAGTGGCAAGGCAGTGTCTAATGTGCCTCTATGGCAGCACCGCCACTGCACTGCAATAAAAACTATATACAAAGTCGAGACCCAAAATCCAGGAGGGTCCTGACCCCTCGTCCCCCCGGATTTCCATCCATGCCAATGTGTGACGTTTGATAACGCTCAGGCTGAACCCCACACCTCTTTGTGTTACGAACTTTAACTTTAACCTTCGCCCGGGTGGGGGTCTTTTTAGACCCCCTCGGGTTTTTCCAAAGTGACCAAAAACGGCGGCGCGCAGCGCTGCCAAACTTGGTCTAGCTGTTCTTTCATCATTTTTACATCTTTCCTGAAAATTTTGGCTCAAGGTCATATCAGGTCAGGTCACCAGGCCGGGTGAAGTGACCTCACCTCAAAAAATACTTAGGACTGCATAACTAAAAGAAGGGTTAATCGATCAAGTTGAAACTCATACCACATATTGGGCCCACCAGGAGCTACAACATTTGTTCCGGGATTTTTGATATTGGTGACCTAAGGCCATGTGCAGAGCATGACCTCCCATTGTCAATACATGGGGAAAATCACGAAATGAGCTTTTCTCAGTAAGTATGGATGGAATCAACTTCAAACATCGGCTGCGACTTGCTCTTAGCCCATTTCTGGAGCTGATGCCAAAATTTTTGACTTGTGACCTTTAAAAGGTCACCTTAGGTCAAATAAGCATTTTTGGTGTTTTTTCTATAAATTTTGAATGAAATAAGATAGAGCTTTTATTTTGTCACCAAAGTGTTTGTATAGTGACTGGAAGTCAAATGATATACATCATGACTATACCAGGTCAAGTTGGGTCAGACCGTTGACCTGGGTCAGGTCAAATTCTTAAATTTGACCTGGCATAGCAATATCATATATCATTCGATTCGTATTGACGAGAGGATTGCAATGGTGCATAAACTATGGCTGTATCTTGTTTGGTTTGGAAGCTATTAGCGAGAAAGTAAACGCCCTTATGCATGGGTGGCTATGGGCATTCCCAAGAATATGCCCAATATCTAGTGACCTGTAGCTCCCTAGGCTTTGACCTGACACGAAAATGAATGCCACTGTAATGAAAGCGCATCTCAAGAGCTTTCGAATTGTGCTAGAAAAATGTTTCTAGCTATCATAGTTTCTGAGATATATGACGTTTTCTTAGTACACCTCATATTAGCGATTTTGACCTATTTTGACCTCTGGTGACCTTGATATTGACCTGACAAGAAAAATGACCGAAATATTTTCGATATCATTTTTGAAGAGCTTTCGATTGCCGTTTTGCGCTTGTTTCTAGCTCTCTTAGTTTTTGAGATCGTGGGGGTCTTTTTAGCCCCCCACCAGGGCGAAGGTGGCTCGTACCCGCCACCGGGGCAGGGTTAAGTTACGTTTCGTTGCGTACGTAACTTGTAGACGAAACCTTCCATGTCGATGTCAACGCATGATGTGCATTTACAGCATGCCTGTTCGTGTTTTTTTTTGTAATTTACATTACAGTACAGCAGCCTGTTTACTGCCACCGTCGTTATTCTACAGCTGCCACCAGCCTTTATGTCACGGACAGCGTCAGCAAGCCTCCAGCTGGTGAAACAGGACATCAACAAGAAACAACCCGGAACCAGAACTGCGGATCTATCCCACCGACGACAAGTGCGGCCGAGTACAAGGACTCTCTGTTGAACGCTCCACTTCACCCATCTCCGGGGCACCAACCCCAAGAGCGCGAGTTCCCCGGAAGCACACATGCATCGATCCACTTGACGTCATGCCATGCCTCGTTAGCCACGGCTCTTTCCTCCGAGCCGGAGGTCTGCTCGCACTCAGCTCAGCATGAAACATCCATTGAAACCCCGCCGCCGGCAATAGAACGAAACGCGGCGGAAATCACGCCACGGCTGCTCGACAAAGGCCAGAACCAGACTGAATTCAAGACTGAAATTGTTGCATCATCGCTAGTAGTTGGAGAGCGAGCAACTGTCGACCGGATTTCACCAGCCGAAAACAGAGTGAAAGGCATGGGCGAAACTTGCGTGACAGACTCTGGACACTCTTCTGATGAAAACACAGATATACCACGGGGTCTTGATTTTCACGTCAAAAAGCCGGAACTTAACGCTGAAAAGCCTGAGACTGAAGCCGAAGCTCACCTCCCTGTTGAAAGTGTGCGGGAGCCGAAATCCAGCCAGCACGAGTCAGCCGTCTGTGGGTATGAAGCTGCCGACAAAGAACAATCATCGACACCTCAAGAGCAGGAGCTAGATCCTACAGCTGCAGCACGTGAGAAGCAAGGTCTCTCACCCCGTACACATCAGCTTGCTGAAGAGGAGCGCCCGCCTGCCGCGTCTGAGGCAGGTGGGAGGCGCGTCCGTTCAGGGCGTCAGCGTCGGTGTGAGGTACGCCTGGCCGTGTCCATGCCGGGCGCTGGGGTAGAGGGCAGCGCCTCACTTCTGGTGAGTCAGGTGGACCGCTCCTCTCCATCACCGCGTTCGCCGGAAGCAGCAGCGCATCCGAAGAAGTCTCCACGATCCAAACACCGGAGAAAGGTCAGTTGGGAGTCCTTGTGGTGATGGATGCCAACTGGTGGGTGATTATGAAACAAGAAGTAAATAAAGACCTTCACTTGGCCATTTGCAAGGCTGGGGGGGATGGATGCCTTAGAATAAATTATCTGTGAAAAAGATGAATCAGCGGCAGCTAATTGTATAAACTGATGCATATTTTGAGTGCATGTTTTGTAAGGTTCTGCATTCCATTTCAATTAAGCGCTATAAATGAATCATGTTCATCTCAATAATATTTCAATTGCGAGCTCGATTGTTTTGTGATGTCAAATGTTGTATTACTCGAAATCTATTTCGCCAGTCTCGTGCAGCCCAAAAGTACTATCTCTCCGTGGCCCGCGCCAGGTGTACCTACATCCACCTAACGACGCCCTGCCGCGAGCGGCTCTGCCCATGAAGGTGATGAGGTTCGAGCCGGTCCTGCCTCTCCAGCGGCCACCGCCGATGGTGGCGCCTAAGAAAGACCCTGGCAGACGCTCTGAACTGACGGCCAAACAGCCTCAGGCGCCGCCCAGCGCCCAGGCGGCCGTGACCCGGCAGGGGCGTCGAAAGGTCAGCCAGAGGGGCGGCGGCGAGGGCTCGCCACAGCTTAGAGGAAGGTTGTATTGTGGATCACTATTACTGGGGTTTATAGGCATACCTACTTCCAGGCATTATTGAGCTTGCTATTTCTTTCGAACTTCAGTCATATGTGCTGAATTGTACGGAGTCATTCAATCTCATTGATAAATCGATTCGGCTGCAAAACTTTGAGAACGTGTCCGTTGGAAAGTGTTATGCCAGGAATGTTTAGCTCTCCATTTTTAGTTAGGAAACACCACATCTTTTGTGGAATCCGCAGGCCCTAAAATGCAATAGATTTCTCCCCGAACCTGTTATTATCCAAGCCAGAAACCCTAGAACCGCTTGAGGTGAGGAAACACCAGCAGTGGTGAGCTCGTGCTCACAGTTTTTTATTATCTATTTCGTGTCTTTTTAGATTTTCTATTAAATTGACTTCTTCACTTGGGAAAAAGCAAAGGTTTGGAGCTTTCAAGCATTTCAAGAATAGATGTTGGTGTTAACACCGCTGAATTAAAGTTACCAAAGTCGCGTGACAGTAAACAAACATGAACGGAGTTCATAACCATAAACAAATACCTTTAGGGAAAAAATATTCCATTGGTCACTTTCCAGAAAGGTAAATTGTTTCCTAAAATTAATCAGCAGAAAGATAACAGTTAACACGCGCCCCGCTGGGGGCGAAATTCGCCCCTCCTGGTTTTCCCAAGATAGCTTAAAAACAAAGAAACGCAGAACAACGAAACTTACAGTACCTTATTCCTGATCAATTTTACACATCTGACAAAATTTTTGAGTTAAGGTCATGTCAGGTCAAGGAGCTATTTAGGGTCAAGTGACCCGACCTCAAAACCTAAAATCACGAGTTTGAAGCGGCGCTCAGGGAACATCAGCAAACCAATCAGTTTGAAACTTCCACAATATGATGAGGTCATTAGAATCTACAAATCTGCTATCTCGGAATTTTTATATTGTTGACCTAAGGTGGGGTTACTTTTTGGTCACCCCATTATAAGTCTATGGTGAAAAATAATATAGGCTCGTTTTCAGTAAATACTGGATAGATAAAGCTGAAAATCCTCAAACCGTCTATTCTTACCACGATCTTGGCCATAAAGTTGAGTTTTTGAGCATCTGACCTCTCAAAGGTCATATCAGGTCACGGGAGCAGAGAGTGATTGTTTTGCCAATCACTTCTCACTGAATTGAGATAAAGCTCCCATTTTGCTTGCATTGTGCTTACATTGTCACGGGGAGTCGATTGATATGCAACATGACCATACCAGGTCACTCTGTGACCCTGACCTAGCTCGAGGCCAGGTCATTTTCACTATTTGACCTAGCAAGGTCATATTATACATCATTCGACTCGCCGCGATGAGAGGAATCCAATGATGCATACAAATGTGCTCTAGCTTCTTTGAGGGCAGATCTAGTGAGAGAAACGTACACTGCTCTGTTGTAAGCCTATGGAGCCTTCTTTGACCTATGCTGACCTTAATATTGACATTCTTGTCAAGAGCTTTCGAACGCCGCCCGTAATTTTCCTTTAGCTTTCTTAGCGAACGAGATATGGAGGGGGGCGAAAAACGCCCCCCCAGCGGGCCGCGTCATGCGAGGGAAACCAGCGGGGCGCGTGTTAAGAAACCTAAAACATAGGTTACGCATACTGGTATGTTAAAATACGATATATTTTTGGTTTTACGAATAGAAAAGTAGCAATGTACTGAAACACTCACTACCTACACCTTTCGATTGTAAGAATATAAACAAGTTGGTTTATTGCACATTTGAGAGTAAAGCATCAGCACAGAAAAATGCATGTGAACATTTCAGATGTTTGAATCTCATTTCATTTCATTTCATTTATTTGGTCTATTGTCTACGGGCACATGATCCCATTTACAGACGAAGTCGAGAGAGTTAAAAACCTAATCTAAACATCGAACAACTCAAACAACTTAATAGGTAAAAACACAATCACCCGCGCGAGCATTGTTAAAGGCTATAGTTAGTGTTTAAAACTAATAAATGTAAGTAAATTTAAGTAAATCTGAGCTGGTCCCGCATCTTACCGTGCACATGTAAGGTCGATACTGGAGTACTGCAGTGTAATATGGGCGGGGGCTGCACGAATTCATTTGAACCGAGTCGAGCGTGTCCAGCATAAATACCTTATGTGGTTTAACGCAAACGTTCCTCGTCGCAGTGTATGTGGCTCCTTTCTTACAATGGTTTATTGTCACACCATGGAGCAACATCACTCACCGCCCGTTTTTTACAACATGACATTATGTTTGCCTTCAAAGTTCATAGAGGCATGATAGACTCGTCGATTCTTCTTGAACGTTTTCCTCTACATGTGCCGGCAAGAAGAGGGAGAACAAACCAACTATTAAGTGTGCCCTACGCTAGAGTTAGCACGGTGAAGGAGGGGATATTCGGCAGGGTACCGCGGTCTGTTGATGAATTCTTGAGGAGATGTCCTCGGATAGATATGTTTAACGAGCAGGTGGCCAGTTTCAAATCTGTTCCCGCATCGGGACCAGCAGCTCTGAATGGTGGGTAGCAGCGTTACCACTCCTTGGAATTTGTCCCAAGATCTTGGGATTTGGGGTGCTGATCTTGCGATCCCGGGCGCTGTAACTAAAATTTATAGTTTTACTGTGCCCAAGGATAAATCATAAAAGTTTAGGAAATCTATAAATTTATGAAATTAAAAAGTTACAAAAAATAACAAAAGGTACATACGTTTAACAAGGCATAATTAATAGACCTACAAATTTATCATGTTCGTTTGACCTGATGGCACTTTCCCACTCCAAGGCATCTGTGGAGAGGCTATTCACTCAGTCAGGTCAGTTATACATTTGCTGTTGCAATCGAGAGGTTTCATTAACACTACCGCTGTTCTAACATATTTAGTAATAATTTTGTCCTGGGCTACAAACGCACCAATTGTGCGGGTCATAGTGTAACGTCTCAAAATATTTTCCTTTTGGAAGGGCTTGCCGAGAGTCAGCCTGTTCCTTGTTCAGCAAAGCCGCCTGGACTTGAACCCATGTTGGCCGCGTAGAAAACAGGCGAGCTATCCTCTGCACCCATATTTAGACTATTCATACGCGGATCCAGGGGGCAAAGAGGGGCACGTGCCCCCCCTCGATCGCCTCTCGGCGCCCCCTGAAATGGTCACAGCGCACCACTGAATGTCGATGGTGCCCCTCCCTGAAATGTCGTTTCTCACCCCTCCCCAGGATGCGAAAATCGGCGCCCACCGATAGGATTTTGCGCCCACCTTATAGGTCTTCCGGTCAAAAGTGGCACCCCCTTGATTTGGATGGTTCTCCCACCCGGAAGGTGCCTCCTTGATTGGCAGTCCTGGATCCGCCTATGATACTATTCATTCCTAACTCGGCAACAATCGTCAGCCTCCTTGCTGATGAAAGGATCATAACAAATGCGATGCGGAATCTTTTTGTATGAAACTTATCAAGAGTGGGTAATTACCTATTCTCTGAGTTTAACACGAGCTTATGGATCTGCATTAGGTCAACCGGGTGAGACAAACCAACCGCCTGAAGGTGGAGGCAACGAGGGGCCGCCTTCTGGCCAGCCTGGCAGTCAAGAATAGGGGCATCGCGAGCTGCTCAAAGTTCCAGCCATGGGGGGCGCGATAGTGGAGTGGTCCATTTGCAGTACCTACAACTTTAACCCTTGCCCCGGTGGCGGGTACGAGCCACCTTCGCCTGGTGGGGGGGGCTAAAAGACCCCCCCACGATCTCAAAAACTAAGAGAGCTAGAAAAAGCGCAAAACGGCAATCGAAAGCTCTTCGAAAATGATATCGAGAATACTTCGGTCATTTTTCTTGTCAGGTCAATATCAAGGTCACCAGAGGTCAAAATAGGTCAAAATCGCTAATATGAGGTGTACTAAGAAAACCTCCTATATCTCAGAAACTATGATAGCTAGAAACATTTTTCTAAGACCATTCGAAAGCTCTTGAGATGCGCTTTCATTACAGTGGCATTCATTTTCGTGTCAGGTCAAAGCCTAGGGAGCTACAGGTCACTAAATATTGGGCATATTCTTGGGAATGTCCATAGCCACCCATGCGTAAGGGCGTTTACTTTTTCGCTAATAGCTTCCAAACCAAACAAGATACAGCCATAGTTTATGCACCATTGCAATCCTCTCGTCAATACGAATCGAATGATATATGATATTGCTATGCCAGGTCAAATTTAACCCGCGCCCCACCGGGGTCCGGCGCCACCTTCGCCCCACCGGGGGGCTATCGATGGCCCCCCTCTAACTCCGAAAATATGGGCGTTAGCGCAAATCTGCAAAGTGCAATAGAAAGCTCGCGTGAATTCAGTAAGAAATCACTTCGCATGTTTTAGTGCTCAGGTCAATGGTTTGACCTCCAGAGGTCAAATTAGGTCAAGATCGGCTATTTTCACTCAAATATGCAATGATTAAGCAAACTGGGCATAACTCTTATGTCATTAGAGCTATTGAGGCCTGGTAAAGTACATTTGATAGCAAATTGCCAGTACTTTTTCCGCTATGTGGAACGTAAAGACCTCCCGCCAGTGGTTTGACCGCCAGAGGTCACCTCGTGACCTAATATGACCTGAGGTCACGAAAGGTCAAAAGTGACCTTGCCGTATATCAAATGAAAGCCAGGGACACGACAAACACGATGGTGTTTGTTTCATTGCTCTAGCTCAATTAGGTCAAAGTTATTGTCAAAATACTGTTTTTGACCTCCGGTGACCTTGGATGACCTTGGAAAAGTCAAAGGGCAAATATGACCCCTGGGATCCGTGAAAGGGTGTCCAAAACGTTGTTCTGAGCAGTCTGAGTATTTGCAATCATTTTTGTGGCTTTTATATCATGAAATAGCTTTTCCCCATGCTTTTCCAATGGGAGAGGTCGCCTCGTGACCTGACCTCAGGGCACGAAATCGAAAAATCCCGGATATACACCTTGTAGACCCTGGAGGGGTCATGAAGTGTAGGAGTTTCAAATTGATCGACTTTGAAATGTAGCTCTTACAGAGCTCTAAAGGTGAAGTGAGGTGAACTTGGTTGACCTCGTCTGGTGACCTGACCTTGGGTGACCCGGGGTAAAAATTTCAGGGATGATGGGAAAATGATGCAGTGAGAGGTAGAGCCCTCAACCGCGGTGCTGCGCCTGTTGTTTTTCTGCTATCCCGGAAAAACCTTAGGGGGCCATCGATGGCCCCCGGTGGGGCGAGGGTTAAGAATTTGACCTGACCCAGGTCAGCGGTCGACCCAACGTGACCTGGTATAGTTATGATGTATATCATTTGACTTCCAGTGACTATACAAACACTTTGGTGACAAAATAAAGCTCTATCTTAGTTTATTCAAAATTTATAGATAAAAACACCAAAAATGTTTATTTGACCTAAGGTGACCTTTTAAAGGTTACAAGTCAAAATTTTGGTATCAGCTTCAGAAATGGGCTAAGAGCAAGTCGCAACCGATGTTTGAAGTTGATTCCATCCATACTTACTGGAAAAGCTCATTTCGTGATTTTCCCATGCATTGTCAATGGGGAGGTCATGCTCTGCACATGACCTTAGGTCCCAATATAAAAATCCCGGAACAAATGTTGTAGCTCCTGGTGGGCCCAAGATGTGGTATGAGTTTCAACTTGATCGATTAACCCTTCTTTTACTTATGCCATCTAAGCATTTTTGAGGTGAGGTCACTTCACCTAACCTGGTGACCTGACCTGATATGACCTTGAGCCAAAATTTTCAGGAAAGATGTAAAAATGATGAAGGAACAGCTAGACCAGTTTGGGCTGCGCGCCGCCGTTTTTTGGTCACTTCGGAAAACCCGAGGGGGTCTAAAAGACCCCCACCCGCGAAGGTTAAGCTCTGTATTTTTTACTGCAAATGAAACTGTTTCTCCTCCCGTGTACCGGAGCTTATGCCGCCACGTTAATAAAACTCAATACATTTATGAATTGACACAGCCCAGAGACAAATAAACCAGCCAGTGCTGAAAAATCTTATTTCCATTTTGAGTAGAAAAATCTTGGGATATGAGGCACCAATCTTGGGATATAGTTGCCACCGTCTTGGGTCTGCAGTAAAGGCTCAGTGGTACCGCTGGTGGGTAGCTATCTGTCCGAAAGCCTGGTACCGGATTCCTATTGATGTTGCTGTCGTTCGGAGACACTAGGATTGTTTCGCGCAGACGAATAGTTATGATATATTCCGATTCCAGGAGAAGGCCTTGATAATAATGTGAAAAACATGATGGAGAACTTTGGCTTGGTCAAAACAGGGGTTGTGTGCGCGATGGGTGCCGAAGGCCGATGAGTTGAACTTCGTTGGAAAGTTGGATTCCGATAGTTTTGCATGCCCATTTTAACTGGAAGAAAATTGGTCCAGTAAATGGCACAGAGAGACGGACGGGAGGCGTTGAGGTGTTGGGCACAGCTGGAGTTGAGAGTGATGGGGCCTTCAGTTTCATGTTGTCCACTGTCTTGGTCATGGTGTTGTTGACCCGCGCCCCACCGGGGGTCCGGCGCCACCTTCGCACCACCGGGGGCCATCGATGGCCCCCTCTAAATCCTAAAATATGGGGGTTAGCGCAAATCTTAAAACTGCATTAGAAAGCTCGCGTGAATTCCATAAGCAATTACTGAGCATGTTTAAGCGCTCATGTCAATGGTGTGACCTCCAGAGGTTAAGTTAGGTCACGACAGGCCATTTTCACTAAAATATGCAATGCTTAAGAAAACTGGGCATAACTCTTATGCCATTAGAGCTATTGAGATCTGGTAAAGCACATTTGATAGGAATATGTCCGACATTTTTTCGCTATGTGGAACGTAATGACCTCCCGCCAGTGGTTTGACCTCCAGAGGTCACCTTGTGACCTAATGGACCTGAGGTCACGAAAGGTCCGAAAGTGACCTTGCCGTATATCAAATGAAAGCCAGTGACGAGACATACACAATGGTGTTTGACTCAGCGCTCTAGCTTAATTAGGTCAAAACTTATTGTCGAAATACTGGTTTTGACCCCTGGTGACCTTGGATGACCTCGGAGAGGTCAAAGGTAAATATGGCCCCTGGGATCCGTGAAAGGGTATCCATGAACGCTTTTCTGAGCAAGCTGAGCATTTGCGATCGTTTTTGTGACTTTCAGATCATAAGACAGTTTTTCCCATGTTTTTATTTCAATGGGAGAGGTGACCTCGTGACCTGACCTCAGGCGACGAAATCGAAAAATCCCGGATATACACCTTGTAGACCCTGGAGGGGCCGTGAAGTGTAGGAAGTTTCAAATTGATCGACTGATAAATGTTGCTCTTATAGAGCTCAAAAGTTGAAGTGAGGTGACCCTGGTTGACCTCGACTGGTGACCTGACCTTGGGTGACCCGGGGTAAACAATTTCAGGGATGGTGGGAAAATGATGGGATGAGAGATAGAGCCCTCAACCGCGGTGCTGTCTCTCGTCGTTTTTCTGCTATCCCGAAAACCCCTTAGGGGGCCATCGATTATATATCGGTTAATGATGGTGAGTGGATATCCAGGTTGAAGGTAATTGTTGTTTATGAATTGCAGTTCCTTCTCCCGGTCCTTGGTGGTCGTGCAGTATTGGTAAGCTCGGATAGTATTGGATCGTTTCGCTGAGGTCAGGATCGTTGAGGCAGCATCTATTCGATCGATCCCATCCGACTGCTCACTGAATACAGCTTGAAAGCTCCGAACCTTTGCTTTTTACCGAGTGGAGAAATCCATTTAATAGTACACCCGACAATACACTTCACTGTCTTTCCAAATGCTCGCGTTGTTTCATCAGAATGTTATCCTTGCAAAAGGTATTGCAGCATAATTTATTCAGCTCTTTTTCCACGTACTTCAGCCAATGATGTTTTACTTTTTCCTTTAGTGTTTCTCTTGGCCTCGATTCTATTGACTGACATGTATGCATTAATAACGGAACAAGGTCACGCCCCATGTCGTGTCTGGTGCAAATTAGTACACCATTGCAGTGACGTGTATCCCTTTCAAATCCACGGCGTGAGTTGCCGGAAGTCAGCGCTCATGTCGCCTTAATTCACTTCATTGTATGACAAGGATATATGACTTGAAACTTGTGTCACGAGGATGGTGTTGGCAGGTAGGTAAATAAAACAGCAGCCACGCACTGGTCATTAGAGGTGTCTAAGTGCACGGGTGACACCTGTTTCAGTTGAAAATTGGGCTGGTATACCCTCATAAGTATTGTCATTACAGATCGACCGCAGATTCACTGTCAAGCATTTGAGTGCACTCGCTGCTCGCTGTAATTATATTAACACGCGCCCCGCTGGGGGGCGAAATTCGCCACCCCCAGTTTTGTGCAGATAGCTCAAAAACCAAGTAACGCAGAACAACGAAACGTACAGTACCTTATCCCTAGTTAATTTTACACATGTGACCAAATTTTTGAGTCACGGTCACCTCAGGTCAAGGAGCCATTTAAGGTCAAGTGATCCGACCTCAAAACCTAAAATCACGAGTTTGAAGCGGCGCCCAGGGAACATCAGCGAACCGATCAGTTTGAAACTTCCACAATAGGATAAGGTCATTAGGGTCTACAAATCTGCTATCTCTGAATTTTGATATTATTGACCTAAGGCGGGGTCAATTTTTTGGTCACCCCATTATGTCTATGGTGAAAAATAGAGTTGGCTCGTTTTCAGCAAATACTGAATAGATAAAGCTGAAAATCCTAAAACCGTCTATTCTTACCACGATTTTCACCCTAAAGCTGATTTTTTTAGCATCTGACCTCTCAAAGTTCATGTCAGGTCACGGGAGCATAGAGTGATTGTTTTGCCAATATCTTCTCACTGAATTGAGATAAAGCTCCCATTTTGTTTGCATTGGGCTTATAATATCACGGGGAGTCGATTGATAAGCAACATGACCATACCAGGTTACTTTGTGACCCTGACCTAGCTCGAGGTCAGGTCATTTACACTATTTGACCTAGCAAGTTCATATTATAGATCATTCAATTCGCCGCGATGAGAGGAATCCAATGATGCATACAGATTTTCTCAAGCTCCCCTGAGGGCAGATCTAGAGAGAGAAACATACACTGCTCTGTTGTAAGCCTGTGGAACCTTCTTTGACCTATGTTGACCTCAATATTGACCTGACATAAAAATTATTCGTATAAAATCTCTATCTTGTCAAGAGCTTTCGAACTCCGCCCGTAATTTTCCTTTAGCTTTCGTGGGGAACGAGATACGGAGGGGGGTGCGAAAAACGTCCCTCCCCCAGCGGGGCGCGTCATCCCATCAGGGACCCCAGCGGGGCGCGTGTTAAAGAATATATGGGCGTTGTACAGATGAGTGACGGCCCATATTTTTTGCATGAATATACCAACCTTCTATAGATACAGGGAAGTCCATGTTTCTAGCCCCCTAACGAGTTTCTAGATTTGACACCGACCATAATTTTCAAAATATATCTGAACATTTACTCTTATCAGCCTACCCACCTGGAGATTACAAGGTCATAGTCGACAGAATAAGTCTCCGTCGAGCACTTGTCCATTCCACCGTCACACAAAGTTCTACGGCAAAACAGTCACACCGCCACACCATTCCACAGTAATACCGATCCAGTCACACCGCCACACCATTCCACAGTAATACCGATCCAGTCACACCGCAACACCATTCCACAGTAACACTGGCCCACAGCCACACCGCCACGCCATTCCACAGTAATATCGATCCAGTCACACCGCAACACCATTCCACAGTAACACCGATCCAGTCACACCGTCACACCATGCCACAGTCACACCGATCCAGTCACACCGTCACACCATTCCACAGTAATACCGATCCAGTCACACCGCCACACCATTCCACAGTAATACCGATCCAGTCACACCGCCACACCATTCCACAGTAATACCGATCCAGTCACACCGCCACACCATTCCACAGTAATACCGATCCAGTCACACCGCCACACCATTCCACAGTAATACCGATCCAGTCACACCGCCACACCATTCCAAAGTAATACCGATCCATTCACACCGCCACACTATTCCACAGTAATACCGATCCAGTCACACCGCCACACCATTCCACAGTAATACCGATCCAGTCACACCGCCACACCATTCCACAGTAACACCGACCCAGTCACACCGTCACACCATTCCACAGTCACACCGTTCCGCGGTAACACCATCACATCGTTCCTCCTCCAATCTCAGCCATCGTTCCTTGTGTTCGACCATTAAAGGTAAGTTGACATCATCACCACCGTCACACCGTCCCATATTGCACAGGGCTCGGGGTGTGCACTGTGCAGGCGTTATCATGACGCTGAGCGCGAGCCGAGGTGTTTACCGCTGATAACACCCCTTATCAGGGGTCACCGAGGGGGACGCAGCTAGCAGCTGTTCATATGATGCACCATCGGACACGTGACCAAAGGCACCTCACCACTGAACTGGCGAGCAACAGAACTGGGTGACACTGTGGCCTTTATTGGGCTTTGGCATGATGACTATAGTACAAATGTGCCCCCAATAATATATAATAATTTAGGACATTTATAGGCTGAGGGTACTGCAATGTCCTAATTCGTGCTTAGTAAGAGGAGTGGCAATCTCTGATGCTAACTTTTGAAAAAATTTAAACTTAGTATCAGGAGTTTTTGCCTTCTAAAAATATCAACGAAATTTAATGGATACGCCTATATTTATTATTTGCCTTCTTTACGATTGATTATTGTCTGCCCCCACGTATCGCATCTCCCGAGCCCCGCGTCTACCATATTTTTAGAGACCCAATTTAAATTCATCAAGGACACTGCTGACTGGGAAGAATCATCAGAGGCCCAGAAACTGTCAAATTGCAGCCTCCAGAATCTACGTCTGACGAAAATCCACCGCCACTGCGTCATCAAATTAAGCCCAAATGTCAGGCCTTCACACAACCTGGTTCGATGCTGGACGCCGTCAGGCTAGCCGACAACTCGACACGATCCGGAGGTCGATACTGCCGCCGAGGCGGTGCCTGCAGCCGCGACAAAAAGCCGCACGCGAGAACGATTCGGCCGCCAGACGTGCAGCCTGGGATGGAAAATATATGACACTCGATATCGAGCTTTGTGGTGTGTTTTGGAGCCATAACTTAGCTCTGATGACAGCTACGAATTTTTAAATGAGGTGATTTTCAAGACTTTTCTTGGCTGCATGAATGGCGATGTCCTCGGTGTGGCCACAAATATGCCCCGAACACAAACAGTTGACGGCAGTACGATGTCCCGAAGACAGGCTCCGTACTCTTGAGAAACAAACAATCCAGTGCAGAAAAAACGAGAAGCAAGTCGATATACAACGCTCTGGTTTGCAGCGAACGTGGCAATCCGGATCCACAGGTTGTATGTGTCTATTAAACAAGCATGCAAAACAGGCTTGTTTACGAGCCTTGTAATTTCGCCGGATGCCCCGAGGCCGTTCCCACTGTGTACACTGCTGTCACCGAACACATATGGTAGTAATAATTTCCCCAGAGTCCCTGGGGCTAGCGCGCCGTGTTGTTTGATGCAGATGCAGGCTCCCGAGTTACCACCAGCCAATCAAATGGCTACGGCATTATCGGCTCGCAATTTCAGGTTTCCTACGGGTGTATAAATGAACCCTATTAAACTTCTGTGTAACAATAGAGGAGCACAAGCCGCATCGATGCTGACGGTGACCTATGGTTGGATCGACATTTATCACGTTCAAATATATAAGCTAACGCGCTTGACTGGCCGTATAGCACAACAGATTTTAGTTTCAGCTTGAGAGTCGGTTGCCTCTTGCGTTGAAATTTATTTATTTTACTTTTCAAGTGTAGAAACACTAGATTGAAATTGTCATTAGGACATGCTATAAGGTACGCTACGAGAAGCAGTGATCTCTTGGCCTTTTCTTTGATTTTAATCGGCCATGGCTAATTTTTATGCCGCATCATTGTAGAAGTATTGAAAACTTTGCAAATGTTAGGCTTACGGCTACATCTATTCCTTTCAGGGGAAAAGCAGATCCGGTCTCCCTAAGATATAACAATTTAGCCGTCCAAAAAAAATCGAAGTGGGATTGATTTGCCTAATGCTGAATAGTCATTATAAAATGGCAATTCTTATTGTTGAAAGGAAGGAACAGGGAGCGTACAAATATTTGTTGACCATCCTTTTTTAATTATCTCTGAGTCCTGAAAGTGGCGAATACATGGGTCTAGGGGTCTTAAGCCCTGCACCCCCCCCCCAATGTCCGAGTACCTGTGGTTTACATAGGCGGAGGCTGATTTGATGCACTGGCGGGGTAGGCTCGAGCCCCTACCCCTCCCCCGAAAATTAGTCCTGACCATTCTCCTTGATATATTTACAAAACCGACACGTATTGACAGTTAATTGATGCAATACTTCCATATCTTTCAGCTATCTGAAAATTCAAGATTCGACTGCGGAGTCAGGACCAGAACTATATGGTCAAATATGAACGCTTTACAAGTCTTCTGTTGCATAGTAACCAACAGATATTGCGGTACATCTTTTACATCAAGATACCGGGTATAATGACAAAAAAGCGGAGGAGGTACCTTCCAATGCCAAACCCGGGGGATTCTGAGTGATCTTGTCTTCTTGATTCGCCTGTGGATTATTCGTTCTCTATTGAATCTTGGAACCAAATGTATGCCCAATATAGAAACTTGCTCAGTATAGAAAAAGAAGGGCACTAGGCGTAGAGAACTGAAGTCTAAGATGGGTCCATGGGTCTCCAGCAACGGACGGTGTAGAAGGAACGAGGTGTTCCTCTGTGACTCCGTATGGGCCCTCCCACGCCTCCCACTGATTTCGTCTGTGCGGCGGCGTCCCGCCAGAGTGCCCGCGATGCGCTGAATTCCAGTCTGTGAAACATGTTCTAGTTGAATGTCATGACCATGCCGGCGAGAGAAGAAGATAATTTATCGGCCAGCGCTCACTTAGGTCTTTTTTAGGGCCCACCACACGTGGAAATAAGAAACACTTTATCATTTTGGAGCTGTGCAGGCTTTTGTCTCATATATTCCCCGGAACGGGCTCATAACAGGCATTATTAGCTCCAATGCACCTCGGCTACGGAACTGCTTAAAGAAAATATGCTACTAACGCCATCTTGAAGTTATGCAATGTGCTGTAGATGACATCTTATAAATTGTTTTGTCTTCCCGTAACAAGCAGCTTACAAACGGCAGCTATGTCTCTGGTTCTACTGCAAAATTCCCCCTTTTACACTTCATCTTAATGTGAGGTGCTCCCATGTGTAGTATTCCGAGGGCAGAAAAACGTTTGAAGTGGCCGCGTCAGACAACCTCAGTGATGATGATGATGATGATGAACTTGACCTCACTTATTTTTACATATTTTTGTTCTGTTAACCCTTGCCCCGGTGGCGGGTACGAGCCACCTTCGCCCTGGTGGGGGGGGGCTAAAAAGACCCCCACGATCTCAAAAACTAAGAGAGCTAAAAAAATCGCAAAACGGCAATCGAAAGCTCTTCAAAAAGGACACCGAAAATATTTCGGTCATTTTTCTTGTCAGGTCAATATCAAGGTCACCAGAGGTCAAAATAGGTCAAAATCGCTAATATGAGGTGTACTAAGAAAACCTCATATATCTCCGAAACTATGATAGCTAGAAACATTTTTCTAACACCATTCGAAAGCTCTCGAGTTGCTCTTTCATTACATTGACATCCATTTTCGTGTCAGATCAAAGCCTAGGGAGCTACAGGTCACTAAATATTGGGCATATTCTTGGGTATGTCCATAGCCACCCATGCATAAGGGCGTTTCCTTTTTCGCTAATAACTTCCAAACCAAGCAAGATACAGCCATATTTGTTGCACCATTGCAATCCTCTTGTCAATACAAATCGAATGATATACAATATTGCTATGCCAGGTCAAATTTATGAATTTGACCTGACCAAGGTCAACGGTCTGACCCAACTTGACCTGGTATGGTCATGATGTATACCATTTGACTTGCAGTGACTATACAAACACTTTGGTGACAACATAAAAGTTCTATCTTAGTTTATTCAAAATTTATAGAGTAAAACACAAAAAATCTTATTTGACCTAAAGTGACCTTTTAAAGGTCACAAGTCAAAATGTTTGGCATCAACTTCAGAAATGGGCTAAGAGCAAGTCGTAACCGATGTTTGAAGTTGATCTCATCCATACTTACTGAGAAAAGCTCATTTCGTGATTTTCCCCATGTATTTACAATGGGGAGGTCATGCTCTGCACATGACCTTAGGTCCCCAATATCAAAAATCCCGGAACAAATTTTGTAGCTCCTGGTGGGCCCAATATGTGGTATGAGTTTGAACTTCATCGATTAGCCCTTCTTTTAGTTATGCGGTTCTAAGCATTTTTTGAAGTGAGGTCACTTCACCTGGCCTGGTGACCTGACCTGATATGACCTTGAGCTAAAATTTTCAGGAAAGATGTAAAAACGATGAAGGAACAGCTAGACAAAGTTTGGCGGCGCTGCGCGCCGCCGTTTTGTGTTCACTTCGGAAAAACCCGAGGGGGGGTCTAAAAAGACCCCCACCCGGGCGAAGGTTAATTCATGGAAGCTGCTGTTGAACTTGTATTGTTAAAAGCAAGCATCCTAACGGTTTACGCATTGTTTGGATTTTGAACAAAAATTGTTAAAGCAAGTATGAAATGTATTCAAAGGATCCTCTCGTCCCGTTCCAAATGAAGCCTGGGAAACATCACCGTGCCATCCCGTTGCGTCGCGTTCCGTTCCACGCATACCTCTATTGAGGGTGATCACGGACTCTGATGGTTGGATCGGCGTTAATGCAGTGTTCTTAACTTGCTGTGTTTTCTCTCATTTCAGGGGACTAAAACACGAAAGCGTCAACTGCCAAGTACCACGAGCCCCCGAAAAGCGGACAGGTAAATATGTTTCTTATACTTTCACAGGTAGGCATAACGTACTCACTACCCAGATTTGTATTCTATCGGTGAATTGCCTCGTCTCTGGATATTTCAGAAGCGGTTGTTTAAAATTCTGAAAATATTTCAAACCGAAACGTATTACGGATATAAGAAGGTATTCATACCTATACAAACGTATACATTGGTATGCAGAGCATAGGATTAAATCAGTCGTGGTGTCATCTGATAAAAGGGTAAAGTACATCTTGTGTAAAGATTACAAAGTAGCCGCAGCGTTGAGGAGCTTCTGCTGCCAGTGTCGGGCCTGAGGAGAAGCTCTACACTGGTACGGATTTGAAAATAATGTTTTACCTCGCCGTGCAACGTCCTCCATTCATCATTGAATATATTTGCAATAGAAATGTATTTATTAGTCTTAGCTTCAACATCTGGATTCCACAGCCTTTGCTGCTTGCTGGATACTGTTTTCCCTCTGGTTGAAAACGTTGATATCTTGACCCCGATAGTTGCTATATTGTTAACTTGGTGCAAAAATGCCTTTTGCAGAGCGGCAAGTTATTAACAAATTCTGCTAGCCATTTCATTCGATGCCTCTAATAGCACCAACTATTGTCCTCGCACCACATCACATCCCGCCACAAGCTATGGCGGTGGTATGGTCACATCCCGCAACCATATATGGTGGTGGTATGAAGAGTTGAGTGACTCATGAGTCAGACTCAGAGTTTAATTCAAAATCCTACTCATTTGGCTCTGAGTTCAGTTGAGTTAAAAAAATTTAACCGGTGAGTTGAGCTGAGTTGGATCACAAAACATCAATGAGCTGAGTTGATTTGACTCAAAAAGCCGGTGAGTCAAATGAGTTGACGAAAAATGTAACTCAGCAGATAAGTATGTTGCAACATATAAGTGTTTGAATATGCCTATAATTTTCCAATGCTGTTAGCTATGTCAAGTATCCTGATCAGTTGACTTATTATGCCATAAGCGTACACAATAAGATCTCTAGACTGTGACCTTTCCTGATAGGTAGAGCCCATGGAGGTGCAATTATTTTCTCATACTTGGTGTAACCCTAAGCTGCTAGTAGGAACTTAGAAGGAAACAGTTTGAACATATTACCATGATTGAGCTATTGATCTATTGGTGATGTATAAATTTGAAATTCATTTATTTACATATTTTAAACACAAATGTTCTAATTTTTAGTTGATGCACTATCTCCATTATTTATATATGAATAGTTATTATTTATAAATGAATATTATTTAAAGCTTGAGTCAAAGTTAAGTCGGCCTGAGTTTTGAGTTGAGTCAGAATTGAGTTGACCGGATTGAAATTTGAGTCAGAGTTGAGTCGGCTCACTGATTTTCTTCTGGTGAGTTGAGTTGGAGTTGAGTCAACCGCTTTCTGCATGCGACATGAGTTGGCCTGACTCACGAAAATACTTAAACCCACAACTCTGATGGTATGGTCACATCCTGCAACAATCTCCCAAATTTTAAGGTTGGGTCATCTCAGGTCAGGTCACCAGTGGAGATCAAGTGACCTCACCTCCAAAAATGTTTAAGGTGGCATAAGTAAGAAAAGGGTGAATCTACCAAATTTGAACTTATACCACATTGGGCTCACCAAGTACTAAAACATTTATTCCGGGATTTTTTCATACCGATGACCTAAGGTCAGGCACGGATCATGACTTTTCCATTGAAAATGCATTGGAAAACAGGAATTGGGCTGTATTTGTGTAGATACAGCTGAGAATGTCCTCATATTCTCCAAATCGTAGTATCCTGGTGCCCTTTCTAGGTTCATGTTGCAATTTTTGACCTGTGACCTCTGTGAGGTCATCTGGGCTATTCAATCAGGTTTATAGACTTGGGTCAATAACTTTGCAGAAAATGACGATAAAACTTTTATTTCGATCCATTACGTTTAGATTTTTATTGCGAGTCGATGATATGCATATTGACTAACATGCTAGATCAGATAGTGACCTTGACCTGACCTCAGGTCAGGTCGCTTTTGTGTTTTGACCTAGTATAGCCATATCAGGTACTACTAGGGGAGACGTCTCAGCTTTGCCAGATAGAGACATTGGGTTCTTTCTGGAGCAGGAAAAATCCCAAGATTACTGAATTTCCCCAGACAGATCCAGGAAAGGGAAGAAGACGGGACCCGACAAAATAAAGCATGCGTAATAGGCGGATTGAGGAAGCGATAATGTTAGGGGCGCTACAGAGCAGGGGGTTTTTGCATAGGCGGATCTAGAGAAGGGGGATTTAGGCCTTGGGCGGATCCTGGGGAGGTAAGTAGAAGAGTCCCGTTAAACAACATACTTGTCCCGGGCGGATTCAGAAGGGTTACCGTGCTCTACATAGCAAGGGATTCCTGGCATAGGCGCATCCAGGGTAGGGGATTTAGACCATGGGCGGAACCAGAGGAGGGAAGTAGGCGAGACCCTGTAAAACAAATCATTCCAGTCATAGGCAGATTCAGGAGAGTTGCAGTGCTCTACGGAGCAAGGGATTCCTAGCTTAGGTGCATCCAGGGAAGGGGCTTAAGGCCAAGAGCGGATCGATTCCTGGGGAGCGGATCGATTCCTAGGGAGGGCATTCCTGGCATCAGCGGATCTAGAGAAGAGGATAAAAGCCATGGGCGGATCTAGGAAGGGGAAGAAGTGGGGACCGTGTAGAGCTAAGCATACCTGTCATAGGCGGATTCAAGAGAGGTTCAGTGCACTACAGAGTAAGGAATTCCTAGTATGGGCGCTTCCAGAGTAGGGGATTTAGGCCATGGGCGGATCCAGGAAACTGGAAGAAAAGGGACCCTATAAAAACATTCGCGTTATAGGTGGACTCAGGAGAAGAATATGTTAAAGTGCACCACAGTGCAGGGGATTCCTGACATAGGGGATCTAGAGATAGGGATTTAGGGCATGAGTGGATCCAGGGAAGGGGAAGTAGGCGGGATCCTGTAAAATAAAGAATACGTGTCACAGGCAGCTTCAGGAGGGCTGCATTGCACTACAGAACAAGGGATTCGTGGCAAAAGCGCATCCGGGCAAGGGATTTAGGCCATGGCCGGGTCCTGTTTTTACAGTGTCCCGTCTGCTTCTCTTCCCTGGATTCGCCTATGACCTAAAATCCCTCCTCTGGACACGCCTATGCCAGGAATTCCGTGTTCTTTGGTGCACCTTAGCAGTGTCCCCTGAATCCGCCTATAACTTGTATGCTTTGTTTAAGTGTCTCGTCCGGTTCTCTCTCCTGGCTTCGCCCATGGCCTACATCCCCTTCCCTGGATCCGTCTATGTCAGGAATCCCTTGCTCCGTAACGCACCGTAAAAGTTTACCCTGAATCTGCCTATGACTCGTATACTTTGTTTTACAGTGTCCCATCTGCTTCTCTTTCCTGGATTCGCCCATGGCCTAGATCCCCTTCCCTAGATGCGCCTATACCAGGACTTCCTTGCTCTATAATAAGCCGCAACGCTTTTGAATACGCCTATGAAACAAATGCCTTATATTGTTGGGTCCCCTCTACTTCCCTTCCCTTGATCCGCCCATGGCCTTAATCCCTTCTTTGGATCCGCCTATGCCAGGGATCCCTTGCTCTGAGTTGCGCCTTATCAGATTTCCCCTGAATCTGCCTATGACACGCATGCTTTCTTTACAGGGTCCCGACATCTTCCCCTTCCCTGGATCCGCTCATAGCCTTAATCCCCTCCCCTGTATATGCGTATGCCAGGAATACCTTGCTCTGAGCAGTGTCCCGTCTACTTCCCTTTCCTGGACCCGCCTATGGCTTAAATCCCCTTCTCTGGACCCACCTATGCCAGGAATTTATTTCTCTATAGTGCACCGCAGCCCTCCGGAATCCACCAATGACACGTATGCTTCTTTACATGACCCTGACTTCTTTCGCTTCCCTGGACCCGCCCATGGCCTTAATCCCTCCCTTGGATACGCCTATGCCAGGAATCCCTTTCTCTGAAGTGCACCTTCACAGTTCTTCTTCTTGAATCCGGCTATGAAACGCATGTCTATATTGTAGGGTTCTGTCTACTTTCCTTCCCTGGATCCGCCCATGGCCTAAATCCCCTTCTCTGGATCGGCCTATGCCAGGAATTCATTCCTTAATCCACCTATGACACATATGCTTTCTTTACAGGGTCCTGTCTTCTTCCCATTACCTGGATCCGCCCATGGCCTTAATCCCCTTCCCTGGATACGCCTATGCCAGGAATCCCTTGCTCTGAAATGCACCTTCATTGTTTCTCCTTCCTGGTTCCGCCTATGAAATGCATGCCTATTTTGTGGGGTCCCGTCCACTTCCCTTCCCTTGATCTGTCCATGGCATAAATCCACTTCCCTGGATCCGCTTGTGCCAGGAATTCATTGCTCTGTAGTGCACCGAAACCCTCCTGAATCCGCCTGACACGTATGATTTCTTTATAGGGTCTTGACTCATTTTCCTTCCCTGGAACCGCCCATGACCTTAATCCCCATCCCTGGATACGCCTATGCCAGGAATCCTTTGCTCTGACCAGTGTCCCCATCTACTTCCCTTCCGTGGATCCCCATGGCCTAAATCCTCTTCACTGGATCCGCCTATACCAGGAATTCATTGCTTTGTAGTGCATCTTAACTCCCCTCCTGAATCCGCCTATGACACATAGCTTCTTTACATGATCCCGACTCTTTCTTCCTGATCCGCCATGGCCTTAATCATCTTCCTGGATACGCCCATGGCCTAAGTCCCTTCTCTGGATCCGCCTATGCCAGCAATTCATTGCTCTGTAGTGCACCTAAACCCTCCTGAATCTGCCTATGACACGTATGTTTCTTTACAGGGTCCTGATTCCTTTCCCTTTCTGAGGGGAAAATCTGGGAAACTGGGGAAATTTCTGGGTCTTGGGAATTTTTTCCAGCGATGAACCCAACGTCTCTATCTGGCAAAGCTGAGACGTCAGCCCTAGTTATACCGCCATATTATACTTGATTGGATTTACCGTGACGATAGGAAGTGAATGGTGCCTAAAAATGATTCTAACTCAACTCTGCATTGGGTCTTGAGGTCGGGTCACTTGACCTTGAATAGCTCCTTGACGTGCCATAACCTGACCTTAAACATTTGGCCGGATGTGTAAAATTAATCAGGAATAAGGTACTGTAAGCTTCGTCGTTCTGCGTCTCCTCGTTTCTGCGTTCTCTGGGTAAAACCAGAAGGGGGTGGCGAATTTCGCCTCCCCCAGCGCGGCGCGTGTTAAACGACAAATTAGGTCAAAATGCATATCACTAGAACCGCAAGGACAAGGGAAACCCAAAGCTGTTAAAATAAACGCTCTACCCTATTTATGACTAAGTTATTCCGTATAAACCGTTTTTTTCCATGCATTTCCAATCGAGAGCTCATGGCTCTTACCTGGTCTTAGGTCCTCGATATAAAAAATACCGGGATATAATTTGGAGACTCGGTGTGCCCATTATGTGATATGCGTTTCAATCAGATAGGCTCACCCTGTTTTGACTTATATTATCCTAAACTTTTTCAGGTGAGGTCACTTGACCGGCACTGGTGACCTGACCTGAGGCGGCCCAACCTTAAAATTTTGATAAAAATTGTAAAATGATCACAGAAAAGGTATGCCCATTACGGTGGCACTACGCGTCGCCGTTTTATTTTATCTAAAAAATACCTGAGGGGGAGGGTACCCCCCCTCCGACAATGCGCATGCTAAAGTTGTGAAATTTAACACGAAGGTATGTTACACAACTAGTTTCAAGAGTACCCAATACCCATCATGTGATCTGAACGGGTGCCCAGGAATCATTGCTCAACCCTTGTTTAGGTTACAGCAATGATATTGCACCGTAAAACATGCTGACGCCGGGTCATTCGGATCCACACCCATTTATTGAATGTCAGGTTGTGGTGAAATGTCAGAAACTGGTGGGTGATATTGCTTTCCATATCCATTGGAATCCATCCTGTAATACCCGATTGTATGTGTATTCCTAGTACCCACTCCTCCAAAATGTTTCATCCAAGCGCGCTTGTATCCTGCTGCTTGTACGGGTGAACTGAGACCCCCTTCAAATGGCCTTTTAACCGCATATATTACCAAGGTATTGCTCAATAAGCCCAGTTTTAAATCAATACTAGCATATTTGTTGTGCAAATCCCCGATCTAATCTTTTCAGGAGGGGGCTTCGATCTGCCATTACGTATTTTTAGGGGATCTCACCGAGCCTACAAAGCGTTACACTGGGGAAAGGTAATTAAATAACCAAAATATATGTTGCGTAATTTCAGGACGGTCCCTAATTATACCGAAAACTCACTGTATCTTCACCTCTTTTCTGACGCGTGTTCTGGGTGGGCGTTGTCAGGTCCAGTGCCCTGCCGGTGACAGTGGACCTGGAGCTCTCCCCTGATGAGCGACTGAAGAGGTTGCATAAGCTCCAGCGACAGCGTCAGCTGCAACTACTGCAGCGCCAGAGGTTAGCAGCGTTCAAAGAACCACACATAGCTGACAGCAAATATTTGCTCACGCATCCCACCTGAGCTCGTTTACTGATGAACTTTCGTCCTTGCAGCAACACAATATTCCTGAGTGGCTGGCGGGAGAAGGCCCGGAAAATGCAGAAAGAGGTATTCTTCAGACATGTCAAGTACGCTTCAGGCGGTAAGTGCTTTATTGTTTGTCCTCCTCAAAGTTTCAGGCACGGTAAGTTGGTGCGCTTTAGGACATGTCTGGGACAGTGCTTGGATACTTGGATAGCTGTGACTGCTTGATAGCTGACGTGACGTGGATGTCGCAGCGCGCTCTGGAGCCGGTCAGTGACGGCAGCCCGGTACCGACAGGGCTCCGCTGCGGACAGCTGGTGTCTCCCCCTGGACTGGGCAGTCCCGGACGGGCCTTCTCTGTCGACCCTCTGGTCGCCGATGGTCCACAGAACCCTTCCAAACGCCAGGTCAGACATTGTTCTCCTATTCTTATGTATGTGTAGACGGTCCGGAGTGTAGCAAGTGTGTAGGCCGAGTGACATTGCCGAATACTCTCCACTTCAACTCCGATTCCGTAAGACCAATCAGAAACTAGGCGTAAGCTAAACTGGCATGCTGTATTTGAAGGCATCGGACGAACAGTCATCGCACCAACGGGGACTCCATGACTAAGTCCGGCCGAGAGACAAAGTCCCGAGACAAATGTCCCGCCCTAGTGAAAATAAAATATGTTCACCAAAAGGACAACAGGCAAAAATAACCATGATAATATACTAGCGAAAAATATAATTACAAAATAAAACAATGTCAGCAAATCCAAGCACGACAGTGATAGAAGAAAATATATAGCTCAGCCTCATTACAACTTCGAATCTACCGCAGGTGAAACCTCAATCCAGAGAAAAAGAGGTGTAACACCGAACAAGATTAAGATACTATTATAAGTTCCTTTGAATTATTTCAATTATCAATCTAAAGACTTTCAACCTAGTTCAACTCACGTTCCAGTTGATGAATCACTGCTTGGATACACGACACGTAGGTCCGTCTCGCTCACAGTCTCGTCAGGAAATGAGCCCTGGGTCACCGCATGACCAGGCACCGGAAAATGATTCGCGGCCTAATACAAACTTCCTAAACACACTCGAATAAATAACCCAAACTTAACTATAGTTTTAAATTTTTAATAACACTTATCACTTATACCACTACCTAAAAGTAAAATAATTGATTTCCAAATTGTGACCGGAAGAGAGGTCACGCCGCTCTGCGATCTGACGTGTGGCAGGAGCATTAGCTAACAGGTACAGCGCCATCTACAACAGACGTACTGCAGAGCAGTGAGGTACTGCTCCCTCGCGGTCGGGTCAAAGAAGCTATCTACATATGTATGCACGTACATACCTGGTGACATTTAGCCACCGCGTATTCTAAATTTCGCAATACCTTTACTTGTTGCACGTGAGCTGAACCTTAATTCACTATGTCTAAAATTGCGTCTTCGGGGAGGTTTACTTCTGCCGGGAAAATACTGTATTTAATTAGAATATTATCTATTTCTGAAACAATTTCTGCTCAACGAGCTATATGGCTGACTCGCTCCTTCCGACTTCTCGCCCTCAGCGCCGTAGCCGCCGTAGTTGGGTACGCACGGTCAGCGGCTCTTCCCCGCAGGAAGCCGCGAAGGATGAGTCCGTGCCTGTCAGTCTCCAGGATCACTCTTCTATGATGATCTGAGCACAGTTGGAGCATACGCTTGAAAGTACATGCGTAAATGCTTTGAAATACCTCTGGCTTTTAGTTTTCGTATTATATACTTTTTTTAGGATTTTAACTTGCAATAATGAGCATTTTAGGTTGCATACCTGCGGTTAAGTTTTTGTTTAGGTTTTACCTGCTGTTGCATACCTGCGGATAGGAGAAAATACAAACCAGCTGTAGCCATGTTAGCCTCTTGTAGGCACTAGTTTTGTAACTATGTTTGAGTGGAAGTGACTGTTCATAGACTGGCGGTCACACACTAACGCACGCACACTTGGAGCATATATTTCTTGGATACACTGACGATTAACACGCACAGTGGAGGGGTCCTAAATTCCGCCCAAATATTTTTCAAGGTGGCCGGACCGGAGACCAGTTTGCCGCTGGAAAACACTAACATGTTATATTTGAGCAAGGTTTAAGTGAGTTGATTGGTGAAGGAATTTTGAAAACCGGTCATAAGAGTTTGACCTATAGACTTTTAGTTAGACCAATATTTTCTAGACCGTCGCACTCGCGGTCCCGTTTACTTGCACCGGACCCAGTGGTGACGTAATAAGGTCATATAATGGGGGTAATATGTCAAGGTGAGCCCATATATGTCATGCTGGAGCACGTTGAAACATTTCGTGATCTTGGTGTCATAATCGATTCTAAACTCACCTTTGCCAATCGTGTAGATAATATAGTAAAGCGGACCAATCGATCTCTCGGATTACTCATTCGATATTTTCAGACCGGTCTCATGACGTCAAAATTCAACAGTAAAGCTCTGCTGGCTGCATACTACTGCAACGTGGGTTCTATTTTTAGAATATTGCAGCGTTTTCTGGGCGGGGGTTGCTGACTCCCACAAGGTTCGGGTCGATCGGGTTCAACATAAGTTTCTTCTGTGGCTTATCCACCACATTCCATCTGGACAAGCACTCTCTCTTTCTTACGAGCATCTTCTAACACATTTCAAAATTCCTTCTCTCGCTGCACGGAGGGTACAGCACGATTTACTTTTTACTAGAAACATAATCCGTACAAAGCTCGATGTACCTGCTCTGTTCAGCTGCTTTCTCTAGCAGGTGCCTGCCCGATCGACTTGCAACCTGACGCTGTTTGATATTCCCCGAGCACGCGTCAACACTGTACAGAGTGGCATGTTTTGTCGCCTCCCTAGGCTCTCAAAGATGTTTTTATTCAGCCGTGATGTTGAAGCAGATATTTTTGCAAATGACTTAGCCTCTTACAAAAACCATGTCATAAGATATGTGGCAAGGTTGTAAGGCTTGTTGGCCGTGCTGGTTCATCTTTTAGGCCTGTTACGTTTTATTTTACTTTCATGGTGCGTGATTTTACCGCGATCTATTTTTAGGCCTATTGCTAAATTTTAGTTTTGAATTGTTTTCATTTTTATTTTTACTTATTACTTGTTAGTATGTATACTGTTTGATGTGTTCCACTGTAAATACGCTTTTAATGCTTGGACTTCACCCGTAGCTGGATTTATCTGTTGGCGATCTGCTGAATAAATAAATAAATAAATAAATATGAAGGTCAAGGTCGAAGGTCCTGGTCATAGACCTCAGAATTCCGGTCAAATGGCATTATTCAGCAAGACGTATGTTAAGGTATAACTTCATAGTTAAGGCTACTCAATGCCAAGGTGAAGGTCACAGGTAAAGGTCAAAGGTCTTTCGAAAGGTCAAATCCTCATTTCTCGTCAGATTTGAACTTTAGAACCTCCTTTGGCCTTATTAAAGATATTGACATGGTCAATGACACGTAGCTATAATGTAGATCACCGTTGCCCAACAAAGCCCCAACCGGGTGTTTTATTAGTCCTCTTGGATTTTGAGATCTCAAGGGGGACATTTTAGGACCCCCCCTCCCCCGACCCTCCACTGTACGTTGACGCCAGGCCCTCCACTGTGCGTATTAAGTATAACAGCAGTTTCAAATTTGGATACTTCTCGTTTAAGTTTCTAAAGTCTTCGGATAGTTACTCTGTTTTCAGGTGAAAGATTATGTAAAATAGTTCCAAAGTTCATTAATTTCGACTAGATCCTATTGCTTTACGCAATCATTGTCCACGAATATTTCTTATGTTTCTCTCCTAGTTCAAAACTTCATCCTTGAAAAATGCAATGCATTAAAACGAGCTCAATTACAAAGACATTATCATTACCATACACTTTTAACATTTCAGCAGCCAACTATTGATATTATCCTAACACGCGCACCGGAAGGGGGCCTCGGAGGTCCCACCCCACCTATTGTTCCAAGGTGGCCGGAGAACCACTGGTATCCAGAAAGCGATACTCGGTGCTATTTAAGGGAATTTAACGGCGCGTCGATTAGTGAAAGAATTGTGAAAATCGGTCGAAAATGTTTCGAGTTATAGGCTTTCAAAGTCAGGCTTGCATTTTGACATCGCCACAATCACGCGGCGGACCAGATCGTTTGCATTGGATACCGAGTGATGACGTCATAACGTCATGTAACCAGGATATGTCAACGTCACCTCACATGAAGTCAAAGTTAAGTTCAAAGGTCACAGGTCAAGGTCATATCAGCACTCTTAAGGTCATTGACCCCAGTGCTTCCGGTCAAATGGTCTTACCCGGTCTGACGTATTTTATGATATCCCGTCATAGTTAAGGTAACTCAACTTAAAGGTCAGGGTCAAGGTCAAAGGTCATGGGTGAAGGGCAATCCTCATTTCCCGTGAAACAGTTATAGTACTAATTACATATTACATTATAACTAGTTTCCCATATTGTGACCCCATAGATGAATCACCTTGAATGACTCTCATCCAAAATTGTAGGAAAGATTTTTTGCGACCTTCTCTCTATGACACTTGTCCGCCTATAGCTTATTCCAGCCTTTTACCCGCATAATCTCAGCATTTTCCCACGGGTCCCCAGCAAGGCCAAGATCTGACCTTTATGACCTCGTTCAATCTTGGAGATACTGACCTTGGTTAACAAAAATTGGATATGATGTCGATCACCATAGCCCCACCCACCCCCAAAACCGGGGTTTTCTACGGCTCTTAGTTTCCGAGATCCTAGGAGGCCTAGCAAGCCCTCTCCAGTGCACGTTAGTGCCAGACCGCTCTCCAGTGCGGGTTTTAATACGCACATTGACAGGGGACGGGTACCCGCCCACTCTGATTTTTTTGGATTTAATTAAAACGGCAGCACGTAGCGCCGCGTACTTGAAATGCCTTTTCTATGATCATTTGTTCAACCTTCAACAAAATTTTAAGTTTGGATCATCTCAGGTCAGGTCACCAGTGCAAGTCAAGTGACCTGAACTCGAAAAAGTTTTAAGATAGCATAAGTCAGAACAAGGCAAATTTATCGAATTGAAACTCATATCACTTTATAGCCCTGCTGAGTTCAACAAAATAGATTCCGGTATTTTGTATATCGATGACCCTAAGGACAGGTAGCAGTCATGACCTCCCATTGGAAATCCATGGGAAAAATAGCCTGAACTAAATACCTTAGTAATGGATGGTGGCAGAGCATTAATGTTAATGGTATTAGATTTGCCTTATCCTTGCGGTTCTAATTATATGCATTTTGACCTGATTTAACCTAGCAAGGTCATATTATATATTATTCGATTTAGCTTACTGCAAGGATTCCAATGGTCTAGATTAATTTGCTATATTAATTTGTTTTATTATTCATTTAACTGCATCAGGACACTCCACAGTAGAAATGTGGCTATCCTTAGGCGGCCTGGCATCAATTATTCAAAAGCGCAATCCATGTACAAGAGGCAAGACACTATGATTGAAAAATCGGCACAACAAAAAAACACTTCGATAACACACATATTTCAGTTCACATCCGGTGAAGCTACCTCTTTAACCAATAAAGCTGAAACTTTGTCAGGCATTTCCCTTAGGTTCGGGCTATCAACCGAATTCGGCCAGATGAAAAAGTCAGACGACACTAGATGTACATACCTAATAAATACGAATACATAAAAAGTGTTTGTATCTTTCTAATGGTAATAAAAACACTGATTCCAAAATGACGGCGTCATCGTCATTCGTTTTATGGCTACGTCATCGTTATGGTGGCTTCAGCCTGAGCTGGTTGAAAAGCTCACACGTTGGTCTGTTACAGAAATATTTCTTGCTGCCTAAGTTATGCGGATTCAATTTCGAGGAGATTGATAACAAGCTCATGAGAGCTGCGAGGTCTGAATTCTGGAATCGTAAGGCGTTCGTGCTGACGGACACCACCTCATCTCAACATGGTTATGGTGTGCTTTTCCAGGGAGATGCACCTCGCAACGTCACTCGCTCTTGGACTGAACGGTGAGACAAGTAAAAACAGAAGGTATGTGAACCCTCGCCGCAATGGAGATTGTTTGACCATCCCCCGCGGGGTTTTCTACCGGTACCAAAAAACTGCGCCCTAAAACGCTGCTGTACTTGGCACACCTTATCCTTGATCAATTCTGCAACTTTACAAACAACTCAAGGTTGGGTGGTTTCAGGTCAGGTCACCAGTGCAGTTTAAGTTGACTTCAACTCCAAAAACGTTTAAGATAGCATAAGTAAGAACGGGTTTAATGCATCCAATTGAAATTCATATCACATAATGGGCCCACCGAGTGCTTCAACATATGTTCCAGGATTTTTCAATATCGATAACCTAGAGTCAGGAACGGATCATAACCTTACCATTGTAAATTTTGTTTGTCTCACTTAAGAGCTAATTTATTTATAATCCACAACCAGCCCCTCGCCCTCCTCTCTCATTTACTGTTGCATCTTAGGAACTTGCCACATACACACCGCTTTCATCCCAACAAAATCATAAGTTTCCATGCTTGGCTCAAACACAGCGAACCACCCAGATGTACGACCTCGTTTGATCTTGAATATATTGACCTAGGTCATTAAACATTAGCTATAATGTAAATCACCATAGTCCCCAAATGCTTCCAAACGGGTTTTTTTCTAAACTTCTTGGTGTTTGATATCTCAGGGGGCACTTTAGGACGGGTCCTATACTTCCCCTCCACTGCACGTTGACGCCCGACCCCTCTCCACTGTGCGTGTTAATAATAATAATAATTGTTCAGGTTTACTGACGCACCAGCCGCCACGGTTACAAGGCGCCGCAAACTCTTGCCGCGTTAAAAGTGATCTGGGGGATCATATTCACGTATTCAGAGGCTTCGCCGGGACTTCAACCCCGGACCGGTGGCTTAGCAGACTTTCATGGCATCCACTCAGTCACCCACCCCCCACCTTGCAAACGGTCCCTTGCCAATACATACCAATATGGACTCCGGAGATGAGTGCAATGCGGAAAATATACTGTAATAATCATTAATTTGGGGTGTTGGTTTCAGTGTGAAAGACGGCGAGGATCTTGACGCCGAAGTTTCTGCCGTGGTGCGGAAGATTCAGCAGCGAAGTTTGAGACCTACCAGCAGCCCAGCTGGGCACCTCCGTCAGTCGTCACAGAACCTGCTGGAGGTGAGGAGAGAGAGAGAGAGAGAGAGAGAGAGAGAGAGAGAGAGAGAGAGAGAGAGAGAGAGAGAGAGAGAGAGAGAGAGAGAGAGAGAGAGAGAGAGAGAGAGAGAGAGAGAGAGAGAGAGAGAGAGAGAGAGAGAGAGAGAGAGAGAGGGCCGTGCCCGTGGCTGAGCAGACCTGTTCATCAAACGAATAATGCTCGCCGGGGAACGGTTCCGCTTGACTGATGTCACCATTCTAGCGGCATTTACCTTCATTCGGACCAGAACCCCAGAGCTGCCTTCTTTGAAACATTTCCAGCTGGGATTTCGAGGAATGTGACATAACTGCCTGTTCTTTGAATATTCCTCGCAGAACATTCCCTTAGCTCCATTAGGAGCGTGCGGAATGAAATAAGCGGCCCATGCGATGTGCCTGAAAATGGCGGTCTCCTCGATCGTTCATGTGCAGAAGCTTAGGCGCAAAGTGGCTGCCACGGTTGACACGCACAGTTAAGAGGGTCCTTAACCCTATTTCCAACAGGCTCCCGGCTATCCATATTTCCAACAGGGGGAGGGCGATTCTGCCCCCCTAAGATCTCGAAATCTACGCGGTCGATTTTAAAATTCAAACTGCAATCAATTCCTCTCGCGCTAAACTCCATTTTGAAATAAAAAAATCCAAAGTTTTAAAAATTGAGGGTAGTGGTTAAAAATATACAAAACTTCTGTTTTTTAGATTATCCGTAACTCTTGTCTCTTAGGCTTGATTTTCACCAAACTAGTATGGATTGATAGGAAATTGCTTAGAAATGGTCATAGTTGTCTTTTAGGCGAAATTCAAAATTCAAGGGCAGTTCTAGGGCCAGAAACTTGGGGGTAATTGTATAATTTTTTCCATGTCTTCTTGTTTGCAGAAATGCACACACCAGGTACAGTGTGATATCTCTGATGTCAAGCAAAGTGCTCAAATGTCAAAAATATTTCAGAGGCGGATTTAGTGAGGCAAAATAGACACAAATTACCCCTGCCTTTCAGGTATGGCTACTTTTCAAATTACCCCGCCTTTATCCACCCCTGCCCGACCCGGGGAACACTCTTGGATCCGCCTATGGATGAATCGTGTCCATTTGGTGTTCGAAATGCATATCTACGATGCTTTGCCCCATTCAAGGCAGACACAACACTAAAATACGTTTGAAAGTTAGTGAGCCCCCTAATTACGGTACCTGAGCACGCCTATATCCTTTTATCATATAATACAGCAATGGGGTCAACACATCCTTATTTTTAGCCCTCCCGTCCATTTTATGGGCAGTTTATTCACTTTGGAAGAGTTTGAATGGATAACATGTAAATCCCCATTTTGGGCTACTGGAACCGCCTATAGTCACCATTATATCCAAATACCTACACATCAAGTGTCATCCTAAATCTCAGTAAAAGCATTCAAACATTACAACTTTCGCCAATTTGTAACAGACAGCTTTATTGTAGGACAAACGCAACGCCAGCAACAATGCTCGGCTCCTGGATAAGCTCCCTACAAATTAGCGAGCCACACCTCCTCCTCTGGCAAATACATATTTTCAAAATTTTCAGGGAACACGCGCTATTTAGTTCTAAGAAAAGTCACAAAATTTCAAGAGCCTATCTTAAACTGTTTTGGAGATACCACAGAAAAACCTGATAGGTGGGCAGAATCTGTCCCCTGTTGGAAATAGGGTTAACCCGCGCCCCACCGGGGTCCGGCGCCACCTTCCCCCACCGGGGCCATCGATGCCCCCTCTCTAACTCCGAAAATATGGGCGTTAGCGCAAATCTGCAAAGTGTTTTAGAAAGCTCGCGTTGATTCAGTAAGAAATTACTTCGCATGTTTTAGCGCTCAGGACAATGGTTTGACCTCCGAGGTCAAATTAGGTCAGAACGGTTATTTTCACTCAAATATGCAATGCTTAAGCAAACTGGGCATAACTCGTATGTCATTAGAGCTATTAAGGTGTGTTAAAGTCCATTGGATAGGAAAATGCCAGACCTTTATCCGCTATGTGGAACGTAATGACCTCCCGCCAGTGGTTTGACCTCCAGAGGTCACCTCGTGACCCAATATGACCTGAGGTCACAAAGTTCAGAAAGTGACCTTGCCGTATATCAAATGCAAGCCAGTGACAAGAAAAACACGATGGTGTTTATTTCAGCGCTCTAGCTTAATTAGGTCAAAGGTTATTGTCAAAATACTGTTTTTGACCCCTGGTGACTTTGGATAACCTTGGAGAGGTCAAGGGGCAAATATGGTCCCTGGAATCTGTAAAGGGTGTCCAAAACGCTTTTCTGATCCAGCTGAGCATTTTCAATCGTTTTTGTGACTTTTAGATCATAAGACATCTTTTTCCATGCTTTTTCAATGGGGAGGTCACCTCGTGACCTGACCTCAGGGACGAAATAAAAAATCCCGGATATACACCTTGTAGACCCTGGAGGGTCGTGAAGTGAAGGAAGTTTCAAATTGATCGACTGATAAATGTAGCTCTTATAGAGCTCTAAAGTTGAGTGAGGTGACCTTGGTTGACCTGTCTGGTGACCTGACCTTGGGTGACCCGGGGCAAAAAGTTCGGATGGTGGGAAATGATGCAGGGAGGTAGAACCCTACCACGTGTTCTCTCTTTTTTGTATCGTTTTATGCTATTTTTGCTGCTATTTCGTCACCTGAGGTCAGGTCACGAGGTCACCTCTACCATTAAAAAAGCATGGGGAAAAGCTGTCTTATGATCTAAAAGTCACAAACACCATTGAAAATGCTCGGCTTGCTCAGAAAAGTGTTCTTGGACACCCTTTCACGGACACCAGGGGCCATATTTGCCCTCCGACCTCTCCAAAGTCATCCAAGGTCACCAGGGGTCAAAAGCAGTATTTTGACAATAACTTTTGACCTAAGTAAGCTAGAGCGCTGAATCAAACACCATGGTGTATGTCTCGTCACTGGCTTTCATTTTATATACGGCAAGGTCACTTTCTGACCTTTCGTGACCTTAAGCTCATATAAGGTCACAAGGTGACCTCTTGAGGTCAAACCACTGGCGGGAGGTCTTTACGTTTCACATAGCGGAAAAAGGTCTGGCATTTTCCTATCAAATATTCTTTATCAGATCTCAATAACTAATGCCATAAGAGTTTGCCGTTGTTAGCATTGCATATTTAGTGAAAATAGCCGATCTTGACCTAACTTGACCTCGTCAACAGCCCGCTAAACATGCTAAGTAATTTATTATTGAATTCATGCGAGCTTTCTAATGCACTTTGTAGATTTGCGCTATCCACCATATTTTCGGAGTTAGGAGGGGGGCATCGATGGCCCCCGGTTGGGCGAAGTTGGCGCCGGACCCACGGTGGGCGCGGGTTAAGTGCCGCCACCCATTTTTCCGACATGGCGGGAGAACTATTCGCCGCGGGAAACTCCTACTTGACCATAATTGAGAAAATACATGAGCCCGTAGACTGGTGAAGGAATTTTGAAAATCGTTTAACAATTTTTACATAGGTTTAGACTTTTAAATTCAGACCTATATTTTGGCACCGTCGGTATCCCGCGGTCGCATCAGTTCGCCTGCGCTATAGGCCAAGTGGTAACGTCATAACGTCATAAAATCAGGTAATATGTCAAGGTTGACCCGCATGAAGGTCAAGGTCAAAAGTCACAGGTCAAGGTTATTGACCCCTGTATTATGGCCAGATCACATTATTCAGCATGGAGTATGTTATGTTATGACTTCATAGTTAAGGCAATTCAAGTTCAAGGTCAAGGTCAAAGGTATTGGTCAATGTCAAACACTCAACTCCCGCCAAAAGGCTGCTATAGTGCCAGTTAAATTGTACATTTTGGTCAATGTCATTCTGTTAAGCCACAGGTCATTGATTTTGAATGACCTTGACCTCAAAATTTCAGGAATTATTTTGTGGTACCTTCTTTCAGTGACCTTAGTCCGCTTTTGGAGTATTCCCGGCTTTTTCCGCATAATCACGCGCATTTCCCAATAGGTCTCCAGCACGGCCAAAGTTTGACTTTTACGACCTCGTTTGACCTTGAAGATAATGACCCATGTCAATTGAAACTTGGTGACAATGTAGATCACTATCGCCTTCACGCACCCCCAACGGGCGTTTTTCTAACCTTCTTGGTTTCCCAGATCTCAGGGGGGCACTAGAGGACCCCACCACTGCGCATTGATGCCAGGTTCTTCTCCACTGAGCGTGTTAAAGGAGAGTTCACAAAAGTGTTTTGCATGGGTTTAAAAAATCACACACATGATAAAAGTATCAAGCGACGTGACCAAGAACTTTTCGTGCCAGGACAGGAGGGAATGCATGACAACACTCCCCGCAATACCGGTCCGGAATGTTTCAGAGAACACAGCAAACCACTTCCGAGGCCCCGGCGTATTCATGGGTGTACACCAAAAGTTATTCACGTCAAAACGCCCACATTTAAGTTACACCGCAGACCACATTCAACGTTTAGAGACGTCCTCAAGATCCGATACAAAGGCAGAATATCCCCTCCGTTCAACTATTGATGTGAGCTTTGATCCCCGCTTCTATGCTGAATAGATGGAAGTCAAGTTTCCTATTTGCATTTCAGGTGGAAATTTTGCTACACTCAGGGCCCCGGTTTTCAGAAACGCTCGGCACTGCAGCTTTTATTCCCCACCTTGCCAGTGCAGTACCTAAGACCAACAACATGTAAGAAAATTGTTGTTCTTTGGATTGAGCCTTGTTGACTTGTCGAATTGTCGTCGATATCTCACTTGCCTCTCATATACAATGTAACACCCAGATGGCCTCCTGCGAAAGTTGAGATGTCTATAACTGAAGATCTATCTCCACAGCTGGAGGCCCTCCTGCGCTCGGTGACTGCTTTCCGTGAGCGACACCCTCTGCCGCACTAGCCAGCCGCACCGACACCGCACTAGCCAACCGTACCGACACCGCACTAGCCGACCGTACCGACACCGCACTAGCCAACCGCACCGACACTGCACTAGCGACACCCTCTGCCGCACTAGCCAACCGCACCGACACCGCACTAGCCAACCGCCCCGACACCGCACTAGCGACACCCTCGCCCCACTAGCCAGCCGCACCGACACCGCACTAGCGACACCCTCTGCCGCACTAGCCAACCGCACCGACACTGCACTAGCGACACCCTCTGCCGCACTAGCCAACCGCACCGACACCGCAATAGCGACACCCTCTGCCCCACTAGCCAGCCGCACCGACACCGCACTAGCGACACCCTCTGCCGCACTAGCCGACCGTACCGACACCGCACTAGCGACACCCTCTGCCACACTAGCCGACCGTACCGACACCGCACTAGCGACACCCTCTGCCGCACTAGCCGACCGTACCGACACCGCACTAGCGACACCCTCTGCCGCACTAGCCGACCGTACCGACACCGCACTAGCGACACCCTCTGCCGCACTAGCCGACCGTACCGACACCGCACTAGCGACACCCTCTGCCGCACTAGCCGACCGTACCGACACCGCACTAGCGTCACCCTCAGCTGCACTAGCCAACCGCACCGACACCGCACTAGCCAGCCACACCGATACCGCACTAGCGTCACCCTCAGCTGCACTAGCCAACCAGCCGCAGTCTCTGCCGTTGTCGGGCTCGGTTCTTCCCAGGCCTCCTGGCGCCAGCCCGACGGTAAATGGCAGGTCTTGGAGGACAGCGAGTCTGCGGCGCAGCGAGGACCGGCCGGCGCAGGGTTCGCCGCCCGGACCAGCAGCAGGTCCAGCACCTGCGACCTCTGCAGAGGCGTAGTCCCGCTGCGCCGGGGTGGTGAGCCTGTGACTTCGGCTTCAGCGAGCGGGGAGCGTCCCCGGAGGACGTGGCGTGATCCAGGGGACAATGCCTCCGGTGGTTGCGGGCGGAGAGATTGTGTTCTGACTTGTAAAAGACGGCACTGAGCTGTGGAGTGCAGTACCGGACGATTGAACGCAGCACCGTCTTCTGGAGCTCAGAGTGGGTGGTGAGCCAAGACCTCTGGCGGCGGAGAGTGCTTCTTACAGGTGGGATGCGGCCCACTGGTGGAGTATTATACCAGGAAGGTATCGAGTGGCGCTGATGGAGACGGTTCTGAGCGGCGGTGCCGAGGATTGTGACGGTTGTGAGGTTCGGGTGGTTATACGTTGTGTTGCAGTACGGCGTAATATTATGGAGACGGTTCTGAGCGGCGGTACACGGAGGATGGGTGACGGCGGTGAAGGTATCGGGTGGCGCTGATGGAGACGGTTCTGAGCGGTGATGCCGGATGACGTGTGTGACGGCGGTTGATCACCGCCCTGTATCTGCGTTTGTATCTGCCGTTGGAACTGCTCCCGTGCCTTTACGTCGTGGGTAGTGCTGTGTCCTCTCTGGTTTTTTTTATACTGGGATTCTAGGGTTTTCCACTGCCTCTTCACTTTTTTTAGTCAATTGCATATGCCTTTATGTCTGTACCTGTACTTCTGGCCTACGTTAGATTAATGTTGTACTCGTGGGCATCTTAGGGGAATCGATCACATGCCTTTACACGTGCACTGTCACTGTGTTTGATAATGAGCTTAAATACACACGCTGACATGTCACTAGCAAATTCAAGTATTTCAATTCCTTTAAGTATCAATTCCGCCATTCCTGGGCATGGTCAGATCTACCACTTTCTCAAGAGGTCGGATCGATCGATGGATCAACCTTTCTGAGGTCAGACGACATCGATAATCCTTGAAAAGTACGCTTGGGCCGGTGGCGGTTCTTTGCAGTGTTTATACAATATACAAGGTTTCAGATATAGAGCACATTTCTTTCTCACGATTGTCACGACAATCCGGAAGCGTACTGACATTGAGAGAAAATATAGGTGTACACCAAAATATTCTTCGTCATAACCTTTCTAACAATATATAGCACTAAGAGCTAGAATAAAAAGATGAATGCCGCCCCGGTAGCTCAGTTGGTAGAGCGTTGGGCTCCGGCCCGCTGCTCAGAAGCATGCAGTGGCAGTGCATGTCCAGGCTTGGGATAGGTTCCCCTGAGACGCTCCGGCGCTCAATAGTTTGCCGACTTAGGTCGGCTGGCAACCGACTGGTGAGAGGGTGACCTGAGCGGGGCGGCCGTCCCTGTGCTTTGTGGGACGTTAAACTTTGGCTTCTAAATTATCCCTTCATTGTGGGAGTTGCTCGTTCGGGTGGTGGGGTCAGGGTTAACAAGTCCCTTGAGGACTTCAGTGAGACTCGGACTCCAGCAGCCGTATTGGGAACAAGTTGGACAAAATTTATAAAAAAGTAATTTTGCCTTAAAATATTTCAGAATACCAAAAATCGCCTAAAATTGTGTTATTTTGCCAACCACGTTTCTACCCTGTCAACTTTCTCTTCATATTGTGACAATTTTTATAATATGGCCTTGTCTTTTAGGGCATCTAGCAAAGGCGGATCCAGGATTGCCAATTGGGGGCGCCATCCGGACCAAGGGGCGCCATTTTTGAACGGCAAGACATATCAGGTGGGCGCAAAATCATATCGGTGGGCACCGAACCGATTTACATATCCTGAGGGGAGGGGGGTGTCAAGCGACCGTTCAGGGTGTGCCCTGACCATTTCATGGGGCGTCGAGGGTCGATGGGGGGCACCTGCCCCCTTTGCCCCCTGGATCCACCTATGGCATCTGGTGCTTTGGCCTGAAATTTTGCTTTAAAATGAGCCAATGTGAAGTCATCAGTGGTTGAAATTGTTGGATATACGGGTGAGCAGAAATGTCCGGCAGCTTACCACGGAAATCGTACAAAAAGTGGAGGTTTCTGCAGAAGCTGAAGTATGCCTCTCCAGAAATTTATAAATTATTTTTTTGCTCCACCTTCGAGCAGACGGGATGACTACAGTTTCGGAATTTGTGTATAACTCATAGGAACATTTGCCGGATGAACATAATTATGGGGAATTAAGGTCATGCAGCCAAAGCTGGCCATCGGGGCCATCGATGGCCCCCTAAGGTTTTCTTCGGGATACCATAAAAACAACGAGGTGCAGCACCGTGGTTGAGGACTCTACCTCTTACCCAATCATTTTCCCACCATCCTTGAATTTGTTTAAACCAGGTCACCCAAAGTCAAGTCACCAGGCGAGGTCAACCAAGGTCAACTCACTTCGACTTTCGAGCTTTATAAGAGCTACATTTCTTAGTCGATCAATTTGAAACTTCCTACACTTTATGATCCCTGGTCCCTCCAGGGCCTACAAGATGTATATCCGGGATTTTTATATTTCGTGACCTGAGGTCAGGTCACGAGGTAACCTCTACCATTGAAAAACATGGGGAGAAGTTTTCTTATGATCTAAAAGTCACAAAAACGATTGCAAACGCTAAGCTTGCTCAGAAAAGCGTTCTTGGACACCCTGTCACAGAAACCCAGGGGCCATATTTTCCTTTGACCTCTCCGAGGTCATCCAAGGTCACCAAGGGTCAAAAGCAGTATTATGATTATAACTTTTGACCTAATTAAGCGAGCGCTGAATCATCGTGTATAGCTCGTCACTGGCTTTCCTTTAATATACGGCAAGGTCACTTTCTGACCTTTCGTGACCCCAGGTCATATTAGGTCACAAGGTGACCTCTGGAGGTCAAACCACTGGCGGGAGGTCATTACGTTCCACATAACGGAAAACGTCTGCAATTTTCCTGTCAAATGCACTTTACCAGACCTCAATAGCTGTAATGACATAAGAGTTATGCCCAGATTTCTTAAGCACTGCATATTTGAGTGAAAATAGCCTATCGTGACCTAACTTGACCTCTGGAGGTCAAACCATGGACCTGAATGGTTAAACATGCGGTAGATATTCTTACAGAATTCACACAAGCTTTTTAATGCACTTTGCAGATTTGCGCTAACCCACATATTTTCGGAGTTGGAGGGACATCGATGCCCCCGTGGGGCGAAGGTGGCGCCGGACCCCCGGTGAGGCACGGGTTAAAATTCGATATTTTTTCATTTGACAACATAGCCATAGAAGTAGAAACAAACGTGGCATCCCCAGGCCTACGTGGGTGTTTCCCTTGCACAGAGTACCTTATAGAAAAATCACTAAATAACTAGCGTGGGTACTTTAACAGCCCTTGATCCGTCCCAGCCCTGCTGTGCAGGGTGGCAAGGAACACCCACGTTGATGGATAGCCCATGAAAAATGATGACCAAGCTATATCGGTTACTTTCCTGCTAAGGTCAATATTGAGGTCACGACAGGTAATAAAAGGCGATTGGCTGAATAAGTATTGTTATCACTGGTTTATGACTGAGTTGCGTAAGAGTCAATGTTAAGACTTCATTCGATTCCTCTTGTTATGACGAATCGATTGAGATATAACGTAAATATATTATATCACATTCTAAAACAACCCGACCTAAGAGCATTTCAAGATCACCATTTGACCTACCAGTAAATATGCATATCAATCGACTTGCAATGATAATCCAAACGCAATGGTATAAAAATGAAAGCTCTTTCACCTCTGCCTCCAAACTTATTGATCCAGGTCTGAAAAAATTTATGTGGTCCCGGATGACCTCAAAGAGGTCACAGGCCACAGGACGCTGGAAGATTGGTCGAAGATACTACACTACGATTCCGAGGATAATCAGTTATCCGAAGCCGTATCTACAAAAGTATAGCCATTGTCTGTCCGATTTCACCTTGCCCCACGCATTTCCATAATGTAGATCATGACCCATACCTGACCCTAGGTCACCGGTGTATTAACCCGCGCCCCACCGGGGTCCGGCGCTACCTTCGCCCCACCAAGGGGGCCATCGATGGCCCCCCGGTGAATTCAGTAAGAAATTACTTCGCATGTTTTAGTGCTCAGGTCAATGGTTTGACCTCCAGAGGTCAAATTAGGTCAAGATCGGCTATTTTCACTCAAATATGCAATGATTAAGCAAACTGGGCATAACTCTTGTCATTAGAGCTATTGAGGCCTGGTAAAGTACATTTGATAGCAAATTGCCAGTACTTTTTCCGCTATGTGGAACGTAAAGACCTCCCGCCAGTGGTTTGACCGCCAGAGGTCACCTCGTGACCTAATATGACCTGAGGTCACGAAAGGTCAAAAGTGACCTTGCCGTATATCAAATGAAAGCCAGTGACAAGACAAACACGATGGTGTTTGTTTCACCGCTCTAGCTCAATTAGGTCAAAGTTATTGTCAAAATACTGTTTTTGACCTCGGGTGACCTTGGATGACCTTGGAAAAGTCAAAGGGCAAATGTGACCCCTGGGATCCGTGAAAGGGTGTCCAAAAACGTTGTTCTGAGCAGTCTGAGTATTTGCAATCATTTTTGTGGCTTTTATATCATGAAATAGCTTTTCCCCATGCTTTTCCAATGGAAGAGGTCGCCTCGTGACCTGACCTCAGGGCACGAAATCGAAAATCCCGGATATACACCTTGTAGACCCTGGAGGGGTCATGAAGTGTAGGAAGTTTCAAATCGATCGACTTTGAAATGTAGCTCTTACAGAGCTCTAAAGGTGAAGTGAGGTGACCTTGGTTGACCTCGTCTGGTGACCTGACCTTGGGCGACCCGGGGTAAAAAAATTCAGGGATGATGGGAAAATGATGCAGTGAGAGGTAGAGCTCTCAACCGCGGTGCTGCGCCTCGTCGTTTTTCTGCTATCCCGGAAAAACCTTAGGGGCCATCAATGGCCCCCGGTGGGGCGAGGGTTAACACGCGTCCCGCTGGGGTCCCTGGCATGACGCGCACCGTTGGGGGGGCGTATTTCGCCCCCCTTCGTATCTCATTTCCCAGGAAAGCTTTATGTCCGGTCAATATTTAGGTCAGGATAGGTCAAAGAAGGTTCCATAGGCTTACGGCTTACAACAGGACAGTGTACGTTTCCTGCTCTAGGTATTTACTCAGCAATGCTAAAGCAAATATTTATGCATCCTCTCATCGTGGCGAATCGAATGATATATTATATGACCTTGCTTGGTCAAATTGTGAAAATGTCCTGACCTCGAGCTAGGTCAGGGTCACATGGTGACCTGGTAATGTCATGTTGCATATGCATCGCCTCCCCGTGACAATATAAGCACAATGCAAGCAAAATGGGAGCTTTTTTCAATTCAGTGAGAAGTTATTGGCAAAACAATCACTGTATGCTCCTGTGACCTGACATGACCTTTGAGAGTTCAGATGGCCAAAAACTCAACTTTATGGTCAGGATCGTGGTAAGAATACACAGTGTGAGGATTTTCAGCTTTATCTATCCAGTTTTTGTACTGAAAACGAGCCCTTTCAATTTTTCACCATATACTTATAATGGGGTGACCAAAAAATTGACCCCACATTAGGTCAACAATATCAAAATTCCGAGATGGCAGATTTGTAGACCCGAATGACTATTATATTGTGAAAGTTTCAAACTGATCAGCTGGCAGATGTTCCTTAGGCGGCGCTTCAAACTCGTGATTTTAGGTCTTGAGGTCAGGTCGCTTAACCTTGGATAACTCCTTGACCTGACATGACCTGGCCTAACAAATTTTGTCAGATGCGTAAAATCGATCTGGGATAAGGTACTGTAAGTTTCGTTTCTCTGCGTTTCTTGTTTTTTGCGTTATCTGGGGAAAACTAGGAAGGGGCGAATTTAGCCCCCCAGCGGGGCGCGTGTTAAATTCCGGAATATACTTTGTAGCCATTGGTGAGCCCATTATTTGATAGGAATACTAGCTCGAGAGACTGAGCCTTTTATTACTTTTGAAATCCTTAACATTTTTGAAAGTGAGGTCAACTGACACTATCCTGGATTCTGGATCTATATGTGAATGTTTCTGAGCCTAAACATGTGAATGCAATTATAATGATATGGCCGTGCCATGCAGAGCAGGGAATACTCGCTCTTTGACACGGAACGTTGCCTGCGACATCTGTTGACACTTAGCGTGACAAGAGGTTGAACTGAAGCTTTTAGCTTTGGTGATAGATGGCGTTGGCGTGCGCAAGAAGCATTTTGCGAACAAAACAAAGGAAAGCTTTGGCGTCAGCCCTCAGTATCGCCAGCCAAACCACCGATCGGGTTGAATTCAGGCGTGTAACTTTGTATGATTTTAGGGGTGCGCGAGCACCCCAAAACTTTTGAAAGCACCCCTAAACTTCCAAAAGCACCCCTAAAACTGTTCTGCGACGTTCTAATAGGACATAATGTCAGGATTATGTAGCAAGTAAATAATAAGTACCAGAGATTCGGAGCTCTCTTGTAACTATTAATTTGGAGATAATGTCGAACTTAAAAGATTACCTGAGTGATCTGAAGATTTCATATAACCACAGGAGGTCATATTTAGACGGTGAGCCGCGGGAGTAACTATGGAAATTAGGTAGCTGCCACTTGCGACCAAAGCTGAAAGAGCGCGTTTTCCAAAATGTTAATTGCCGTGTCGCCGTTGTCTCAGAATCAGTACCATCGAGTGCACTCGTCTGTTCCTTGATCATGTCTTCCAGACAGAAAAAAACAAAGTTCACTGCTCGACTTCTTTTCCAAAATGTCATGGTGCGTGCTGCAATTTATTTCTGAATTTATTTAGGCTGTATGTAGATCAAACCTGTCCATAGCTGATATACGTCCAAAGGAGGGTCAAAAAGTGAATGTGGTAACTGTGATCTATTGGAACTTGTTTAGAGAGGGAGAGAAATCAGGGCCAATATCTGGGAAACGTAGCTTGTGCTTAACCCTCGCCCGTCCGAGAGGAGCATCGATGGTCTCCATAAGGCTTTTTAAGGATAGCGGATAAACGGCGGCGCTGCGCCGCCTCATCTTTCATATCTCTTCCTTGATCAATTCCGCATCTTTAAAAAATCAAGTTTGGTCATGTTAGGTCCGGTCATCAGGCCAAGGCAAGTGACTTCATCTAAAAAATTAGGATTGCATTTATGCAATAAGTAATGTAAAGTTAAGTTACTTATAAGTAAGAACACGTTTAACCTAGCAATCCGACACTTAAAAACCATTATGGGCCTACCAGGTGCTGCAACATATATTCCGGGTTTTTATGAAATCGGTGATATACCTAGTTTCATTTACGAGCGACCTCTTCAATGGAAATACATGGTAAAAACTATAAAATAGCTATATTTTGGCTCATATTGATTAACCCTCTTCCTTCGGGGGTCCGATTCGACGCCCCTCGTTATTTTTCGCGATGACACAAAAAGTTTCGTTTAGCCCAATGCTGCGTGGAAATTGTATAACAAAATTACTTTGACACATCTTGATCAAATTTTAAGTAAATGTCATGTCGGGTCACCGAGTTATGACGCCATTTATATGCCCATGTAAGGCAATTTTTGTCCTAGAAATAAATCTGAAAAAAACCGGGCGTTACTCGGCTTCTAGAAGAGCTAGATCAGGTTTCTAAACACGATTCGAAGGCTCCTAAAAAGGCAATTTGGAATACGCCATCTATTTTGAGATGAAGTCCATAACGAATGCACCAGGGGTCCCCAAAGGTCAGCAAATGTTACCGTTTTAGAAGCTCTTGTTGGCTATACTCATGGACGGAACAAGATGCAGCAATGAATTTGGTATCATAGTGACGAGCGTCATCCAAGGATTCGATGGTATGCGACCTCACTTCGACCTTGACCTAAGGTTATGTTAGGTGGTCTAAGGCCAAGGTCACGCGTGACCCTGCAAGGTCACGCCGCATATTGTGGAACTCCTCGGCCCACGACAAACACATTCGACACCTTGGTTCTAGGTCTATTGATTCCCGAATCATAAGGGATTTTCTAAATTTATCGAAATTTCACCATTTTGTGACCTCACGAGGTTACTAGTTAACCTAGGGTAAACATAATTGTACACTGTCGGAGAGTTCAGGTCACGGGCAACAGGCTGCGCTTTACTGCGTCTTTCCACCTTTCTTAGTTTTCAAACGGATGAGGGTCGAATCGATCCCCCGGTAGGGCGAGGGAGTAAAATACCTCCAGTAGGGCAAGGGTTAAAATAGCTTCCTGTTCTCGTAATATAAATATATTGGGCCACCCCAAAGGTCCAACTTGACATGTTTGTTCTATGATCTATGTAAGGTCATTTGGGGACTATTTAAGCCTTTTTCAGACATGGGTTCGCAGGAAACCCGGACGACTTCGCTGGATAACTTGGCAGGAAATGATACAGAAATTTCGCTTTGGTACCAATTCGCTTAGCGTGCCATTACGAGTCGATTGGTATGCATATCAATCATGTCAGACAAGATAATGTTCTTGACCTGACCTTTGGTTAGGTCATTCTTAGATTTTGACACAGCATGTTCATACCATACATAATTTGATTCGCCGTAACGAGAGGATTCGCCTACATTATGGCTCTAGCTTAACGCAGTTTTCAACCTCAGTTTGGCTATTAACCCGCGCCCTGCTGGGCCTCCTGAGCCACCTTAGCCCTGGTGGATGGGTGGGGGGGTTGAACGCCTGCCCCCTCGAACTCGGCCTCTACGCAGGATAGCGCAAAACGCGAAGGCTGGTGGATAGCTCATAGAAATTCATGACGAAACTATATCAGTCATTGTTTGGGTCAGGTCAATATTGAGGTCATGACAGGTCAAAAAACTGGAATTTTGAGTATATTTTTTCGGCTCTAGCGTCTGAAAGGGTTGAGTTTTAGAACCATTCGCTTCCTCTCATCACGGCGAATCGAATGATGTATGATATGATCGTACTAGGTCAAAACACAAAAATCACCTGACCTCAGGTCAGGTCAAAGTCACTTTTTTTACCTAGCCTTGTCAATATGCATATCAATCGACTTGCAATAGCAATCCAAGCGCAATGGTATCAAAATAAAAGTTGTACCATCATTTCATGCCAAGTTATTGACCTAATTCTGAAAACTGCTTAAGTAGCCCAGATGACCTCTCAGCGGTCCCAGGTAAAAATTGCAACATGAACCTGAAAAGCGGCCCAGGATACTGCGATTTGGAGAATATGAAGGTATTCTCAGCTGCATCTACACAAATACAACCCAATTTCTGTTTTTCCCCTGTATTTCCAATAGAGAGGTCATGATCCGTACTTGACCTTAGGTCATCGATATGGAAAATCCATTTGGCGGCGCCGCCGTTTTTCGTGCCGCCAAAAACCCGAAGTGGGGTGTTGAAACACCCCCACCCCGAGGTGAGGGTTAGATAAGTGTTCAAACTTTTGTTAGTCCAAGAACAATGTAACACCATAGATAAGCTTTAAATGGTGGTAAAATGCAAGCAATAACACTAAATAGGTAACCGTTTGTCTGCACGCTGGTTTAAAAGACTTAGTGACCTGATTAACACGCGCATTGACAGGGGCGGGTACCCGCCCCCTCGTCAAAGCGAAAGTGGCTCATACCCCTGTCAATGCGCGTGCTAACCCTACAACCAAGGGTAGCGACTCCCGAATATTAATGGGAGTGGCCAAATTTGAAAAAAAGTAAACGATCTCTATAATAAAAAGAGATAACATAACATTATCTTTGGTTTAGCTATCGCGCAGTTCTTTTGAATCTTGAATACCTGAAAATGGTGAATAATAAAATTGAGCGCACTTTAACAAATTCGATATTTCATTGTCGGTGCACGCGTACCCCTCAAAATATATAAGTTTACTCCCCTGCATAATACCGCTCATGAAGTCCGTGCAACAACACATCACTATCCGAGACAGTTCGGCTACCGTTTCGACTGACATGTGCTGAGCTTGACATAGTTCACAACGTAATTAAACAAAATTTTGTACATACTCAAAACAACAGTTCTCTCCGTTCCACGCCTGGTCAATACGGCAATTTTGGCCTGGAAAAACAACATCTTCCAAAAGGTTGTTTTGCTAGGATTCACCATTCTCAACATGTGAAGCCACTTAAGCAACTTGAAGCGAGGCATAAAAAAGCCAGTTAGGGGTTGGGTGGGGGCTATGGTACTCTACATCATTGTTAATTTTCATCGACCTAGGTCAATATCTTCAAGGTCAGACAAGGTCATAAAGGTAAAATATTGGCCATGCTGGCCACCTATTGGGAAATGCCGTGACTATGCACGAAAAAGACTGGAATAACAAAGACAGACAAGGGTCATAGAGGGAAAGTCGCAAAGAATATTTCCTACAATTTTGATGTCAAGGTCAATCAGTCATTGACCAATGAGGTCACAATATGGTGTACTACCTATAACCCTTGCCCCGGTGGCGGGTACGAGCCACCTTCGCCCTGGTGGGGGGCTAAAAAAGACCCCCACGATCTCAAAAAGGTAAGAGAGCTAGAAAAACGCAAAACAGCGATCAAAAGCTCTTCAAAAATGATATCGAAAATACTTCGGTCATTTTTCCCGTCAGGTCAATATCAAAGTCACTAATAAAAAGAGGTCAAAATAGGTCAAAATCGCTAATATGAGGTGTACTAAGAAAACCTCACATATTTCAGAAGCTATGGTAGCTAGAAACATGTTAACACCATTCGAAAGCTCTTTAGTTGCTCTTTCATTACAGTGACAATGATTTTCGAGTCAGGTCAAAGCCTAGGGAGCTGCAGGTCACTGAATATTGGGAATGTTCTTGGGAATAACCATAGCCACCCATGCATAAGGTCGTTTCCTTTTTCGCTAATAACTTCCAAACCAAGCAAGATGCAGCAATATTCGATGCACCATTGCAATCCTATCGTCAGTACGAATCGAATGATATATAACATTGCTATGCCAGGTCAAATTAAAAAATTTGACCTGACCCAGGCCAACGCACATAGGCCCTAAATGCCTCCGTCCGTGGCCAATATTACTTTTCGTGGAAAATTCCTTCGTAATACCGCAAATTCCCCCCGATTTTTGGACAAAAGAGCTCATTTGACAGATAATTGAACAGTGCATAAAACTTGCAATCGACATATAGGTTTTATTTTACGTGGGCGTAATCAGGACAGTGAAAAGAGGGGCATTTGGAGCAACTTAATCCAGTCCAAGGTGTCCGTGAAATATTTTGCAGATGTTGTGGCGCCATGAATTGTGACCGAATTGTAGTTTGAAACACTGCAAACAATAAACATGTAATCCATGAACAACGATAGAGCAATCTTACGGTCGCCGTAAAATTGCTGCCATAAATTAAATTAAATTAAAGAAGGTCTGCCGTAAATTCATAAGCGTCACCACGAACAACAAAACGGGAGGTATCATAAATGTGTATTTGAGCTTGGTTTTTCTTTCTAGGCCAGCTTTTAGGTATAATTGTAACATCTTTTCTGCATGGGAATGTTCTATTATAACCAGTATTCGAGTGATTATTAACAACCACAATGGAGAGGGGTCCGACATTAACGCGAACAGGATGGGGGGCTGGTAAGCCCCCTGAGATATCGGAAACTTCTCCTTAAGAAATGCCGATTGGGGAGTGGGTGGGGGCTATGGTGATCTACATCATAACTAATTTTCATTGACCTAGGTCTATATTGTCATGATCAAACGAGGTCATAAAGGTCAAATTTTGGCCATGCTTGGGACCTGCTGGGAAATGCCCTGATAATGCGTGGAAAAAGCCGGGAGTAAGCTAAAGCCGGACCACGGTCATAGAGGTTGAGTCACAAAGAATCTTTCCTTAATTTTTTGAGGTCTAGGTCATTCAAGGTCATCGACCTATGACGTCACAATATGGTATATTCCCTATTATGCACACTTAAAGTAGCAATATAGCAAACCTTGTGCTGGAAAGGAGGATTGACCTTTACCCATGATCTTTAACCTTGACCTTTGACCTTGAACCTACAACTGGGTTACCTTTACTATGACGTCATAGCATAATATACGTCAGACTGGGACACGTAAAGCACCGGGGTCAATGACCTTGAAATTGCTGGTATGACTTTGAACTTTGACCTTGACCTTCACGTGAGGTGACCTTGACATATCATCCCGTCTATATGACACTGTGACGTCACCACTTGGTCTCCAATGCAAGCAAACCGGTTCGACTGCGCGGTCGCGGCGATTTCAAAATTTAGGTCTGACTTTAGAAGCCTATAAATCAAACAATTTTCGACAAATTTTCAAAATTATTTTACTATTCGACGCGCTGTTAAGTTTTCTCAAATGCAACCGATTCCCGTGTTTAAGCTACGAGCGGTTCTCCGGTCATCCCGGAAAAAATAGTTGGGAGAGTATCCGAGGCCCCTCCAGTGCGCGTGTTAACACGCAGAGTAGAAGAAAGGGGTAGAATATATCCCTACCTTGTGTTTCCTCAACAAGGCATATCAAAATATCATTCCGTGAAGGTCAGTACGTTTCTCTCCCCCCTCCGCCCACCCTCCGCTACATATGATATCGCGGTATCGCCAACTATGGGACGTAGGTCACCTGAGCAGCCCGAGCGTCATCTTGCGTCAGCTCGTGACAGTGGGAACGGCGAGGAAATTAGATTCCCGATTAGATCCCTAGGACACCTTGGAACTCCGATGGTTACGGCGACCGTTCATTTGGATGAAAAAGTATGATTGGTATTCACCATATGTGGTTTAACGTGTGATATGCAGCAAAACAGGATTCTTAGGTATCGTTTTTGCTGTCCCGGCATTACTTGAAGGTGTTATAATAAATGTCTCAATCCCGGGATCACGGGAGGCTTAATCCCGTGATTGTGGCTTTTGAAAATAGCCCGATCCCAATCCCGAGATTGACATACCTAGCAGGAATATTTCTCATGCAATAAATGGTTCACTGTCGGCAGTCCCTCCGGGTATTTGGATAACAGTCAACACAGCAGTCAATACACAAATTTAGACGGTTATAGTGCTTTGAAATTGTATAAACTAATTTCAGCACTTCTCGGCATTCTCTTATAGCATCGTTCTCTGATAGTCCACTCATATTGTTCATTCTTGGCCGGTCCATGCCTCTGTTCGGTAACCCACGGCGTTGCGTTAGCACCGCAGCGGCCTGGTTGGAGCCACAACCTGAGTTATTATATGTAATCTGGAGCACGGGGCTGCAAGTGGACGCAAGATATTTTGACTTGCCCTTGTAGAGCACATCCTGGGAAATCGTTTGATGGTAGTCTTATGCTGGGCCGATGCTGGCCAAGTTTTAAATCCCTCTCTTTGTATTTGTAAATCGAACAGTTTTTGAGATATGCAGTATACTGAGAGAATGGTCTATAAAATAGTTGTCAAAACTATTTTTGCATTATTTTATACCAAAACCCATTGCAAACGGCTCACACAACAGTGGTATTGCCATACTTTGACCTGTTCTTGCTTTCATGGTCGATTTTAAGCATAATGAAATGTACGTAGTTTTCGCTGCAGATCTCTGGTCCGCGGGTGGCGCACCCGAATGCTTACTTCAAGCAACTCTACAAAGACTTCAGAGCACGTTTTGTGTTTTCCATGCCTGTTTCAAGTGCAATGAAGAATTCTCTATCAGTATATGTGCTCAGGAAATGATTTAGAAAAAGTTGCATTTTCGTAATATTGGCCACGGACGGAGGCATTTAGGGCCTATGTGCAACGGTCTGACCCAACTTGACCTGGTATAGTCATGATGTATATCATTTGACTTGCAGTGACTATACAAACACTTCGGTGACAAAATACAAGTTCTATCTTTGTTTACTCAAAATAATGAGTAAAACAAAAACAATGCTTATTTGACCTAAGATGACTTTTCAAAGGTCACAAGTCAAAATTTTTGGTATCAACTTCACAAATGGGCTAAGAGCAAGGCGTAACCGATGTTTGAAGTTGAAATTCCATCCATACTTACTGAGAAAAGCTCATTTCGTGATTTTCCCATGTATTTACAATAGGGAGGTCATGCTGTGCACATGACCTTAGGTCACCAATATAAAAAATCCCGGTAGCTCCTGGTGGGCCCAATATGTGGTATGAGTTTCAACTTGATCAATTAACCCTACTTTTAGTTATGCAGTCCTAAGCATTTTTGAGGTGAGGTCACTTCACCTGGCCTGGTGACCTGACCTGATATGACCTTGACCTAAAATTTTCAGGAAAGATGTAAAAACGATGAAGGAACAGCTAGACAAAGTTTGCGCCCAACGTGACCTCTCTAACCTCTATGCCCGCAGGCAACTACACCCAGCGGATGGAGGCGGATGCCGGCCGCTGAATGGTTGAGGCGCGTTCACTTGTAGTGCGAGAAATTTAGCCGATATTTCTCCATGAAAATGATACAGCTTTAACCATGAACCAGGAGACGTATTAATATTATATTTCTCCAGCATTCCTAGCCATACTTTGCCCTCCATTTGCTTGATTCGCTGCTCCGCCATCCAAGGCTGCTCTTCGGTGCAGGCGAGACGACGGCAGTAGCACAGGCTAGCCGGCGCTCGAGTTGGCTGAAGTCGGGAGTGTCCATAGGGTTTTGTCAAGTGGAGAAGAGTGGAGCCTGGCCCGAAAGTAACCCAGGGAAGGGGAGAGAGGCATGGGGAAGGGGGACGGGTGGCCTAGTGGCTTCGTTGCCCGTCTTCAGATCGGATAGCCAGGGTTAACGTGGGTTCAATCCCCATGGCGGGAAACCGTCTTCCGTGTCCGATCTGACCCGGTAGAGAGAACCATTAAACACCCACGCCGATGCTCCCTGTAATTGGGCAAGTGCACCTGTTGGGAGTGGCCTGAATAACATGAAATAAATACATAAAAGAAGAGTTAACCATCGGAATTTATAGAGATGAGGAAGTGTAGAACGCTGCCGAAGTATAACAGCCAGATAATAAGCCAGAAGAGGAAAGCACTTGCTGCTCTGCTCCGTCATCACAACGCCGGGAGTGTTCGGGTATGGATATTATCGTAAATTTAGCAGAATTGTAAAATATATGATACGTTCAAAGCTCCATCAGCAAAATAAGATTTCCTCCCAGTGCAATTTGATTGAGTTGCATCCCGGAAGAATGTGGCTTTCTCCTGATGGCAAGGCTCGCCAGACGCCTACCGAGCAATTGACTGCCAGATAATCCACAATGTATTTGAGTGCTGGAACTGATTGGAGCCAACACCATGGCATGTGATATCTTGTAAGCCACTTTTCAGACGCTGCGGAAACCTGCTGAATTATTTGGCCTTCATTATCACTCCTCAGGAAAGGGCTGTTTTGTTTTCCAACACACCCAGCAAAACCTGCCTGGCTTCATCGGTGAAGTTTATTAATTTTCCATTCCTTTCAACCCATTGCACAAAGAAGTTGGACCACATTTTAAAAATCGGTCAATGATTTCTGAACTAAAGATCGCTACAATCGTGCGGTCGCAACAGTTGGCTTGTACTGTAAACCCAGTAGTGTCCCAATAAATAAGGCCATATAATCGGGATTGTATATCAAGATCAACTCACATTAAGGTCAAGGTCAGGTTCGAAGGTCACAGTTCAAGGTCATACAAATATTTTCAAGGTAATTAACCCCAGTGTTCCGGACAGATGGTACAGACTTCATACTTAAGGTTACTCAATGCCAAAAATATGTAACAAAAATAATTACTGGATTAACTCTTACCCTCTCCTCATTGGGTTTCATATGCAGAAACACTTAACTATATTTAGAAGAATGAGAAATCCTGAAAAACACCAGTTCCTTTTAGTGCACATCCGGATGATTCCTTTTATTCTGTAATGTCACCATTTTATCATTTTTAGAATTCATTTTTACCTAGTAGTTTTTTAATTCCACTCAAAATCATTATTAAACCCTGCTCCTGCTTCTATTCTGCTGAGTGACTGCACAGTCCACATAATTATAACAAAATTGACACCGAAAATTCGGTTAAAATTTTATGCTTTTCAAACTCCGTACATGTCCATTTGGCTCTGATGAGCGACTTCCCTGGCCTAACCATTCCATACAATAGCAGTGAACTTTCGGGACCCGAACACACTGAGTGATGCTGAACCTTGGCGCACGTGAAGCACCTGGTAAGATATAGCCACCCAGTCCATGTTATCGCTATAGGCATAGTACACAAACCCATCAGTTCCCATTAGACCGGTCAAAAAAATAAAAATACAAAAAGTTGCTCCTCATGGCTGTTTTGTCCCTTGCCTAGTCAGTAATAAATACATAAAGAGTCAGGTCAATGGATCTATGGCAAGTGCCCGCGCCTTGTTCTTCCCATTTTCCATTAGTGGCTCCATTGCCTTGCAAGGGAAGGTCAGGTTATTTTCACTATTTGACCTAGCAAGGTCATATTATATATCAATCAATTTGCAATGATGCGAGGAATCTAATGAGCCCAAAATATTTTCCCTAAGCCTTCTCAGAGAGAATCTGTAGGGGAAAACTAAACTGCTCCACTATTAGCCCATGGGAAAGTTTTTGATCTCTGGTGACTCAATATTGGCCTGTCCTAAAAATGCTGGTTATAATTCCTCTTCATCCTGACAGGAGAAAGAGGATGTGGGAACATTTTTAGGTCAGGTCAATGTTGAGATAATATACCTTTCCAAAGGCAAATACTTTCCCATAGACTAATAGTGGAGCAGTTTAGTTTTCCCCTATAGATTCTCTCAGAGAAGACTTGGGGAAAATCTATTGGGCTCATTACATTTCTCTCATCGTTGAAAATCAAGTGATATATCATATGACCTTGCCAGGTCAAATAGTGAAAATAACCTGACCTTCCCATGCAAGGCAATGGGGCCACGAATGGAAAATGGGAAGATCAAGGCACGGGCACTTACCATAGATCTATTGACCTGATTTTGTGATGGATTTATTACTGACTAGGCAAGGAACAAAAACAGGCATGAGGAGCAACGTTATTTATTTATTTTTTACCAGTCTAATCTCCATCCTGTCTCCAAAATGTGCGGTTCTTCTAAATCCTTTCTCAGATTGGTGCGTCACGATAAGGTTTGACTGTTGCCGTATTTGACAATATTTCCCACTTTTTTCACGAAACCGTTTTGTTTTCTGTGCGAAACTGAAATTAGAGAAAATCTGCAGATAAAATATGGTGAGCAGTTCATGAGATTCTGTTTGACCTTTCTCTTTGAATCCCCGATGTCAAATTGAACAATTCAGATTGAATATAAGTTGGCACGGCCCTGAATGAGAATCTTAATGTACGGAATAGATCGTAAGAAAATTTATGGGCCATTGCGTATGCCTCGCACTTGAATATTCACAGATTCGAGGAGATTCGGACAGTGTCCCAAAACCTGGGGTGCTGGGTGCAGAACGACACCCAGTCTAGCAGAATTTTCCATTCACTTTTATATATTTTTGCTGAATTTTCCTCTCACTTCCAACAATACTTACTACTATTTAATTTTTACTCAACAATACTTACTACAAAGGCCAGTTCCATTGCCTCCTCTACCAACGTCCACTGGAAAAAGAGAGCAGCAGAATCGACTAAAAGTTCGCCAGATTAACTCGGCTCTTATGAGCTTCTTTGGCTTTTCTGCAAGAAAATATGGCGATTTCTATTTTTCTAGCCAATTATACCTGGCATCCTTATATCCACCGATTTCAGTGGACCAACTGAATCGAAATTCTGGTGCGGGCAAGACGCTCAGTGCCCCCTGCCCCACCGGCGAAAGTTCCAATGGGTAAACACCGCCACTAAATTCCACCACTCACAAAATTGGTGAGTGGAAAATTAGACACCCTAGCCTTGCGCTGCCAAAAAATGAGCTGACCGCTTTGAAAGATACATTTCTGGAAAGCAGTTTATCTGTGCACATGATTTCTAGGCTTACTTCCTTGAAAAATTGTTTTTGCATTTCTGGTACCGAGAATAGTGAAAAACCATTTTTGATCATATTGTTGTTAAAAGCAATTATCTTGAAATTTTTATGCTAAGCAGCATATTTTTGACATTGTATGGCAGAAAATTGACCATTTATTTCAAAGAAAATAATTTTTATCCATATCAGCCCTTCATTGCTGCTTCCACGCCCTGTGACACCCAAATCCACTCACGACACCCTACGACACCCTAGGCATAAATACGCTGATATTTAAGTTCAACTGAAAGTGTCCGGTACTTGAATACATTGAAACTCTACATTTTCATGAAATGATTTTTTGGGCAACAAGAATGCATCCAGTTACCCTTCAAACATCGGCACTTCTTTGTATGCTTGGTCTACGGCGTGGACTTACCAAATCGCCGTCTTTACATCTAGTAAATAAAAGCGGCATCTTTAGGCTTTTTGAAAGGCTGGTTTCGTATTCGTTATTGACAAAACATTGTTAGTCTTCCTCTTGGTGTGCTTTTAGTTGTATAATTTTCTAGTCTATAAGGATTTAGAAAATTAATTTAGAGCAATTTTTGAAATGCAAATTATGTTGCTCATGCGACCGGCAAGCGGATTGCGATTAGAAATTTAAATTAGTAGTTGCTCTGACGCTGTCGCAACCCGCTGCGCCTGGCTGATTGTAGACGAAAGGAAGAAACAACAGAAGGGCTGTAGTAGTTTCGATTAGATATTGATAGAAAGCAGCATACTCATATGAAGGTGAGTATATATGTGAAGAGAAGCAGGGGAATTGACAGGTAAAGAAAAGAAACTTTTAACAAGAGTCTGGAAGAGTTTATTGCCATGATAGAAAGTTTGTAGTTTCGTCTGGGTTAGTTAAGTGTAAACCAAGGCTCTACTGGGCCCTAGCATAGGTGTATGCGAGGTGCAGTCACCGAGGTCAGGAGTGGCCTCCAAAATTCCGATAGCTTTAGGTATAGGAGGGGCGTTGTCCCGGACAGGAAAACTTTTCAGTGTATGCTTAGATAATTAATTTTGGAACTAGGTATTGCATGAAAAAAATCCCTTTTCATTTTTCACCACCTGCCGATCTCGGAGGCCCCTCTGCAGAGTTGGTCTAAGGGGGCCCCGATATTTCGTCTCAGGGGCCCTTTAAAGCTGGTCGTGTGGGAGAGGAGAGGAGGGGCACAAGAGTTGGTCTAGGGAAGCCCCCCCCAACAGTCTTGGTGGCTCCCAGAGTTCTTTCCCCTGAAGGTTGGTCTCAGAGGCCCCCAAAAGTTTTTTATTTGTGGAAATTCACCAACTCCTTAAAAAAATTGGAGACTGCATCAGGGGGTTTCAGCTGGTAAAGATTCACCTGCTTAACCCAAATTTTCACATGGGAATGGTCAAACAATGCTGTTTGGGGACGATTTAAAAATATTTACTTTGAGAAAATTAAAGGAAATATCCATCCTTCACTTCAAACCAGGGCTCTAAGAGTTTATCACTTGAGTACCCAAATTGGAAATTTTTTACTCCGCCATACATTTTGAGGGGAATTTTCCAATCACTCGCCATACATTCCGAGCTGAATTTTCCACTCGACACCCTAGCGCAAAACCTATTTTGGGTCACTGGATTCGGAGATTCAAAAGCACAGGCCCAATGCCTGTACTTTATCTTCCCTAATGCTAAAACCTAAAAGGTATACATGCCATACTAGGCAAGTCTGTGAGTTCAAAATCATAATAAAAATAGGGGAAAGCGCGTTTAAACGTTTTCGTTTTAATGGGTGACATACTTGACCTCTGACATTTGCATTCAGTCCTATTATTTTTGGTAGGTCCGTGTCTAGATATGTCTGTCCAGTCAGCATTAAAGAAGAAGGTGCACAAAGAAGAATGTTGCCCGATACACCCATTGTATCAAAGCTGAAATACAAGCGTTTCGGAAGTGATAAGTTTTATGAACTTTGTCATTATAGGGGCAATCTGGAGCATTTCCCACCGACGACATGAGCTGCACTGCAGCTACAGCCCCCCCCTCCATTGACGAAAACATTTCACTGTCAGTTGCTATCGAGTCTGCGGTAAGCCAATTCAAAGAGCTAATAGATTTAAGGCCTGAGCGACCCACTCCGCTGGTGGCCATAGCGCGTCCAAATCCAAACAACTGTTTCTCACATGGCAAACCCCATTCATTGAAACGTAAACTGTATAAGATGAAAGAGATTCATACAGCTGCCTGACACCGCAACAGCATCAATATTTCGTCAGCTCCATTTTCGTAGAACGCCGACTTCAAGATCACGTTGAATTGATTGTGCAGTCACCACTGCGCAGCAGCGTGGGCCGACCATTTAAGACGTTCCAGACGATGCTGTCTCCAGAAGCAGGTTCCAGCGCCAGCGGGTGTAGTCCTGCCTACATCTGAAAATAACTCTGGTCATCGGCTGCGGCCAGCCAAAGATCGGCGCGGTCAGTTGCTTTGTGCTCCATTCAAGTGCCAACCAATCACAGTGTTACGTATAAGCAGACAGGCGCGCACCAAGGATTTTCGTTTGGCAGGACGGCTGAGGAAGCGGGCGGCGGGCTGAGGAAGGGAGCGGTAGGCACATGGAGGGGGGGGCGGCGGCATGCTTTAGTGTGGGCATCAGGTCACGGAAGGGGATAAAAACTGGCCAGAGATAGCCACTGCCATGCAAATAATCCAATATTTGCATAAGGATGTGTAACGCGTGTGGATTGGTGCAACTATTTCAAAGCTAACTTTCACCGTGGAGGAGGAAGAGTCCCTAAAAGGAAATTGGAAATTGAGTGGTGATATGTTTGGCGGGGGAAGATAATAGACAAGCCGTTTTCCGACGTACTATAAAGAAGATTTTAAAAAATGGCAAAAAATCTTCCCGGCTCAGAAACGTCCATAAAGCGTAACGTAAAATTGTTACACTTAATGTCATCCCGCTGATATCTTGGAAACCAAGAGGGTTAGAAAAATGTTCGTTTCGGGGTGTGAGGGACCATAATGATCTACATTAAAGTCCATTTTTATTTGCCTAAGTCAATGTCTTCAAGGTCAAACCAGGTCTTTAAGGTCAAAAGTCTGGACCGTGCTGAAGACTAATTGGGAAATGTCATGATTATGCGAAAAGAAGCCGAGTATACAATGAAATCGGTATACGGTCATAGCGGGAAGGTCCCACACAACGTCCCTTGAACATTTGAGGTCAGGGTCATTCAAGGTCACTGACCTAGGACGTAACAATATGACATGTTCTCAATGTAAGGTATAGCTGGTACTATAGCAGCCTTTTAGAAAGAAATGAGGTTCGACCTTGAAAAAATACCTGTGACCTTGACCTCGACATTGAGTAACTTTAACTATGAAGCCATAGGCGTGGTATAAAGGCACAGAAACAAAGACAGATCCAATATTTCTATCGGAGGAGGCACACAGTGATATCCATGACCCAATATGTTTTAGTAATCTCAATTCTGATTGGTTGGGGCATGCCACATGCCCAAGGAATCTACCTATACGTCAAAGCTGGATGGCGGAGTAAAAAAGGGAGCCCACCTTTTTGCTCCCAGCCTGGTATCCGCCAATAGTCAAGGCCTTGACCCTGCCGACGGACTCAGGTAATGTGGTGGAAGGGCGGACGGACGGAAGGCAAATTGGGCAGATATCTCCAATGGAGCACCGGCGCCGCAGAAGTCCCGCGTACACGGAGCCAGGGTTTTTGGCTCGCGGGCAAAGACACATCCAATATTTCCCATCGGGGGAAGGGGCAGGGAATGATGGGGGCGGGCACCATCCGGACCAGTGGGAGCTACTTTTGGGTGATACAATCTATCAAGTGGGCACAATTTAAATCCCACAACAGGGGCACCGATGCTCGCGTCCTAAGCAGGGCGCGAAACGACATTTCAGGGGGAAACCATGGACCTTTCAGTTGGGTGCCGTGTCCCAGGGACACCGAGGATCGATTGGTGGGGGGGCGGGGGGAAGTGTCCATGGGTGTGAATGTCTATCTCTTTGGGGGTGCCTCGGTACCCCTAATGATGTGCTAGGCACCCCCAATGGTAATTTGGGCAACCCCACCTAAAGGTGAAGCAAAATCCTTATAAAGTGCGTAAAGAGAGAAAATTTCAACAAATACCTGTTCCACAGCGTTATGGTGACATTCTGCATCTGACCCACAACTCAATGATTATCAAACAACGGAAAGTCTCAGACATAATGGACAATAGGCGTTGATGATGTTTCGAGTCCCGAATAAGATTTTGTGCATTTTCAAAATCCTACAAGGAGCAAAGCAGCACGTGTTTCCCTCTTCTGGTATATTATCTGGTTGTACTTCGGTAGCCCTCCCTATTAGTCCTCACTCTCTATAACTCGCCCGACGGTTAAGTTTTAGATTTATAAACGTCTCTCTCCTCCTTCCCCGGTTACCTTGGGACTGGGTTCCAATCCTTTCCACTCAGCAGAAACCCATAGCGATACTCCCGACGTTAGCGAACTCGGCCGCCGGCTAGCCTGTGCTGACTGCCGCCGTCTCGCCTGTACCGAAGAGCAGCCTCGGATGGTGTGGCAAATAATCAAGCCGATAGACAGCAAGGTATGGCTATAAATGTTTGAAAAACACAATGTTAATACACCTTCTGGTTCATGGTTTGAAGCTTAATCATTTTTATGAAGTCATTTCAGCTTAACTTCTCGCTGTACAAATGAACACGCCTTCACCAATCAGCGGCCGCCATCCGCCGGCAGCCGCGATTGCCCGCGGGCCCAGAGGTTACAGAGGTCACGCTGGGCGCTGCTGAAGCAGAGTTCAAGCCTTGGTGGGGAGGGGGCGCGGGCGGATTGTAATACCTGCATGTGTGGTGTTAAAAATGGTGGTGGTTGTGCCTGGTGTCAGACTGAGGAAGGGGAGCGGTGCAGGAGACATTCTGTGGGAGGATATATGGGTTAGGTGTTTGAGCAATGTGCACTGCCGATACCACTGAAAAAAACATCAGTGCGAGTTCATGAAATGAGTTCGGTACATGAATTGCTTGACGGACAGAATTGCAGGTTCCAATTTCGGGTCCATAGTAGGCATTTTTCAGTATCAAGATGGATGATGCAGCTTTTCAAGACTTCTTAAGCTTGACACACTTATTAGTGATACAACACACACGGTGTATATGGCATACACGTCTATCTGGCATTTCATGCGTATGCAACACTGGAAGTTTAAAATGCTAAAATGACAATTTGAGGCGGGGAGATAAGTAGTTCTGATCGTGTAAACAAGGAGGGTCGAAAGTAAAGCACAAGATACCCCGACGGAATTAAATGATAAGTATGCATGTTTTAATGGCATGAACATTACTATATTCCCTTAGCATACGCCATTCCCTACCAGTCACCACATCCTTTCGATGTCGCCGCCACTCGGCCTCCAGGCAGCCAGAAGCCACTGAGCACGGCCGTCTAACTGTGATTGTCCGACCTTCTTTATCTTTAGGCATATAAAATCGGTTTTTATGCTATAATACTCCGCTATTAATCTCCCGGGTGACGTCAACGTTTCTAGTTAGTTATTGTTTATCACTATCATTATTTGTGAAAAGCTATATGTACCGTTGTTAGATCAAGACATTTAACTCTCAACATTCACATTAAACCTATTTTGGTGGAATTGAGGCGGTGGGTGACTTCACAAGCAGCGTCAAACATTGAAAGTGCGAATACTAGCGAAATAAATTACGTTGTTGCTACATGTCGATTTTCAGGCCGAAATTTCCGGACTGAACGAAACAACACAGCGTACTAGAATTTTGATAGGATAATGGGAGAGGACAATAATGAAATCTAGGGACAATAACATCTAGCAACGGTAATTAAATTGTTTGGAGCGGCGTCACTGTTTCAACGGCTGACAAATAAATAAGTTTAACGGCTGATAACTAAAAAAATAGGGGACGGGGTTTTGAATGAATAGTATGTTCAAAATATTTAAATGTAATTGTGGAATATTTATAGCACGGCACCTGTCAGTGGAAACGGTAGCTGGCCGGTCTCTAAATAAAGCAGTAGTAGGATGTTGCTCGGAATCAGGGAATCCATGCAGTGGTCGAATCCCTGCGGGGCTGTAAACTTATAGCTCTTTGGGGCTGTGCGGGCACCAGGGATGAAATATCGAGTTTGTGGTCAAATACAGTTTAAGTTTTACTGTACATTTTCAGGATTCAAAAGGACTGTGTAAAACAAATATTATGCTGATGAAAAGATAATATTATGTTATCTCCTTTCATATGGTGGTCATTAAAATCTTTCTTCCTTAACTTTGGGCACCCCCAATGATCGGATGAACATTAGGGCACAGCGAGATTAGGGTGAGAGTGACAAAATTACGATTTCAACTTCAGCTCAGTTGTTTTCTGATGTAAAATTACATTTGAGAGGGCTTGTCGTATTGTTAAAATTATTTGAGCGCTTCTTCCGAAGTAGAGCTTACTTGTATAAATAAATAATATACTGCAAGCAATTCGAATGGTAGATGGCCATGTAGGGTTTTTTAGGAGTGTCCTGTAGGGTTGTCTAGGAGATGCCCGAGAGATGGTCCTAGTTTTATTTCTACAGATCAATGATTCAGACACATTTGACCTTCTAGCCAGTGGTAGATACAGGGGGGGGGCTCAGAGGGCTCAAACCCCCAGAAATGTCAGAGTGCATATACTACCTGCATTGCCGGAGGCTGTTCCGAGGAATCGGCGAAGGAGGCCCGACTCCCCTACCCCCCCCCACAATGAAGTCCTGGATCCGCCATTGCTTCTAGCTTTATAACAAACCGTTAACTGATTTTGACCGTTGTATGTGGGCGTAGTGATAGCAATATTTGTAATTATTAGCTGTAGGCTATTTTGTAAACGCCTTACTAGTACCGGAGCTCAATTACGTTTTACTCGAATTGCATGCTCATGCAAAAAAACGTACCTAAGACAACCCGCCGACTAGCTCATGCTTGCTCTGGTGGGAAGACTTGTATCGTTGCTCAGTTTTTTTTGAAGTTGACAAGGCCCAGAAATGCGCTAGTTAACCTTTGGCCTCAGTTTCCTTGTAGTCTTGCGTCCCCGAGACGGCAGCTTGAACGCCATTCCGGGACAACGTGGTTATGTCGAGGGTCTGAACTCACTCCAGAAACAACATTTGTCCCTGCTTGTCAACATTAGGCTGTTTCGGATGTATGCACATACATCTAGTTATACTCATCAGCTCAATTGGGGGAATTCATCGGTGAAGATCGTTCAGGCCCTCTAAGTTTGCAACAGCACAGCTCCACTGCCACCAAAAGATCCTGAGTGACTCCACCAATTAGAGCAAAGAGTAGAAAGACTAATTAGAAAGGCTAAGTGCTAGGGAAAATAGTTGAAAGGACTCTGGACTGTTTGCTGCCTTCATAAGAACGAGCTTATTCTTCGCCATCTGAGTATGGCTATCGATGGCTCCACAGGCTTTGATAACGAATTATAAGACCTGTTTACTGCTGTATTTTCAAGGTGAAAGAAATGTGGCATATGATGACGGCTTCAGAGCAATATCAAGATTGAAAAGATCTTTACAATCTGCGAGGGTTCAAATGAACCTGGGCACAGATAAACGATACTTTATAGACTGGTGCAGGCATTCAGGTTGTCCTGCCCTCCAAAAGATGGAGCTTATATCAATTTGTCACGATAGGAGGCTTAAAACAGGATGGAGGTGACCACGAAGATGATCGTTTTTAAGTGAACAGAAAGCATAGCCTGAACGAAGAAAGTTCTAAAGAGTTGGATATTACGGTTAGGCTTTATCTGCAGTGTTACTTCAAGATCTAATACGACATAGATGTGAATAATACATGATGTATGCCACATCCTTGCCAGTGTCCGGACCTTGATGACCACGCCAAAGAAGGCCAGAGAGGCCGTCAGATCCATGTGAGAGCCGGAGCCTATAGGACCTTCATCCTGAATTGGCCAGCACTAATGTAGAGGACGGATGATCTTTCACAGAGTAGATCCTGAATCTAATAGGGGAACATTTTTATGTAGACCTAGGTTCTCGGTTCAGAATCACATCAAGACTGCACCTGGTAGTTATCTCCCCAAAAGGCTAATCATCTGGATACCGGGTGAAGTTCACGAACCAAGTCTCACCTGCTTTGTCTTCACAACAGAAATTCAGGTCCTCGCAGTTAGACCATTTATTCCACTGTTTTCATGTAACACGCTGTCATCTGAGCAATGCGAGTACCTAGTGACGGAAGCAGCAACTGCAATCTGGGCAGGAGGTTTGAGATGTGTGCATTAGAGCACGGCCGCATCGTAGACAAGCAATCGTCTCGTCTTCGCTTCGTAGAGACACGTTTTGTTGAACTTCTAGCATTCTTCTTCACCAGCTGGGATATTTGCCCCCCCCCCATTCAACCCGTTAAATCTACGTCCTCATGAGTGTGCAAATTTGACTGCTAACCACCCGGTCAGTTTTGAAACTGGAAATGCACAATTCTGCGAAACCAAGTCATTGATCTATATTGCTGGTAAGAACCCGACCGGTATCCAACCATATGCATTTGACTATTTTCAAGAAATAATTAACTGCCAAACTCATATTACGATCAAATTTCGATGGTTCCCTCGGAGGCAACTTCCCTCTGCTTTCCTTTCCCTCCCTTGCTCTTGCCGTATGACCCTGGCAGTTGGTGCGTCGTTAAGCCCCCCCCCACCCCCGCTTCCCTCGGACGTAGCGACCCGGCACCTTGATGTAGTTCGATGTGTCGACCTCCCTCCGATGGCCCACATCGCTACCCGCCCCGCGACCCGCTCCATCCCACCTTAACTTAGGTTGCCCCTGATCTGCACTTTGAGTCGGTGATTGCCGAAAATAATGCTGGTTAAGTCACTCTCAATGTTCCAATATCCATGAACTTGTATGCTCCAGTGCAATGAAGGTATGTGTATTTAAAGGCCACAATTTTAGCCCGGATGCACAGATATATCCATAAAACTCAAAAGAAAGCTGGATTTTTTTCTACGGAAGGATTGCTCAAATATAACATTGTCCTAGCAAACCTACTTTGAAATTAAATTTTACACGGGAAAATTGCACGTGTGTCCTTGGTGTTTTGGGCGTTATATTTCTGTTCAGTTCGTTCTGTAAGGCTCATCTCGTTTTGTTATGCCCTGTCAGCCTCTCTGTCTTGTATCACTTTTTCTGTCTTTCTTTCGTTCCATGGTTGCTGCTTCTTTCTGGCGGCTTATGTTTTGTTCCTTCTACCTATGTTAAACATTTTCTCTATTCTGATACTGGTCGCTTACTTCCTTTTGTTTTATACAGTGTGCCCAGTGACGGATCCAGGGGGAGCAAAAAGGCAATTGCCCCCAAACGGAAAAGCTCGGGGCAAAACTATGTTTTTGCCCCCCAAAGCGATCGACCTCCTTTTTCCCCGACTCCTTTTAGCTTGTAAGCAAAATTTTGGTGCTTCAACTCTCAACTTCAAACAGAATTAGAGAAGTTCAGTGGAAATATTGGGGCTTGGATAGAAAAAATGTATCTTGAGCCCATATTTTTCACCCCGTGACTTTTTTTGCTTTTCGTCTCCAGTTCCCAAAATCCTATCGAAAAGGCATATTGTAGCGCAATTTGTCACTGCGCGACGTTTTTTTTTTGCTTTTCGACTTTGGTTTGCCCCTCCCAAACCAACCGGCTAGATCCGCCACTGAGTGTGCCTGAGAAGTTATATTCTGTTGCTCCCTATTGTTTTGCATTGTTCGTGTCTTCTTCTGCTGTTCTTTTCTTTTGCTTCTGTCCCCTGTCTGTATGTAAAAAAATGAAATAAAAGTTGATGATGATGATGATGATAGAATGTGAGATGAAGAGAAAAACACTTTCAATTTCCGGTTGCGCCCTTGTGAACATATAACTACTTCAGGCTCACCTGACTGTACAGTAAACATATGTCTATTTCAGGCTTGGCTGACATTCGTGCAAACAGATAGCCCATTTCAAGCTTGGCTGACACTCGTTTGAACAGATAGCTCATTTCAGGCTTTGCTGACTATCCAGTGAACAGAACTGCAAACCTGACAAAGCGCTGGAGTGTAATAAGCTGACGCTTTAGTATCGATTCTGCCCCCTCCTCTGCCTCTGATTTCTTAACAGCGTGAGTGCGCTACTGAACAAGATCCACCCTGGCGTATTTCAGGATCAATAACCGAGATCGGAAACGTTGATTTGAGCGCCGTACTCAATCTCCGTGCAAGCTGATCCCCGAATTTGAGGAAGCGAAAGCGATTTCCTGTGGCGCTGTGCAGTCATATGCAATTGACAGTGTAACAGGTCGACCCTCGCCGGCAACCACCGCCATGGATTAGACATGTGCAGGGGATATTTGATACAATCCAATCTATTGTCAGATTGGATTGCATCAACCCAAGAAAATTGAGTAGTTTTAGGTCTGAATTTAATTCCGATATTATCGATTTATACATTGGTGTGATATGGATTGGATTAGGATAGACAATCATGGCGTGCTAACACATTGGCCTGGATCTGTCGGAGATGCTCCGTATACCGACCGGATTGAATCTGAATCGTCTTAGCCACGATAAACCCTGCTGACAGGAATCAAAATCTGATCGTGATCTAGTATTTCAATTGCTCTGACCGAATAGTGTGTGGGACATTGCTTTAACCCATCACCGCCTTGGAATCCGATCAGAACCCCCAATGGGAAAATCATTCGCAAAAACCGAGGGAGCCCTATCGGACCCTCCCCTCTCTGGCGGTGATGGGTTGATAAAGGGTAGGGGGGTTTGGAAAATATATGTACAAATGCACTAGGGTCTGCACCAATACAGCTACACAGTTTGCATATGCAACGCAAGTCGGATACATATAATTTCAAAGCTGATTTTATCATTGACGTCCTTTCAAGCGGCGGAACAAAAAAATGTTGATTTTCCATTAACAATCGCACACTTCAAACTTACTGAAGCATTTGCGGCAACATCAAACACTACTAGTATCATCTCACACAGTTTCTATCGGAACATGAACAATGATTAGGATTTAAGTACCGCGCAGATTACCTCAGGCATAAATATCTCATTCGGCAGTATCATTTGAGACCTACTTACAAATGCGTGCAAAAAGCCCAGTTCTGCCCTACGTGTTCCGAATGTTAGCGGCTAAATGTGATGGTATAAAGGTGTCTGAACAAACGTAGAGTCCTGAACAATATAATTTCAGGGTGGTAATACACTGTTCATCGTTGGCTTTAATTCTCGAATGAGCGATTGACCCCGCGAATTTCAAAAACCGTGTTCTCCATGGTGGTAGTAAGGATGTGAACATCATTGTTTTCCTTTCATCATAACAATCATTTGCAACAATCATTTTTAGGCAGCAGTTTTCATTTCATTCATTTCCTTTGTATCTATAAATGTGTGTCGACACCCGCCACGGTGAGCCTCCGAGCCACTTTCGCCCTAGTGGGGGGGGCTTCAAACACCCCCTCGAACTCGGTTCCTACGTGGGATAACAAAAAAACACGAAAGCTGGTGGATAACCCATACAAATGCATAAAGAAACTACTACTTTAGTCACCTTTTCGCTCAGGTCAATATCGAGGTCATGACAGGTAAACAAAAGGTTGCATGTTACAGCAGAGCTTTTTAGTTATCATTTTAACCCTCAGACTTACAGAGGGGGTTGTTAACCCTTGCCCCGGTGGCGGGTACGAGCCACCTTCGCCCTGGTGGGGGGCTAAAAAGACCCCCACGATCTCAAAAACTAAGAGAGGTAGAAAAAGCGCAAAACGGCAATAGAAAGCTCTTCAAAAATGATATCGAAAATACTTCGCTCATTTTTCTTGTCAGGTCAATATTAAGGTCACCAGAGGTCAAAATAGGTCCAAATCGCTAATTTGAGGTGTACTAAGAAAACCTCATATATCTCAAAAAATATTATAGTTAGAAACATTTTTTCCAACACCATTCGAAAGCTCTTGAGTTTTTCTTTCATTATAGTGGCATTTATTTTCGTGTCAGGTCAAAGCCTAGGGAGCTACAGGCCACTGAATATTGGGCATATTCTTGGGAATGTCCATAGCCACCCATGCATAAGGGTGTTTCCTTTTTGCTAATAACTTGCAAACTAAACAAGATACAGCCAAAGCTGATGCACCGTTGCAATCCTCTCGTCAATACGAATCGAGTGATGTATAAGTATTGCTATCCCAGGTCAAATTTAAGAATTTGACCTGACCCAGGTCAACGGTCTGACCCAACTTGATCTGGTATAGTCATGATGTATATTATTCGACTTGCAGTGACTATACAAACACTTTGGTGACAAAATAAAAGTTCTATCTTAGTTTATTCTAAACTCATAAAGTAAAACACCAAAAAATGCTTATTTGACCTAAAGTGACCTTTTAAAGGTCACAAGTCAAAATGTTTGGTATAAACTTCAGAAATGGGCTAATATCAAATCGTAACCGATGTTTGAAGTTGATTCCATCCATACTTACTGAGAAAAACTCATTTCGTGATTTTCCCCATGTATTTCCAATGAGGAGGTCATGCTCTGCACATGACCTTAGGTCACCAATATAAAAAATCCCGGAACAAATGTTGTAGCTCCTGGTGGGCCCAATATGCGGTATAAGTTTGGACTTGATCGATTCACCCTTCTTTTAGTTATGCGGTCCTAAGCATTTTTTAGGTGAGGTCACTTCACCTGGCCTGGTGACCTGACCTTGGGCTAAAATTTTCAGGAAAGATGTAAAAATGATTAAGGAGCAGCTAGACTAAGTTTGGCAGCGCTGCGCGTCGCCGTTTTTGATCACTTTGGAAAAACCCGAGGGGGGTCTAAAAAGACACCCCTGCCGGGCGAAGGTTAAACCCCCTAAGGTTTCTCAAGAATTGAAAACGAGCTTTTATGTTATAGCCTTGAAAGTTTGTATTGCCTCTGGGGCATTCATTGCACATGTTTTGCAAACAATTTGTTCCTACCCTTCAAGGTCACGGAGCTATGACCTCAAGACTGGAAGCTTGTTGATGTCATTTGGGCGCATGTACCCATTTTCACGTGAATGCTGCAGGCTCTCATCGTTCTTTTGCAGCTTTTTCATGAACTGGCCCAGAATATTTCCTTCCAACCTTCGAGGATCACTTTTATCAGGTTAGAGCTTTAATGACCTTTCTTGACCTTCAATGGCCTTGATTTGACCTTGCGTAACCTCAGTGATAACCCTGTGTCCAATAATGACTACAGATGCGTGATTCGATTCAGTATTTCTAAACGAGATGAACACCGAATTAATTGACTTGCAGGGGGCGCGGGTAGTGGAGTGGTCAGCGTAGCTGGCTTCCACGCAGCCGACCCAGGTTCAAGGCCCGGCGGCTTCCCTGAACAAGGAGGAAGCTGGCTCCTGAGAAACCCTGCCAACAGGGAAAGAGTTGGGGACGCCATATAACCCTGGCAGTTGGTGCGTCGATAAGCCCCAACAATTATTATTATTATTAGTTGACTTGCGTCCGATACGGAGTTGACCTTTTTCGACCTGGGACCTTATTCGACGTTGAAAGGGATATAAACAATAACAGATGAATTAACAAGCACTTACTGGGCGTAAAAGATGCAGAATGGCTTATGCATAGTCAATTTGAATGATATGGACACTAAATTAGTTATTTACATATTTTAAAGACTTTACTTTTTTAAATTTGATCTTATTTGACCTTGAATGGGATGCAAGCAATAACAGATGATGAAGCAGGCACTTGGCATAAATGATGCGAAATTTCTTATGAATAGCTCATTTGCAGAGTGCACTGAAAGAAAAAATGACACCCAGCCGCATGACCCTAAAATATAGCGAATGAGACATCCTTTTTGGTGGACTGATGATTATTTTTTGGGATTAGATCCCGTCATTTGGCGCCAATAACCTTTAATTGGTGTCATTTCCGAAAGTAACGCGACACCTCATTTTGAACACCATTTCTGACACCACTTTCTGGCGACAAAACAATACACACATGGGGAGTTACTACAACATTAAGGGTGTCAGGCATTTTAATGGAGGTATCCCGACCACCAAATGAGGAATTTGACTCTTTTCGTGAGGTGTGATAATGATGATGATGATGATGATGATGATGATGGTTCCGGCCGTCGAATAAGGATATCCATATGGGGGCGCCTCGTTAAAGTCGCCCCAATCGCCGAACGAATATTCGGCGATTTCGGTTTGGATGACAGCCGATTTGTGGCGTGGACTCGCGCCGTTGCGCCGTCCCCGCCGTCCAGGTCCCACCTGGCCCCCTCTCGGGACCGGAGGTGGCTGTCTTCGGGACCGTTTTCGTGGTGAGTACCCGGGCTGGGATACTCGAATTGCAACCTTGAGTGATCCAAGGCATAGTCGTTGGCCGTTGGCCCAGTCTTTTCGGTGGTCGGTTTGGTCGGCTAAGTAGAGATGCATTCGCGAGTTTTTTTGGTCCTGTTTTTATACAAGTAGCTAGATCTCGTGGGTATGAGTTAATTAAGCTATCATTATCTTCTTATAATCTTGCAGCCTGATATTTTTCTACATATTGCGGGATAAATAAATTACCTCCGCACGGTATGCACGAGGTGTGCATAAATACCAAGAATAACGTTATCGTTAGAAATCAGCTTCAAGGAGGCTTCCTGATGGGAGTATTATACAACATCTTTTGCCGGTGGAGTCTTGCTAAAGACGTCACGTCACGTCACGTTTTCTTCCAATGAAAATGGAGGAACTGAGGTCAGTTTTGATTCTAGTGTCGAGTTTGCCGCACCTGTTTTAGATTTGTCTCTCAGAAGAATCTTCTTCTCTCCAGTTTTTCTTAGTCTTCTTTTTCGCCAGCGGATTCAATGATAGCCGTCATATTTGCAAGATGAGCAACAGGCACGATAAGGTACATTTTGACTGACACTGACATGAGGTAAAGTGCTAAAAAAATGAGCTGAAACCATTCTCGAGAAGTAGTTCGAGAACGCTATCCCTTCTTTGCGTTCTTTACGAAGAAACTAAAATCGATGTAATTGAGTGCCGGTGCTCGCCTGTTCTCTTGCATGAGAACGGTCCCAATGGGTTCTCATCCGAAAGATACGTGGGGCGTCTTACACTTTCCCGCCAAAATGCAAATAACTCAATGAGGTATTGGGATAGAACAGGGAGGCACCATTGGCTTCTAATGGGAAAAGTTTGTGGCAAAGTTCTCCTGAGCGGTTTTGAGTGTAGGGTGCCTGACTCTTTCAAGAAAGGAGTCCGACGCCTTTCGTAGGGTGTATGAAGGGTGTCAGATCCTTCCAAGATGGCGTCTGACTCTCTGCACTTAGCTTGCGAGTAGTCACAGCACTTTTGTAAAGAATTTTTCCCTCACTGGAGGGTCTGACTCTTCTGTGACGTGCTATTTCCGTTTTTGTTGCTGCAAAACGGCGTAAAACCGCCTTATTCTGTGTGCAGAAGCAATGGGAGCAGGGTCAGGTAAGTGAAATCATAATTTTATGCAATACATTGTAGGATTAATAGACTGATGCACTGAGGATTAGCATTGCCACTATGTGCCTTCAATTTAAGAAGTATCATCGAACATATCTTACAAGTCTGCTTATTTGATGGATACCGTTTTAACACATGCTGTATGCAGCGGGTCGCCATGGATTTCTTTCCATGGGGGTTAGGATCGATGGGGGCCTCCTCTCCTTGTTCCTTAAAGAGGCTCCTAGGTTTTGGGGGCCTCTATTTTGTTTTTCACTTAGGGGCTTGCTTTATAAGAAAGGGAACTCCTATGCTGAGCTTTAATGGGCATCCTTTATAAGTAAAGGCACCTCCACGTAGGTCATTCATTGGGCGCCTTTTACAAGTAAGGGGGCCTCCTGGATAGGATGTCGTATACTAGGCTTGCTTTATAAGTAAAGGGGCCACCTATGTGGGCTGTTGAGTGGATCTCTTTGTTAAGGAGGTCTCCTACATAGATCATTATGGTGTTTCCTTTATAGCTAGTGGGGCCTCCTGCATAGACCAATTAGACCTCCTTTATAAGCAGGTAGGCCAGGGTCGTTGATACAAGGGACCATTCCAGACTCTAAGTATCCGAAGGGGCCTCCTGTATCAAGTGGAGGTCCTCCAAAAATCAGCCAGGGGCATTGCGCCCATGGTGGCGACGCCCCTGACTGTATGGGCAATGGATTCTGCGGGATCCAATATTATCCCACATTTTGGTATGTAATTGTCTACTGAGCGTTACTAGGATTATTTACAATTGCAATCTTGTATGTACAATTGCAATTGCAAAGAAGGCATGTATCGTGCCCGTCAAAGTGAATGTGTTTCAGACCCCAGTCAATACGCGGGTTAACACGCGCATTGACGGGGTCTGAGCCACCTCGAATTGACGGGGCGGGTACCCGCCCCTAAGATCTCGAGAACCACGGTAGGTAGGGAAAACGGTAAACGGCGTTGGGCTGCCCATCCACTTCTCCATCGAAAACATTTGAACCATTTTTTGTCAGGTCACATTTAAGGTCACGAGAGGTCAAAACATGCCCGTCATAGGGATAACATGTAAATTCAATTTTTCGGCCATTACATCTGAACAAGTAAAGATAGAGCAAAACGACTTGAACTACATGAATCCTCTTAGCAAGCCGAATCGAATGATATATAATTTGACCTTGCTAGGTCAAATCAGGATTTGACCTGACCCGAGGTCAGGTCAGGGTCAACTTATATAAAATGCATATCATGAGAACCGCAAAGCCCAGGCGAGTCTAATGCAGCTAAAATAAATGCTCTATCACCATCCGTTACTGAGTTATTCCGTAAAAATCATTTTTCCCATGTATTTCCAATGGAGAGGTCATGCCTCGTACCTGACCTTAGGTCATCGATATCAAAAATACCGGAACATATTTTAGAGATCTCGGCGGGGCCATTATGTGATATGAGTTTCAATCGGATAAGTTCACTCTGCTCCGACTTATGCTATCTTAACCCTTGCCCCGGTGGCGGGTACGAGCCACCTTCGCCATGGTGGGGGCTAAAAAGACCCCCCACGATCTCAAAAACTAAGAGAGCTAGAAAAAGCGCAAAACGGCAATCGAAAGCTCTTCAAATATGATATCGAAAATACTTCGGTCATTTTTCTTGTCAGGTCAATATCAAGGTCACCAGAGGTCAAAATAGGTCAAAATCGCTAATATGAGGTGCACTAAGAAAACCTCTATATCTCAGAAACTATGATAGCTAGAAACATTTTTCTAACACCATTCGAAAGCTCTTGAGATGCACTTTCATTGCAGTGGCATTCATTTTCGTGTCAGGTCAAAGCCTAGGAGCTACAGGTCACTAAATATTGGGCATATTCTTGGGAATGTCCATAGCCACCCATGCATAAGGGCGTTTACTTTTTCGCTAATAGCTTCTAAACTAAACAAGATACAGCAATAGTTTATGCACCATTGCAATCCTCTCGTCAATACGAATCGAATGATATATGATATTGCTATGCCAGGTCATATTTAAGAATTTGACCTGACCCAGGTCAACGGTCTGACCTAACTTGACCTGGTATAGTCATGATGTATATCATTTGACTTCCAGTGACTATACAAACACTTTGGTGATAAAATAAAAGCTCTATCTTATTTTCTTCAAAATTTATAGAGAAAAACACCAAAAATGCTTATTTGACCTAAGGTGACCTTTTAAAGGTCACAAGTCAAAAATTTTGCCATCAACTTCAGAAATAGGCTAAGAGCAAGTCGCAACCGATGTTTGAAGTTGCTTCAATCCATACTTACTGAGAAAAGCTCATTTCGTGATTTTCCCATGTATTGACAATGGGGAGGTCATGCTCTGACATGACCTTAGGTCACCAATATCAAAAATCCCGGAACAAATGTTGTAGCTCCTGGTGGGCCCAATATGTGGTATGAGTTTCAACTTGATCGATTAACCCTTCTTTTAGTTATGCGGTCCTAAGTATTTTTGAGGTGAGGTCACTTCACCTGGCCTGGTGACCTGACCTGATATGACCTTGAGCCAAAATTTTCAGGAAAGATGTAAAAATGATGGAGGAACAGCTAGACCAGTTTGCGGCTGCGCGCCGCCGTTTTTTGGTCACTTCGAAAAACCCGAGGGGGGTCTAAAGACCCCCCCACCCGGGCGAAGGTTAAACTTTTTTGAGGTCGGGTCACTTGACCTGTACTGGTGACTTGACCTGAGATGATCTAACCTTACAATTTTCACAGAAGTTGTAAAAATGATGAGGGAAAAGGTATACCAAGTACGGGTGCTACGCGCCGCCGTTTTTCTACTATCTCCGAAAAACCCGAGGGGGCGGGTACCCACCCCCGTCAATGCGCGTGTTAAGGCTGCAGCAATCGGCTACTGGTTTTGGCTGCAGTCAGCTCCACATGCGATCTTTTACGATGCATTTCCAAAACTTGATTTAACCAGTTCCATTCTTTCCAGGGCGTAGACTTTAACCTGTTTGTAATATTTAACGTTGAACACCAGCACGATGTTTTTTCTTACATTCTGTGTAAGCAACCTGAACGTGCTGTCTTTGCCAAACATTTTTAAAATCATTAGCGAGATATTCCATTCAACATTGTGAGTACCTCCTATTGCAGGTGTAGAAAAGGCATTAGAGGATTCAGCGACTACGTGCGGGAGTGCTCTGAGTCCCTAGTTCGAGAGACTTTTGCGTGGTTTCTCGAGCCCGAGGTCTCTCGACCCCAAGTGCCGAAAATGATGTAGAAACTAGTAAGAGCGCTGTGCATTTCGTCACTATGTGTGTATCATGATAATGCAAAGACTTTTTCCAAGACAAAGCCCACTTGCTTATATCCAAATGTAGCAGCTGCATAATAACTCAGAAAACTTTGATATGGGTGCAGCATTTCGGCATCCATGTGTACAATTATTGCCGTGGTTGAGAACATGTTCAGTGATTATGCGTTAAACTCGTGAACTAATATAAATACAGAAATGCTCATCCACCATTGCTTTTTACGACCGACTGGTAGGAGAAAGGGGTCGCAAGAAAAATGACGCTAAGATTCGGGGTCACGAGTGGGGAGTCAACCTACACTAACACCATAAGACGGCATGAATACATGTGCATTGACACCTTGATTTAGAGTACTTCGCAAGAAATACACCGTAAAGCAGGGTCAGGTACCCTTGAAATGGTGGTCAGGTAAGGAGTCAGATGGGTGTCGTGACTCCTTTTGATGAGGTTCGTGACTCCTTTCGATGGGAGTCATCTCTTCTCCCAAACCTACAAAAACTCTCAAATACGGTGTCTGACCCTGAATTAACACCGGATTTGGGGGTAGTGACGCTGCCTGGCGGGGTTGGCAGAACTACCCTCCAGTGGGGACTTTTTGACGGTGTCACCAAATGGCAAAAAGGTGTCATTTTTTATAAGTATGAGAAGGACGCTGAACAAGACGTTTTTCTTCCAATACAGACTTGACATTTTCGACCCTTGAGCTAATTTGACCTTAAAGGGGGTGAAAGCAGTGACATATGATTAGACAAGCGCTAAATGTGCATAAAGGATGCAGAATGGCCCATGAATAGTCCATTTAAATGATGTGGACACTGAACTAGTTGACTTGCTTCCAATATGGACTTGACCTTTCTACCTACTCATTGAGGTCAATCAGGTCATTGACCTGACCTGGAAGTTAACCTGATGACCTGAGATTGTGATGACAAAATCCTTTGACGTTGTTTAAAGTGCTAAATTTGAATTCAGCGTCCACAATTATCAATCTGAAACTGAAAATTAGAAGCATTGGGTAATTCAGAGTTTTACCGGTCAGTGACCTTTGACCTCACCTCCTGCATTACCTAGATGGGTCACATAGGTTTATAGCATATGAATCGACGCGTGAATATCGGTATCTTAATTTAATGACCATGCAATTGTGATTTGTTAACCAAAAATACACATATACAAATACCAAGATATACAAATACGCTCTATCGGCGATCCAATAATGACGATTCAGCATCATGGCCAGAGTACTCGCGGTCTGCGGGCTGGTCTCTTCTTGTGAGCCTCTTTGTTACCGGTCCTGGACGCCCACCACTAGACAACAGGAGGCTCCATTCGCCCTGGAAACTGCGGCATCGACTCCTACTCAGACGATGGTTTTAAAACCAATAGCCCATGAATTCTCCTTGACGAAGCTCTAGCAATGTTTAATCAGCATTGAGCAGAAGTTTTATTTAGTTTACGGAAAACCCAAGTGCTTGAAAACTTTCCGTCAGCTGCAGACGTCAGCCGATGCAGACTTGTCATCGCTAGGACTTTGAAAAAATATGTTCATATGCTAACATTTACAGAAGATTCAGCTGTCTATCATAATGCACTTCCGTACATCACATTCCTTTTATAACATGGCCATTGTCAACAGCAGCTGCATCGAAGATTTAATACGCACCCCGCTGGGGTCCCTTGCATGACGCACCCCGCTGGGCGGGGGTGTTTTTCACCCCCTCCGTATCTCGTTCCCCACGAAAGCTAAAGGAAAATTGCGGGCGGCGTTCGAAAGCTCTTGACAAGACGAAGAGAATTTATAGGAATAATGTTTATGACAGGTCAATATTGAGGTCAGCATAGGTAAAAGAATGCTCCATAGGCTTACAACAGAGCAGTGTACGTTTCCCTCTCTAGATCTGCCCTCAGGGGAGCTAGAGCAAATATTTATGCATCATTGGATTCCTCTCATCGCAACGAATCACATGATGTATAATATGGCCTTGCTAGGTCAAATAATAAAAATGACCTGACCTCGACCTAGGTCAGGGTCACAGAGTGACCTGGTATGGTCATGTTGCATATCAGTCGACTCCCCGTGACAATATAAACACAATGCAAGCAAAATGGGAGCTGAACCTCAATTCAGTGAGAAGTGATTGGCAAAACAATCACTCTCTGCCCCCGTGACCTGATATGACCTTTGAGAGGTCAGATGCTCAAAAACTCAAGTTTATAGTCAAGATCGTGGTAAGAATAGACAGTTTGAGGATTTTCAGCCTTATCTATTTAGTGTTTACTGAAAACGAGTCCATTCTATCTTTCACCATAGACTTATAATGGGGTGACCAAAAAATTGACCCCACCTAAGGTCACCAATATCGAAATTCCGAGACAGCAGATTTGTAGACCCTAATAACCTTATTATATTGTGGAAGTTTCAAAGTGATCGGTTTGCTAATGTTCCCTGTGCGCCGCTTCAAACTCGTAATTTTAGGTTTTGAGGTCGGGTCACTTGACCCTGAATAGCTCCTTGACCTGACATGACCTTAAATCAAAAGTTTGGTCAGATGTGTAAAATTGATCAGGGATAACGTACCGTAAGTTTGGTTGTTCTGCGTCTCTTTTTTAAGTTATGTGGGAAAAACCAGGAGGGGGCGAATTTCGCCCCCAGCGGGGCGCGTGTTAACACGCCCAGTTGAGGGGATGGGGTCCTAAAGTACCCCCACCTATTTTTCCGAGGGAGCTGAAGAACCGTTCGCCGCCGGAAAACGCTAATTGGTTACATTGGGAGAATCATGAGCGCCCGGTTGGTGAAAAATTTAAAATCGGTCATATTTTTTTTTTTTCTTATAGGCTTTAAAAGTCAGACCTATATTTTGAGACTGTCACAAATGCGCGGTCGCACCAGTTTGCCTGCACTTTCGACTGAATAGTGACATAATAACGTTATATAATCAGGTTATATGCCAAGGTAACCCACACGAAAGCCAAAATCAAGTTCAAAGCTCACAGGTCAAGACCATTGATCCAAGTATTCCGGTCAGATGCCATTATCCATAATGACGTATGTTATGATATGAGATCATAGTTAAGGTCGCTCAATATCAAGTTCAGGATCACAGGTCAAGGTCAAATGTCTTTTTTCAAGGCTTAACTCTCATTTTCCACTGAAAGGCTGATATAGTGCCAGTTATATCGTACCTTACTGAGAATGTCATATCATTACGGCATAAGTCAAAGTGGCGGTGCTTGAGCATTATGACAGCCTAGGCACGATTGAGTTGGAGGTAAGGACTTGCACAGGCTTTTTACCTGATATAGGGGATAGCGGTGAATCCAGCAGGGCGGCTGCAGAGGGGGCAAACTCTGACTGAGGGGCGATGTCCCCCAACTTTGAGCCAATTCCGGACGTTTTCAGTTAACAAATCAAGCTAAAGGCCCAGTCACATTTGGCCCCAGCAACAGTGAAAACTTTTGCCCTTCCCCTAGCATGGCGAGTAGGATGCCGCACACGCGGCATCCGACTCGCCCGACTTCCGTTGCTTTTCTAAATTGACACGTTTTCACGATTCGATGGTCCTGCCGCCCCATCTAAATGCTCGTCCTAGAAGTAGATTCGGCAATGAATGGGGATCGGAAACGGGGGCCTTGGGGGCCGGGTCCCTCACTTCCCGTCCGAAAATTGTCTGATCTCAGCCTAATTGGGAGGAAACCTGAAACCTTAAATCAGCAGTGCGGAAGGCAACGTGGAACTCAAATACGTAGTTTTTGGTCCTAGTGTGGATTTTTTGTCAAGAGCCAGTTAAAGATTGGCTACCCCGCAAAATCCAAATGAAGTGCTTAAAGAAGATAAAATGTTCAATAAATACGTGTTACAGTGTTATAATGACATTCTGCATCGGACCTCCAGCCTGATATTTTACCAAACAACGGAAATCCTAAGGCATTAGGGACAGTGGCGGACAGGGGTGTAATTTTCTCAAAATTGTTGGGGGTGCTCAGCCGGTGGGGGGCGGCACCCCATAGGGGCGGCGGCGTTGCGGAGGCGGCACCCCTTCATTACGCCAAATCTGTTATTCATTCAAATCTGTTTTGCGCCTTTTATAGCACAAGAGACATTCTAGTTTAATGTTGGGCAGGTATTCTACGACTTTTACGAAACATATTTGCTTTTTAGGCGATATCCCAAAGCTACATACACGTCTTAAAATAATCCAATCTGAGTTTAAATATATCCACGATTGAAATTTTACTTTCAGAATGGCAGAGCGGACAGAAATTGAAATTAAAACAAAGGACATAATCAAAACGTTAAAAGAAAGCGAAAAAATCCGATAGCACTCCACACAATGCGTGTATTATTCTGTTCATATTAATAAATATGGCAACTCCACTATACCCGTGCATGCCTTTTATTTTTGTCCTAACGCCCTTTATTATTACCCTAATAAACAGGAGTGGTAAGAATCAGTGCTGCAGTGATGAGCCCAGGGCCAGGGGCGGACGCAGACCCGAGTTTGGAGGGGTGGCCAAATCAATGTCTGCCTCTCCTCCTGGGGTGGGACGTGCGAGTTTGGTGCTTGACAGACCTAATATAAGCTACCTCTCCAAGTACATGATCACTCTCCTGGGGGAGCGAGGATTTAATTGCTCGACAGACCTAGTGACCTTTTTTAAAATGTATCCGGCCTGGCAGTGATTAGACAGGGGCGGCAGTTATCAGCCATGGGCGGTAGAGATCAGCCATGGGCGGTAGTTATCAGTCAGGGGCGGCAGTGATCAGCCAGGGGCGGCAGTTATCAATCAGGGGCGGCAGTGATCAGCCAGGGGCGGCAGTTATCAGCCATGGGCGGTAGTTATCAGTCAGGGGCGGCAGTTTTCAGCCAGGGGCTGCAGTGATCAGCCATGGGCGGCAGTTTTCAGTCAGGGTCGGCAGTGATTAGACATGGGCGGCAGTTATCAGCTAGGGGCGGCAGTGATCAGCCAGGGGCGGTAGATATCAGCCAGGGGCGGCAGTGATCAGCCAGGGGCAGTAGATATCAGCCAGGGGCGGCAGTTATAAGTCAGAGGCGGCAGTGATCAGCCAGGGGCGGTAGTTATCAGCCAGGGGCGGCAGTTATCAATCAGGGGCGGCAGTGATCAGCCAGGGGCGGCAGTTATCAGCCATGGGCGGTAGTTATCAGTCAGGGGCGGCAGTTTTCAGCCAGGGGCTGCAGTTCAGTTCAGTATATTAAGAAACAATCCGCACGAGTTAAAAACAATGGGTGGCTTTTCGTGTTTCCACGTCAGTCGTTAAAAGAAGGCAACACTTAAGATAAGATAAAAACTTGGGATAAAAGACAGAAAAATCATGCATACAGAGTAAAGTCACACATAAAATCATACATAAAACAAATACGATCACTGCAGCCTCTCATCTGTTCTCCAGCAGCATACATCGTAGAGTTGCCTTGAAAGGCACGTCTTCTACTATATCCAGCTCGTTCAGCAGAGCTGCCCCCGGTATGCCAGCCTACGCCGCCCGGCTTCAGTCCGGATCCGCGGGAGGGACAGCTCCGCTGACCGGCGTGTCGCGTGGTTGTGAATGGTGTTGCGTGGTGGGCCTATGGTGTTATCTATGTATGGTGGAGTGCCAGTGCGAATGGTTTTGTGAAGTGAGGAAAGTGTGTGATAGTGAATGAGGCTGTTGGCGTCCAGCCACTTCAGCCTCTCAACAACATCGGAAATGTGGTCGTGTTTCCGACGTCCGCTGATAACCCGGGCGCAGAAGTTGATGATTTTTGAATTTTGCGAATCTGAGTAGGGTTACATGAGCCGTAAACGCACAGACAGTAACGAACAACAGACAAAACTAGAGATTGGACGATTTGGGGCATCAGCTGAGCCGGCACAACATGACGAACGTGAGTCAATGCGATTAGAAGGCCGTTACATTTGTTTTGGACCGAGTTTACGTGTTGTTCAAAATTTAGATGACGATCAAGCAAAACCCGAGACTTTTCACTACTTTTGAGTCGTTGATAGTCGAGTTTCCGAATTTAAGAGTAACGGGGGAAAATTTCGTAGCATCGCTTTTGTTCCTAGAATCATCATCTGAGTTTTGGCGGTGTTCACTTTCATTCCGTTGGCACAGAACCATTGAAGAAGAGAATCGAGTGCAATTTCCGCTCGCCGAATAAGATTTTGCAAGTCTTGCTTTTTACCAGTTATTAAAATTGATGTGTCATCTGCGAACTGTGTGATGACCACGTCGTCTTCGACGTGGAGAGAGGTCGTTGGTGAAGAGGAGGCATAGCACGCAAGAGAGGCTCCCACCTTGAAAAATTCCCATGCTATTGTTTTTTGAGCCAGATCTTATTATTGCCCCAGTGACGGAATATTTGAGCTGAACTTGTTGAGTATGACCTCTCAGGTAGTTTTCGAACCAAAGTGTATCAATGCCATAGAGGTCTAGTTTTGGAGTAATATTTGGTGTGGAATGACATCGAACATCTTGGATAAATCCAAAAGAATTAGAATTGTAATTTGCCAGAATCCATCGCCCTGAAAACGTGGTCGGTAATGACGTTTAGGGCGGATTCAGTAGAAAATTTTGTCTATAACCATGCTGAGTATCCGAAAATAGTTGGTTGTTTTCGAGGTAATTGACTAATTGATTTTGACGACTTTTTCTACCAGTTTCATCGGTGGTGGCAATATAGTAATTGGTCTCGTGTCAGCCGGTCAGCTGGAGCTTTAACTTTTGGAATGGGGGTTATCAGCGCACGTTTCCATTCGAGGGAATTTGGCCAGTGACAAGACTCGAGTTAATGATGTCCAAAAGCAAAATCCAATAGAAGAAAAGAATTTTGAGAACATAACTTGCTCGACCATACTCCGGTGTTGTTGGACGGCTTCATGCTGAGAAGTGTGGCGTGCGAGTCTGTATGTCGATGGGCTGGACGGTGAATGTGGACGTGGTGACGCGAGGCGTCGCACTGGACAGGGTCGGTGGGTGGATGAGGCCGCGATGTTTGGTCCAACCGAAACGTAATGTCGTTGGTGGTCCGGGTCATTCAGGGTTGGTGTTGTCTTTTTTGCCAAGACGGGTCGCAAAGCTGCCAAACCTACCGCGACCCTTTGTGATTTTTCTGAAACATTGGCGCGAGTCACGGCGATGCGGTTTGCTCAAACGGTTCGTTTTTGTATCGGACGGGACCCCCGCAACAGTGCTATGTCTCTGGTGATGATGCGGCGTGTATGGTGTGAGTGGCAACACACCGGCTTACGAGCTGGAACGGGGGGTGGTGCAACACGATCGAGTTCTAGCAGAATGTTTGCTTAAAAATATCTCACTTGCCTTCGGTGGGGCACTGCCGCTAGGCGACCGTTTTGAGCGACCTGGAGATGAAAAAGGTTTCATCGATGCGCCCTAAACAACGCTTTTGAAGCCTGCAGTAAACGGTCTACTCTGAATGTCGACCGCGCAGTACTTGCGGGTTTATCGTGGCCGCCAAATGGCACCGGGTAACACCACCCTACGGACACGGTCGGCACGTTGGTAGCGACAACATAAGGGTGTTGGCAGGCCGGTAAGTTGCACATGTTCGGTTAACGACATCAATCCATAGTTGCTGAGTAACTGGCTTAGTTCAGGACGACATTGCGTTGCTCTTTGGCAGACAGTGGTTGAAATCTCCGGTAAGAATAATCTTGTGATCGACTATTTTTCCAACATGGCCTGAAGCTGTGACTTGCATGACTGAAGCTGACTGGCTGTGACAGTGATCAGCCATGAGCGGCAGTTATCAGCCAGGGGCGGCAGGGCAGTTATCAGCAAGGGGCGGTAGTTATCAGTCAGGGGCGGCAGTTGTCAGCAAGGGAGCGGAGTTGAATGAACCAGGGGCGATAGTGGTCAGCCAGGGGGCGGCAAAAATCAGGGCGCTGTGACGAACCACGGGCGGAAGTGATCAGTCGGGGGCGGCAGTGGTGAACCAGAGGCGGCAGTGTTCAGGCGGGGGCGGCAGTGATGTGGCATCGCAAATCAGGGGGAAAGTGATAAACCAGGCGGCATTGATGAGCTAGAGGTGGAACCAATCAGGGTGGATGTAATGAACCCGGGACGGGGAAAACTTGCCAGGGTCAACACAAATCAGCGCGGCAGTGATGAAATAGGGTGACGCTGTTCAGGGCAGTGGTGATAAGCTAGGGGCGGCAAATTTATTGGAGGTGCTCATTACATTATTGGTGGTGCTCAAATTAAGATTGGGGGTGTTCGGGCACCTCCAAAGAGATAAAAATTACACCCCTGGTGGCGGATCTGGCCGGTCGGTTTGGCGGGGGGGCAATCCAAAGTCGATAAAAATCGTCACGCGCTGAGAGTATGTCACAATTGAACTGGACGGTAGGTTTTGGGGGTAAACCCAAAAGTCGATAAGCAAAAAAACCTCGCGGCGTCATACACATGGCCACAAGATACTTGTTTTGCTATCCAAGGCCCAATGTCTACGCTGAAGTTGAGAGTTGAAGCATCAAAACCTTGTTTATAAAATGAAAGGGAGTCGGGGCATAAAGGAGGCCGACAGCTAGGAGATGGGAGGGGGGGCGGCAAGAATAAAGTTTTCCCCGAGCTTTTCCGTTTGAAGTGGGGAAGGCAAATGCCTTTTTACCCCTCCTGGATCCACCACTGATAAAGGACAATGATCAATTTATGCACATACCTGCAAGATAATTTATAGCATACTCCATAATTAAGCAATAATGCTGTCAATAAGACACAGCAAAGTAGAAGTTATTCACAATAGCTGAACTTCGTGCATATTTTTCACTACACAATTCGTTCACACATTGAAAGAAGGATTTGAAATCAACAAATGACGCAGCATCATTGGGACCTTTGGTCCATGGCGCCAGATGTTTTCGAACATTTGCACAAATATGTACATTTTGGTATGCATCAACATATTACTTACTGTCCAAAACTGATAAGCAGCGCCTCATCTGTTGCGTTTCTGCTGGCTGATATCATGTCATGACGTGACAGTCCGAGGGCCTACTATACCTTTATAAGGATGCAAACAAAAATGTAAAATGAGAAGCTGGTTAGACGGCTACCCATTGTTCAAATCAAGTATAAACCAAAATCCAGGATGGCATCCCTCCCAATATAAAACGCTGGTTCTTTATTACTTCTGTACTGATCCCACCTGCACCTAACAAGCAATCCCAAGAATCAACCATCAAACTCCCTTCAAGCCTTTGTGCAAGATAAATCAGACAAAACCAATAATATGTTTTAACCTTCTCACACTTCATATAATCTGTTCGCCTGATGTTCCAGAAGCGTTTTACCCTGTCGCTTTGACCCCCACGATCTCAAAAACTAAGAGAGCTAGAAAAAAATCGCAAAATAGCAATCGAAAGCTCTTCAAAAATTATATCGAAAACACTTCAGTCATTTTTCTCGTCAGGTCAATGTCAAGGTCACCAGAGGTCAAAATATGTCACAATCGCTAATATGAGGTATACTACGAACACCTCATATATCTCAGAAACTATGATAGCTAGAGACATTTTCCTAACACAATTCGATAGCTCTTGAGTTGCTCTTTCATTGCAGTGGCATTCATTTTCGTGCCACGTCAAAGCCTAGGGAGCTACAGGTCACTGAATATTGGGAATGTTCTTGGGAATGCCCATAACCACCCATGCATAAGGGCGTTTACTTTTTCGCTAATAACTTTCAAACCAAGCAAGATACAGCCATAGTTGATGCATCATTGCAATCCTCTCGTCAATACGAATCGAATAATATATAATATTGTTATTCCAGGTCAAATTTAAAAATTTGACCTTACCCAGGTCAACGGTCTGACCCAACTTGACCTGGTATAGTCATGATGTATATCATTTGACTTACGGTGACTATAAAAACACTTTCGGTGACAAAATAAAAGTTCTATCTTTGTTTATTCAAAATTTATGGAGTAAAACACAAAAATGCTTATTTGACCTAAGGTGACCTTTCAAAGGTCCCAAGTCAAAATGTTTGGCATCACCATCAGAAATGGTCTAAGAGCAAGTTTTAACCAATGTTTGAAATTGGTTCCATCCATACTTATTGAGAAAATCTCATTTCCTGATTTTCTCCATGTATTGACAATGGGGGAGGTCATGCTCTGCACATGACCTTAGGTCACCAATATCAAAAATTTCCGGAACATATCTTGTAGCTCCTGGTGAGCCCAATATGTGGTATGAGTTTCAACTTGATCGATCAACCCCCTTTTAGTTATGCAGTCCTAAGCATTTTTTGAAGTGAGGTCACTTCACCTGGCCTGGTGACCTGACCTGATATGACCTTGGGCTAAAATTTTCAGGGAAGATGTAAAAATGATGAAGGAACAGCTAGACAAAGTTTGGCGGCGCTGCACATCCGCCGTCTTTTGGTCGCTTTGGAAAAACCCGAGGGGGTCTAAAAAGACCCCCACCCGGACGAAGGTTAATGTGTCATTGTGAAATCTTGTTAGGATGGCACATTTCGGTGGAAACAATAGCTAAACGGTCTCGAATAGTGATGGGTTGTTGCTTGGACTTGAACCCATTACCGCCTGGGGGTCCGATCGGACGCTCTCGGTTTTCCGCAAATAATTCTGAGCCGATTCAGATGAGACCGGCGTCGCTTTGCAGGACTCTAGGGAGATCAGCTCGACAACTTATGACCAAAAAAATTGACATCCGGTAGGTCAGGTCAACGAGTTATGACTTCACTACTAGGCCCGTGTAAGGCGATTCCGTTCTTCTAAAATGAGGCTGACAAACCCAGAGAGTATCTCGGCTTCTATAAGACAGATAAATTTCGTAACACCCAATATCGCAGTGACTCTCTGCTGCGAAGTTTGCGGCTCCAGTTTTAGTGGTCGATTCCAGCCTAGAGCGTTGCTGGTCTTAAAGAAAAGGGTCAGTCCCCAATAAATGGTGTCACTTCCGAGGTGTCTGATAGCCCAAATTTGTAAATGATTATTTTGGGGTGTCAGACACCTATTTTGAGTTTATTTAGACAACCTCAGAAGCACTGTCTAATTCTACAAAGGAGTCATCTCCACCCTTATGGGAGTCATTTGGAGCGATTGACACTCTTAAAAACAACGGCTAATTGTTCTAAGAGTCAGCTGACTCCTTAATGTGATCTTGACTCCCTAATGCATACCGTCCGATGCTTAAAATGGTGTCAAATATCTCCGAAGTGCGGAGTCGAACTCCTTTGCATCACGTGCGTTGTCTTTTTTTACTGAAAGGCAAACCACGCCGCCGTTGAGGCAGCCATATTGAATTGATCGGCCACACGGTTCGGTGACTTTCCCGTTGTGATCTTCGTGAATAATCGTCAACATGATTATTATCTGGACGATAATGCAAAACACACGAGAGTATCAAAGGAGCTACTGATCAAAGAGCTGCAAGCCACCAATACACGAGGCCATCAGTTCAAGGTCACCCATCCTCGTGCAAATACCCGTGCTGGGCGGAACCACCTGGGTTACAGGGCCGTGGCAGACTGGAACAGTTCTATTCTGCGTTTTCGAGTGCGAAACGGTGAACCACTTCAAGAACAGTCCGGATGAGCACTAGGCAAGGATACAGTAGGATTCTCTGAACTCGTGCTGTCACTAAGAGGGTGCATTGTGGGTGACATGCCCTAGTGATAAAGGCATTTTAGGAAGCCTATAAATATTCGGCTTTCATAAGAATCATAAAGAATAAGAAACCACTTGAGAGGTAAGTCTTGCCAATTCGGCCTGCTGTTGATTTGTGTTCAAGTGATGTGGTATGGGACCATTTCCAGTGGCGGATCTAGCCGGTAGGTTTGGGGGCAAGCCAAAGTCGAAAAGGAAAAAACGTCACACGGTGAAACATTTTGCCATAATTTAACTGCACGGTATGGTTTTAGGGTAAAGCCAAAAGTCGATAAGCTATAAAAATTGTCACGGGGTGAAACATATTGCCACAATCTGTATTTTTACACTGACGTTGAGAGGTTCTGTTTGAAGTTAAGAGTTGAAGCATCAGAACCTTGCTTTTAAAATAAATATGAGTCGGGGCAAAAACAAGGTCGACAGCTTTGGGGGAAAGATAGTTTTGCTCTGAGATTTTCCGTTTGGGGAAATGCTTTTCTGCCCCCCCCCTGGATACGCCACTGACCGTTAAAAATATGAAAATGTGTTGATTGCCTTTGGCAAATTAGTGAGAATGCGCATCGGGACGGTAGCTCAACGGCGTTGAACTTTTCAGGGATTGGGAGACCCTTCGAGTCAGACACTGGCAGATCCAGGAGGAGAGCACACTGTGCAATTGTCGTCCCGAAAACCTCGATTTTTACCGGTTTTCCTAAAAAAACTTTTTTCAAGATTTTTGGCCCCGTTGCCCCCCTCCCTTCCCAGCCGTCGGTCTGGATCCGACCAAGTCAGGTTGTGGGTTGATGAACAGCTGTCCATTGGGCTCGTTTGCAGTTTGTTTGTTTTTTTTTAAGATCCAATACATCGGTTCTTTTCTTTTGTGGTTTTCATGAAACGCTCAGGCAAGTCCTGTGGTTGAATTTAAGTCGGAGGATCGGAGTATGCTGAAGCATTGACCCCAAAAACAAAAACAAAGTCACAGCCTTTCTAAGAGTAAAGAACCCATATTTGGGGGTCACGACTTTTCTCATGACACCTTACAAGGGTCATCAGGACAAAATAGGGGCGTGAAATGACCCTTAGACTCTCTTCAGATGTGTCACTTGACTCTTTTTATGTATCATGACTCGTTTAGGGGAGTCTGATGACCCTTTATTAGGTTTCAAATGACACCTTACGCGGGGTCGGATGACTCCCTAAGGTTTTGTCAGGTGATCCATTTTGACTCCTTAATCAAGAGTCCGGACTCCGAAGATAGGAGTCGGACACCCCTGATCCCTAATTTTGTGGGAAAAAGACTCCTTAAAAAGGGTCTACCAGATACCCCAAAATGGGGGACATTTTTACGGCATCACCTGATAACCCAATCAGGTGTCGTTTTTTCTCTCAGTGAAAAGTTAGATAAAGTTTTTAAACATCGTTCGAAGGTTTTGAAAATACATTGTGAGGTAAGCCTTTATATGCCATCATACATTGTGAGGTAAGATAAAAACCAAGGTCGCCAGAGGTCACCAAAGGTCACGGTTTGCAAAGTTATTTGTGTCCTTAACTTTTGAACCAAACAAGATACAGTCCTCAATTTGGTATAATGGTAACAAGCATGACCCAAGGATTAGGTCGAGACGAACATATCGATTACTTTTTATATTCTAGGCCTCTGGTTTCCCCAGGTGTAAGAGATTTTGTAAATGGGTCTAATTGTGACCCATTTTGGCTCACTGTAACGCCGCAGATCAACGGATACGCTTCAAACTCGGATCTAGAGTAGAAGAGGGTAAGGTGCTTCCAATACCGTTTTAGTTTTCCGTATCACCTTCGGTTCCCAAAACCGTAGGGGTCCCATCACACCCCAAGAGGTGGTGTGTATGAAAAGAGCCCAGCTGGTGCCAAGTTAATGAGCGGTACCATATAAGGGTGCGAGTTAAACCCCTTTGAAAGTGCCCGGGCACCAGCAATGAAACATTCATTTAATGTTTAAATACTCTCCTTAAATTTATTTTTAATCATTTGCAGAATTTAAAAGGGCAGTGTGATGACTAATACAAAAATAAAATCATGCATTCTCCTTTCATATGGAGGTCATTTACTTTTTTCAAATTTGGGCACCCCAGTGATTTTTGGAAATCCACACCCCTGTTGCCTCCCCCATTGTTTGTCGGTGAATTGTGGGAACGGTTGTGCGACACTGTATGTAGGCACAAGGCAAGATTCAAGAAGGATAGATAGGTAGGTAAGTAAGCCGAGAAGGACAACGTACTCACGAGAGTTTCCCATTTCAAGGACAGCTTCGGCACTTCATTTTCATAACGTCCAATTTCTCGGGTACGATCGATTCGAGAACGGATTTTTTTTATAATTTCATTCACCAGATTTGGTGTCATGACTCACGTCCTTCATAAGGCTTTCACAAATTAAATATCTTACATATAATAGCCAAAGAACTGTCCCGCACTGGGGAAGGCCAGAAACCCACGAATACAAGAATGTCCAGAAATGAATTGGCTGTTGTCAAGGTCTCAACATGCGACACCGTTTGCCACAAACTTCGTGTTAAAGAGCCGCTTAGGTCCTCTTCTACCCTGGCTTAGGCATGCCTAATCGATGTTTTAACGAGTCAGTACTCGCGTCCGAATGAATGAGGCATTAGAGATGCCAATAAAAAGCACACGTTAGATTCGCCACGGGTTTAGGCATATTCAGCCGAATGGCTAAGTGCCTCACCTCGCATTTTATGACGGTATGACGGCGAACAAGGATTGTCAGTGATGCAAACCATAGGTTCTTTGACCCATCGAGTCAAATTATATCTATTCCTCATAAAATACATACCTACTTCGACATTTGAAAGTGCCTAGGCAGTACCTAATGTGCCTCTATCGAAGTACTGCCACTGGTAAGTCATTAACCTTGAATGAACTGGGCCTCAAAGTTTCAGAGAACATTGTGTGGGACCTTTCCTCTACGACCTTAGTTCGCTTGAATTGCATTCCCAGTTTTTTTTGCATAATCACGGTATTTCCCAACAGGTCCCCAGCAGGGCCCATATTTTTTCTTTTTTTAATGTTGTCCAAATTGCTCCCAGTTAGGGTTTTGGAGTCGAAGCCTCACTAAAATCATCAAGGGACTTGTCACGGGGACCCCGAACCCACCGTCCGAACGAGCAACTCCCACAATGAAGGGATCAATTTAGAAGCCAAAGTTAAACGTCCCACAGAGCACAGGGACCGCCGCCCCACTCAGATCACCCGCTAACCAGTCAGTTGTCAGCCGACCTACGTCGGATAAATACTGAGCGCCGGAGCGTCTCAGGGGAACCGATCCCACGCCTGCACACGCACTGTCACTGCATGTTCCCGAGGAGCGGGTTGGAGCCCAACGCTCAACCAACCAGGGTGGCAATTTTTTAACTTTACTACCTTATTTGACCTTGGTCAATAAAACTTCGCCCTAACGTAGATCACCATCGCTTGCACTTACACCCTAGCGGGCGTTTTTCTCACCCTCTTGGTTTCCGAGATATCGGGGGTGGGGGGCACTTTTATAGGACCCACTCAACTGCATTTTGACGCCAGACCCCTCTCCACTGCGCGTGTTAAACGTTGCGTAAGGGTTTTCCCTCACCGACGTCTTCGACGTGCCCAAGTCAGACAAGCACCATGAACATCAACTCGAAACCTTGTTCCCAAGAGTCAGCTAAGTTTTAATCGAAGTGTTTTGTTCACGACGAACTGTGAAAGCATCTATAGATGTTATTAAAAATAATAATCTATATATGTGTGAAAGCATCTATCAGAATACTGATATATTGGTGGGCAGGTTTAGGCGCATACAAACATCAAATTCTCACCACATTCCGTCAATCAAATTTTGGAAGAAAACAAAAGTTTATTTCACAGTTTATTAACCACCAAACGTGAAAAGTTTATGTTCCAACTTGAAAGCTGCGAATAGGCTAAGTCTTATATTGTATGGACGTGACATATGAGACCAAACATAGCGCTCTGTCATCCCCCCAAAAAATTTAGGACTAGGACTAGGATGTTAGGAATTGTTTAGTGTTTAAATTTTCCATTAACACGCACATTGACGGGGGGCGGGTACTCGCCCCCCTCGGGTTTTTCGGAAATAGCATAAAAATTGCGGCGCTTCGCGCCGCCGTACATGACATCCATTTTCTCTCATCATTTTTACAACTTTTGTCAACATTTTAAGGTTAGGTCATTTCAGGTTGGTCATTTCAGGTCAGGTCACCAGTACAGGTCAAGTCACCTAACCTCAAAAAAACGTTTAAGATAGCACAAGTCGGAACAGGGCAAACTTATCCGATTGAAACTCAATTACATAATGGCCCCTCCGAGTTCTCTAAAATATGTTCCCGTGTTTTTTATATCGATGACCTAAGGTTAGGTACGAGCCATGACCTCTCCATTGGAAATACATGTGAAAAATGGTTATAACTGAATACCTTAGTAACGGATGGTTATAGAACGCTTATTTTAACTGCATTATATTCGTCTTGTGTTTGCGGTTCTATTTATTTACATTTTACCTAATTTGACCTTGACCTGACCTCAGGTCAGGTCAAATCCTTGATTTATCTAGAAAGGTTATATTATATGTCATTCAATTAAGCTTGCTACGAGGATTCATACAGTTTAAATTGTTTTGCTCTATCTGAACTTGTTCAGATGTTATGGCAGAAAACCTCCATTTACACCTTATCCTTATGACGGCATGTTTTGACCTCTAGTTACCTTAAATTTGACTCGACAAAAAATGGTTCAAATTTTCGATGGAGAAGTGGATGGGCTACCCAACGCCGTTTACCGCTTTTCGTTGACTAGCGTGATTTTCGAGATCTTAGGGGTTGGGTACCCACCCCCCCTTGTCAAAACGAAGGTGGCTCAGACCTTCAGTAAAGGTATCTTGGCTCAGACCGCCGCCAATGCGCGTGTTAAGAAATCCCCTTTAAAGTTTTGAACAACAGAGTTACTCCAATCCGCGACGTTTTTGGAAGCTTGGCCGGTGGCCGGACTCGGTGCCCTTCAGGCGAGCTAGTGAACCACTGATCGGTTTAACTTCGCTGGTTCCAAACGGTGGGTCGTGGCACCGTTTTGGGTCGCACATTAGTTCTGCAGGTCAGCGGTGGCCCGTGAAGTTCAGGCGTTTAATGTTCAGCTGCTATATCATCCACACGGCCTTCGTTGATGAAAACTCACTGATTCGTGTCAACATACTTTCAAAACCAGAAAACATGTTCAACGATGACGCGGCTCCTGCGACGGTGTAATAAAGCTGGCAACCACTGGTTAGAGTGCAGTGACAGTAAAAGTAGCGCGGTACATAAACGTTCAGTTTACCAGAATTGTCTTTTTATCATTTCTTGTGTCATACATCGATTGTTAACCTGTCAAATGTGTGAAAACTTGTCAGCCTGTGTCAGCTTGTCAACATTGTCAGGGGACAGTTTGGAGGGAACAAACAAATTAGCGGGGCATTATGTTTATGTTTATGTTTATCAGTTAATTCGGTAACTTCACCCAAACCCCCTTTTGGACCGTCGTGACCTCGGAGACCGTTTTACCGTATGTTTATGTGCGTTAGAGGCAAATGTATTGTTTCCTTACTCTAGTCCTCCCTGTGGATGCAAGCCCATTTTCTCAATCCTCTCCTCTAACCAAACAATGACGGCATTTGAGCACGCTTGGTCGGACTGAGCAGTAACCTGTATGCAAGAGCCCCCAGTGCTCTCGCCGGGCTCTTAACCAGCCACGCCACCTTTGCCGCTGCGTCGCTCGCCCCCGTCGTCGGCGCTATCGCCGCCGGTAAACAGCGCGGCATCGTCGACAGCGACGCACCGCCTCCGACGGCCGCTCGTCGGCAGTCGGGCGCGTGCTGCTCCCCGCGGGGCTTTTGTTGCGTGACCTCTTACGAGCGGGAGTGCTCAGTTCTCTGAGTCAGGCGGTCGGCTCAAGTGTCTTATCACAAAGGTAAACAGAGTGAGAACAGACAAACAGGGAGCCGAGGAGTTGTGTGATTATCTGACCGTTTCAATTCGCCTAACCCTAGTTTTTACCATCAAAATTTCCCTGAAAAGTTTCGATGGGCAGTTCCGTACCGTTTACATATTCATGTAAATTTTTTGGTATCAATTCTCTTCCGTGGGGATCATTAGAGCTTATCTAAATATCAAATATGCGAACATAATTGCAGCATAAACACATAACTTCGTCATATCAGCTGTCACGATTTAAGCGGCCAAAGCCTGTCGCTCAGGTACGTGGTCCCGGTCAGTAGTCACGACCCACCCCTGGTACCTCTCGATGATTTCTATCCACACAACTCCGACCGCCAACGGACAGTTGCATCAGGCAGTGGTCAAGACATAATCGTCAACGTCTATTCACAGCACGGGACCACCTGAAACGTGTGTTGGACCACGTGGAGTGCAGCGGATGGTTGGACAGGTGCCGGCCTCTGTCTGGTGACACAGATATCTCACAGATAAGCCGAGGGCGAATCCCGGCAACATTGAGGGACTTTATTGGCCATACCAGTGCGGTGAGGGTGATGGGTGTGCGCGGGTGTGTCGTGGTGCTATGAGGTGACTGCTAATCTCGTGCTCTCAGTGCTATCCCTCACAGAACAGTGCGATGCGGCGGTAGCAGGCTGCATAAGTCTTCTGAGGTATGTATGTATATGCTGGCGTCTGTTGAATCGAGACGGTGCATGTTGGCATAGATCTTAACCGAGGAACAGATTCACACCCACCTCACCTGTTAGTGCGCGGTACGCACATGGCTGACCGCGGTCCTTATTTACAGCCTTCCAACAGGGCTATGCCTGATATCACTCTCCCAGCAAGCACTTGGCACCTAGCCACCTTGTTGCACCTTCACAGCAGCGTCTACTCAGGTATTACAGGGTTAAAATCGCTGCCAGTGCCAAAACCTCGCCTTCATCAAAGGGTGGCCTTGATCTGACCTGGGGTCAAGTCAAACATGCATTTAAAAGCAAGCATATGGTAAATGATCCTGCTGGCTATGACGAAGAGTTAATTATGTTTCAGCAGTTGTTCTGTCTTTCCCAGCTAAACATTATGCCAACACTGGGAGACTGAAAGGTCTGCTTAAGAGGGGAGGCGGGGTGGGGATTATGGGAGGGGATGAAATGGGACAAATTGTCCCTGTTTCATTCAGGACGGGACAGAACGGAACAAATTCTTCCAAAAATGTCTGAGCAAGCAAATGGAAGGAATGGGGGCAAACTTTAACAGGACAAAACGGGATTGGTGTCAAAAATACTGAGCGTCTTCCGGAGCTTCCCAATGGAGCCTGGCATTTATAAACATCATAATCTCCTATCTGACCCCAAACAAGGTGAGGGTAGTCGAAGATCGCTCGGTGAACGTTTTGTGATCTGGGTCAAGTTGCAGTCTAGATTATTGCTACCGGAAGCTTACTCCTGCTGTCAGTGACAGATAAGTCTGATCCTTATCAACTATAATCTTCTTCGTTTTTCACTCGTTGGATTTGTCATGCAACATCTAACATGCCACTGCATATTGAATACATTTATCCACGTCGGAGTAATAACCGCCAACGACCATGCTGAGCCGACTCAAACCGCCTGCGTTCGGGGACGATGAGATTCTGTCAGCTAATATCAGATCCGATCACATCATATTGGATTGGGTCTACTAAATTGCGTGCGCAGGGGTGGATCCAGTGGGTCAATCCGGTAATAGCTTCCCCAAAAGTGGCAAAATCGTACCCGCTTTTAGCCGATTTCTATTTATTTTCTTCATAACATTACTTTTTCCAAAATGTCATGCAGATTGCCCTCCCTCCCAGGGCTTGGTTCATAATATGGTGGATATTATTCACCTCTGTGCATGGAATTGGGTGTCTGGGGTGTTTGGACCACAAGATTGTCAACTGGAGAGGACCATCTGTTTAACGCTCGCTCTGTATTGTCAACTGGAGAGGGCCATCTGTTTGACGCTTGCTCGCTACATAAGTCAAAAGTGCAGAAAAAGTATTCATTTCCCCCAATGAAGACCGATTTTACCCCCAGATACGGAATTTTCCCACAAACGAGAATGGCACGGGAGAAAATGATTCTACGCAGAACCAGTTGTGTTCCATACTGTCATATCATGCTACGTTGAAGGGCTGATTCACACTTAGGCCGTTCCCCACCGGGGATCCGGCGCCACCTTCCCCTGCCAGGGGCATCGGTGCTCCCCCTTCTAACTCCAAAAACATGGGGTTTAGCGCAAAGCTGCAAAGGGCATTAGAAAGTTCGTAATAATTCAGTATGATTTTATTTAAATGTTTAAGCGCTCAGGTCAATGGTTTGACCTCCAGAGGTCAAGTTGGGTTACGATAGGCTATTTCTTCTCAAATGTACAATGATTAAGAAACCTGGGCATAACTCTCATGCCATTTGAGGTATTGAGGTCTGGCAAAGTAGATTTGATACGAAAATTCCAGGGTTTTCACCTCTATGGGCAGCATAATGACCTCTCACCACTAGTTTGACCTCCAAAGGGCACCTCTTGACCAAACATGACCTGAGGTCACGAAAGATCAAGATGTCATCTTGCCGCATATCAAATGAAAGCTAGTGATGAGACATGGACGATGACGTTTAAGTCAGCGTTCTAGTTTGATTATGTCAAAAGTTAGTGTCAAAATACTTTTTACCTCTGATGACCTGTGATGACTTCGAATAAGGCAAATGGTAAATATCGCCCCTAGTATCTTGAAGGGTGGCCAAGAATGCTTTTCTGAGAATTCGGAGCATTTTTATTAAATTTTGTGACTTTTAGATCCTAAGACAGCTTTACCCATGCTTTTTATATGAGAGAGGTTGCCTCTTCACCTGACCTCTAGTCACCAAATTGGAAAATTCCGGATATAGATTTTGCAGAGCCTGGAGGATTCATCAAGTGTAGAAAGTGTCAAATCGATCGGCTTCAAAATTTAGCTATGATAGAGCTCAAAGGTTGAGGTGAGGGGATCTTGGTTGAACTCGCCTGGTTACCTGACCTAGTGTGGCCCGGGATAAAAATTCGGAAAAGGTGGGAAAATGATGGGGTGAGGGAGAGAGTTAGATTCCTCACCCGAGACGGAGGTGCAACTCGTTGTTTTTCTGCTATTCTGTAAAAAAACCTGAGGGGTAATTGATGCCCCCAGAGGAGGGAGGGCTAATGGATACCAGTCTTGGTTGAAAACATATATCTTGTGGTTCCGTCCGATTTTTAGGTCAAACTGAAATGTCTTTTTTCGAAACCAAACCCTCACTTCCCGCCTTAAGGCTGCTGTAGTGCTAGTTATATTGCATATCGATGGAATATGGAATATTGATGCGTCATAGTTCAGTAATCGTGAATGACCTTGGCCTCAACTTTCAGAGAACATTGAGTGGGACCTTCCCTCTGTGGCCTTAGCCCGTTTTCCGTGTATCCCTGTTTGTTTCGCATAATCATGGCATTTCCACATAGGTCTCCAGCACGGTTCAGATTTGACCTTGATGACCCCGTTTGACCTTATAATAATTTTTGGGCTTATCGACGCACCAACTGCCGGTCATATGGCGTCGCCAACTCTTTCCCTGTTGGAAGGGTTTCTGGCCAGCTTGCTCCTTGTTCGGAAGCCGCCGGGCCTTGAACCCGGTCGGCTGCGTGGCGACAGCTATGCTGACCACCCACCCCCCCCCGTTTGACCTTAAAGATGTTGACCTAGACCAGTGGAACATGGTTAAAATGTATATTACTATCGCCCCCACACACCTCCAAACTGACTTTTGCTATCCCTCCTGGTGTTTTTAAATCTCAGGGCGGAGGGTGGGGGGGGGGCTTAAGGAACCCTTCCACTGCTGCAGACCCCTCCCCACCAGGCGTGTTAAAAACTTCCGGAGGAAATTAAATTGAATCTAGCTGTCCGTTGTTTGCCGATGAAGCTAGTGTTCTTAGAAACATTGAGCCATCCATTGGACAGTTAGTACCGCACAGCTAGCATCGCCTACGTCGGCGGTCCTTCAGACCTATCAGCAGTTCGAAATGTAAGTGACACTCTGGCGCTCGCCAATTTAGACAAGTAACACATTGGAAACAATGGTGGAAATGACTGAAAGCAATTTCCGATTTGGGCAGTATTATTAGTTTGCATGTACCCAGCATAGCTTTGAAGCTTAACAAAGCTTTAGGGCTGTGGAGAAAATAGACCCAACCGGCCTATGGTCGACTCCATTCAAAAGAGATCCCGTTAGCCTCTCAAAACGCCAACGAGAGGTTATTCTGGGGCACGGAGCCGCCAGCTGGACTGGTGTGGTCAAATCCCATGCAGAGCAGGTCGATTGTGCAAATAATACACTTCCCTTTGGTTAAACTGTCACAAATTCCAGCTGCACAGCTCCATAACTTAACCCAGAACCACCTGGAACGGGCTAAGACCTTATTGCCTTTCTTTTGTTGTTTTTTTTTCGTGAACGATGCCGGGTCGGCGGAAGCTAAAAGCTCATCGCTTTGCAAGCAGTAGTGTGATCAATTTTACACAACTTTTCCGAGCCTTACTGTCAGGTAAGCTTCGGTCAAGGAGTTCTGACGTTTTTTTAACCCATGCAAGACGATTTCACCTTTCTTAAATGTGGAAGATCAAGTCCGGATTTCGGTCGCTGAAAGAGCTAAATCAAGTTTCTGATGATCATTAGCGCTTGCAGAGAAACATTGGGATACCCAAAACATTTTCAGGTCAGGTCAATAACGAGGTCATAAAATCTCACAATACTGAAATGTCTTTCTGCCACACGAATAAATGTTCAATGGAACAAGATATAGAAAAAATTTTTGGTATCATAGTGACCGTCATAGCCTCATGATACAAATTATTGTCCACGATAAATGCAAAGTGAAATTTGAAACTGCATGTGATATTGAATTGAAGTTAATGTAACGCCATAACCTTCAATGACGCCGCCTTTTGGTGTCAATTCTAACCCCGTCAGTTTTTTTGCAATATATCAACACTCTTCTGCAGCTCAACTACGCCTCCAACAGTCGTCATCTGACGAATTTGACGCTTTTGAAGTCCAATGTTCAACTTTTTCAACTGAATAAGTTATGTACGAAACATACTCACAGCTCAAAATATGGCACCGTTTAGGCTCTTTTCGCACCCATCAAAGGGCTCCGATCAGACCCCCGCAATTTTAGAAACCAAGACTATAGGGAAAATTTGGAACGGCGCTAAAGGAATCCTGAGTCTGGTCCTGAACGGAGTTTGAACCATATCCATTGAGCTGTGACGTCACTGTGGGTCGGAATGTGTCCAATTTAAGACGATTTAAGAAATCCCTTATCACTCGAGAACAGAACGCGTCCTGCAAAACGATTCATATATCATTGAAATCAGATCGGGATCAAAGCGGTGCCGGGTTAACCCGCGGCCCTGTAGGCCTCCGAGCCAACTTCGCCCTGGTGGAACTTCTCGCGACAAATCGACAAACTATAGGTTAAAATAACAACCTCATATCTCAGATTTTCATGAAAATTTGGGACTAGGGCTCTCAGTGGGGCTAAAAACGACTGTGGTATTTTTAGTCTCGCTCGGATAATGGTTTCGGAGTTATAGCCTCGGGCAATCCAGCATTGGACGCGTGCATCGGGCTTTTCGCAGTTTTTAGCCATTTAAATTGAAGGTATTTCCTACAAAATATTACATGAAAATAATATCAAAAGTCTGAAAAATACAAATAAGTAAGTTTAATTTTATTAACCCTCGCCCAACCGGGGGCCATCGATGCCCCCCTAAGGTTTTTCCGGGATAGCAGAAAAACGAAGAGGCAGGGCACCATGGTTGAGGGCTCTACCTCTCACTGCACCTTTTCCCACCATCCCTGAAATTTTGTACCCCAGGGCACCCAAGGTCAGGTCACCAGACGAGGTCAACCACGGTCACCTCACTTCAAATTTAGAGCTCTGTAAGAGCTACATTTCGAATTCGATCAATTTGAAACTTATTACACTTTATGGCCCCTCCAGGGTCTACAAGGTGTATATCCGGGATTTTTCGATTTCGTACCCTGAGGCCAGGTCACGAGGTGACCTTTCCCATTGAAAAGCATAGGGAAAAGCTGTCTTATGATCTAAAAGTCACAAAAGCGATTGAAAATGCTCAGCTTGATCAGAAAAGCGTTCTTGGACACCGTTTCACGGATTCCAGGGGCCATATTTGCCCTTTGACCTCTCCAAGGTCATCCAAGGTCACCAGGGGCCAAAAACAGTATTTTGACAATAACGTTTGACCTAATTAAGCTAGAACGCTGAAACAAACACCATCGTGTTTTTCTTGTCACTGACTTGCATTTGATGTACGGCAAGCTCACTTTCTGACCTTTTGTAACCTCAGGTCATCTTAGGTCACTAGGTAACCTCTGGAGGTCAAACCACTGGCGGGAGGTCTTAACGTTTTACCTAGCGGAAAAAGGACTCACAATTTCCTATCCAAATGTACTTTACCAGACTTCAATAGCTCTAATGGCATAAGAGTTATGCCCAGTTTGCTTAAGCATTGCATATTTGAGTGAAAATAGCCGATCTTGACCTAATTTGACCTCTGGAGGTCAAACCATTGACCTGAGCCCTAAAACATGCAAGTAATTTCTTATTGAAGTCTCGCGAGCTTTCTATTGCACTTTGCAGATTTGCGCTAACGCCCATATTTTCGGAGTTAGTGGGGGGCCATCGATGCCCCCCGTTGGGGCGAAGGTGGCGTTGGACCCCGGTGGCGCGCGGGTTAATTGGCACGAATATGTATAAAATGTTATTCCAAACTTTTGCAAAGATAAGCATACATACTTTCCATATTTTTATTGACTTCAAAACACCTTCATGTGAAAGAGCATTACTTAAACTACATAAAACGCCGATAAAAAGAATGGATTATACACAGAAAAATCATTACCGAGCACCGCGGACCAAGCCCAACTCAGCCTGCAGTCGGCACGCCGCATAGACGCGTACGGTTGGTAGTGGGGTAACGGGGAGGGGAGAACTGAGCAAGCCTGCGCTTCGGTGACACTGCGAATGAACTTAATATGGTGTGGAGCCTATTGTTGCTAACAGAATAATTTGCGCCGTTCCAAAAACTGAATGTATTACCGGAGCATTCGTAACAGTTCTGACACTCTGGTGCATTTTGAGGAAAATTTAGCGGTAGGATAATACGTCAGAAGCCTATTATTACTGTTGTCTTAGGTTTCTTTTAGATAGTATTCTTTCTCTACCCATACCCTAAAAAAGTTTAACGTATCCCAGTTCAATTAATATTAGACAGCACACATCACAGAAAAAAATTCACACAACATCCACGCCGACAACCGCTTTTCTAACATATAAGATTAAGACATGCTGTTTTACTTAAGATCTGACCCACGGATCGGAAGAACGACCCCATCCCATGGCGCCATTGAACTTCACTGATTCAATGTGAAACTCGAACTTTCTCTCCCTCATTCGGGAGCTCATGCACAAAAATGGTCTTCGAATTAACCGGTACGAACCTGTGAATATTCAATGTTTCTTTTCTCGTGATTGCCTTATCGAAGCGTTTTCTGAGTTCCGCAGCTAATTTGAGTACTTTTTGTTTTTGCACATAAATTTCAAGGATGGCAATAAGTTTAGTTTGTTAGCCATTACGATACAAATGTAAGTTTCCATTGTATTCTTATGCAAACATACCTTGGCCTCTCGAGACTCCAAACATGACCTGACCGAAAAGTTGTATACGCATTTTCGGTAGAGATCAAGACAAGCAATGGAACACTGCTTTCCGTTTTCCCTTCCAAGCATGGTTGCCGAGGTCGAAGGGGGATGGGTAGTCCCCATGTAAAGGTGGCCCAGAGCCTCATACCAGCGCGTGTTAACCTTCGCCCGGGTGGGGGTCTTTTTAGACCCCCCTCGGGTTTTTCCAAAGTGACCAAAAAAACGGCAGCGCGCAGTGCCGCCAAACTTGGTCTAGCTGTTCCTTCATCATTTTTACATCTTTCCTGAAAATTTTGGCTCAAGGTCATATCAGGTCAGGTCACCAGGTCAGGTGAAGTGACCTCACCTCAAAAAATACTTAGGACGGCATAACTAAAAGAAGGGTTAATCGATCAATTTGAAACTCATACCACATCTTGGGCCCACCAGGGGCTACAACATTTGTTCCGGGATTTTTGATATTGGTGACCTAAGGTAATGTGCAGAGCATGACCTCCCCATTGACAATGCATGGGGAAAATCACGAAATGAGCTTTTCTCAGTAAGTGTGGATGGAATCAACTTCAAACATCGGTTGCAACTTGCTCTTAGCCCATTTCTGAAGCTAATACCAAAATTTTTGACTTGTGACCTTTAAAAGGTCACCTTAGGTCAAATAAGCATTTTTTGGCGTTTTTCTCTATAAATTTTGAATAAACTAAGATAGAGCTTTTATTTTGTCACCAAAGTGTTTGTATAGTCACTGGAAGTCAAATGATATACATCATGACTATACCAGGTCAAGTTGGGTCAGACCGTTGACCTGGGTTAGGTCAAATTCTTAAATTTGACCTGGCATAGCAATATCATATATCATTCGATTCGTATTGACGAGAGGATTGCAATGGTGCATAAACTATGGCTGTATCTTGTTTGGTTTGGAAGCTATTAGCGAAAAAGTAAACGCCCTTATGCATGGGTGGCTATGGACATTCCCAAGAATATGCCCAATATTTAGTGACCTGTAGCTCCCTAGGCTTTGACCTGACACGAAAATGAATGCCACTGTAATGAAAGCGCATCTCAAGAGCTTTCGAATAGTGTTGGTAAAATGATTCTAGCTATCATAGTTTCTGAGATATAGGAGGTTTTCTTAGTACACCTCATATTAGCGATTTTGACCTATTTTGACCTCTGGTGACCTTGATAATGACCTGACAAGAAAAACGACCGAAGTACTTTCGATATTATTTTCGAAGAGCTTTCGATTGCCGTTTTGCGCTTTTTTTCTAGCTCTCTTAGTTTTTGAGATCGTGGGGTCTTTTTTAGCCCCCCCACCAGGGCGAAGGTGGCTCGTACCCGCCACCGGGGCAAGGGTTAACAAGGACGCTGGAGGGGAACCCCGGAGGCCCCCACCTACTTTTTCTATGTGGCCGGAGAACGCTTCGTGGCCAAAAAACGCTATTTACCTAATTTTGACAATAATAAATGGCACATAGATTGGGCAAATAACCTTGAAAATCGGCCCCAATTTTGTAATTATAGGTTTTCAAAGTTAAACTATTTATTTTGAGATCGCCGCAATCGCGCGGTTGCACCAGTTCGCGTGCATCAAAGACTGACTGGCAAAGTTATGGCGCCATATAAAACGAGATTAAATGTCAAGTTCACCCCACATGAAGATCAAGGTCACAGCTCAAGGTCATACTAGCATTCTCAGTCATTGGTCCGATGCTTCCGGTCGCATGACGTTACCCAGTATGACGTATATTATGTTGCGACGTCATAGTTAAGATAGCTCAATGTAAAGGTCAAGGTCACAGGTCAAAGTAAAATGTCATGGGTAAAGGTCAATCCTCATTTCCCGTCCAACGGTTGCTATGGTGCTAGTCATGGTGTAATTATAGGGAATATGTCATATTGGCAAAGTTGTGCGTTTCAGAATTTTCTTGAGTCGACTCAACTCAACTCAAGTGCTGATAGCAGTTGACTCAACTCCGACTCAACTCATGACCAAGAGTTCAGTGAGTCGACTCAACTCCTGACTCACGGCTAAATTAATCCAACTCAACTCTAACTCAACTCACGACTCAACTCAACACAAACTTCGACTCATTTGCAAAATGAAATAAATACATGATAAATATATAAATATAAAAAATAAGAAATAAGTCAATTAACCAGCAAATATCAAGCTGTTCAGAAAGTCTGACATGAAACAGAAGATTAATGGAAGCAAAATTAATTAATTGGCATTCAAACATTGGTTAACAATTACCCAGCAACCATGAATAACTTTTTAATTATTCCAGGCTATCACTGCCCAAAAAAAGCTACCATATGCTGCAATTACTTCTAAAAGGAGCATTGCATATAAAACTGAGTAAATAGAATGGAAAAGACCCTAAAAGCGCTAAGGTTACACCAACACAGGCAACAAAAATTGAGCCTCCATACTGCCAAAAAATATTGAAGCTAAAAGAACATGATATAAACTGTATTTTGATTTGTAGGGATAGTATAGGTATTGTTTTTTCTGTTAAAGAATGAGGCTAGGTAATTTTTATAAATCAAAATTAATATCCCAAGAGTTATATCAATATTTAAGCAATAATTACCTAGTTGCGATTGCTAATTATAAGAATTACAGCAAACCCCATGAAAAGTATACCATATATGACAAAGGACATTGGCAATGAAAATTCTATCAACGTTGATATGTTGGATTTAAATAAATTCATATTTTAAACCCAATCAAATTTTCAGCTTCAGTCAGAACCTGTAATAAAATACATACCTATTGCTCTTCAAGCAAAATTGCGGTGGAGAACGATTTCGTAGAAAATTGCTAATGTATTATAGCTATCCAAATAAACACAGACGCCAAGTAAGGGTCTCTGATCAGACAAAAACAGTAGCAGGAAATAATACCTCTGATTCTTGCAATAAAGACATCTCAACATTTTTGTCGAATCAAACGTCCAATTTTTCAATGCTAATAGCAGTATTTGCTATTGATAGGTAAAATGAAAAGGGTGGCGGCAGACAGCGCATTTAGGACAGAAGAATAAATGTAGCACGTAGGCATATAAATATTTGCATTACTTCATGAACTATCACGTGATAATTACACTTTTGCCTTGAGGTTAGTTAAGCTTGAACCCATACTCTGCTGAATTTGTTTTTCAAAGACAGCAACGGCGCACACTATTCTCAGAAAATCACCACTGACAACAATCAGCGACGACGACGCGTGTTGTTGGAGTGTTTAAAGTAAAGAAGTAATATTAAATATTGAAGATGAGAAGTTTTTGAGAGTTTTGAAATGTATTTTGCAGTGCGTTCCACAACTTCAAAGCCAGTGATAGGAACCTGTTTAATTTTTTGAGTGTATGTATTATTCGTGCCTAGGGATTCCTTCAGACCGGATGGGCCTTTAAAATAAGCAATTGATCCATATAATTATTGGTTTATTGAAACAAATTGAAACTTTGATTTAAACAACTGAAACACTGGGGGAAAATGTTTTAAAGGAGGTTAAAGGAGGTTTGCAAAAGGTAGGCAAATTTAGACACTTTTACTTGACAACATGTTTACCTGCTGAGCCAACTTTTTTCGTCAACTCATTTGACTCACTGTCTTCACAACTCAACTCAACTCACTTGTCTAATTATTTTCGACTCAACTCAACTCAGAGTCGAATGAGTCGGAATTTGAGTTAAACTCCGACTCTGACTCGCGAGTCGCACAACTCTGCATATTGGGGCGTCATAGGCCAATGAGTTTGAATGACCTTGACCTCAAAAGTTAAGTTTACGTTTTTGCAGACGTTTTTGCTATGATCTTGGTCCGTTTTTTAGTGCATTCTGGGATTCCGAACATGTTTGCGCTTAATCATGGCATTTCCGGATGAGTCCCCAGCACGGCTAATGTTTGACCTGTATGACCACGTTTGAACTTGACGATACTGACCTAGGTCAATTAAAATTGGTCATAATATAGATTTCAATAGTTCCCACCCAGTCCCAAGCCGCAGTTTTTATAAACTTCTTAGTTTCCAAGAGCTCAGGGGGCCTACCAGTCCCCTCCAGTGCTCGTGTAAGACCCCTATACAGTACGAGTGTTTACCCTTCAGGGGTGGGGGTCTTTTAGACCCCCTCGGGTTTTTTCCAAAGTGACCGAAAAACGGCAGTGCGCAGGGCCGCCAAACTTAGTCTAGCTGTTCCTTCATAATTTTTACATCTTTCCTGAAAAATTTGGCTTAAGGTCATATCAGGTCAGGTCACCAAGCCAGGTGAAGTGACCTCACCTAAAAAAAATGCTTAGGACTGCATAACTAAAAGAAGGGTGAATCGATCAAGTTCAAACTCATACCATATATTGGGCCCATCAAGAGCTACAACAATGTTCCGGGATTTTTGATATTGGTGACCTGAGGTCATGTACACAGTATGACCTCCCCACTGTCAATACATGGGGAAAATCACGAAATGAGCTTTTCTCAGTAAGTATGGATGGAATCAACTTCAAACATCGGCTACAACTTTTTCTTAGCTCATTTCTGAGGTTGATGCCAGAAGTTTTGACCTGTAACATTGGAGAGATCACCTTAGGTCAAATAAATATTTTTCTGTGTTTTACTCTATAAATCTTGAATAAACAAAGATAAAACTTTTATTTTGTCACCAAAGTGTTTGAAAAGTCACTGCAAGTCAAATGATATACACCATGACTATACCAGGTCAAGTTGGGTCAGACCGTTGACCTGGGTCAGGTCAAATTCTTAGATTTGACCTGGCTTAGCAATGTTATATATCATTTGATTCGTATTGACGTGAGGATTGCAATGGTGTATTAACTATGGCTGCATGTTGCTTGGTTTGGAAGTTATTAACGAAAAAGAACACGCCATTATGCATAGGTGGCTATGGATATGGTTTTTGCAGTATCCATAGCCACCTATGCATACTATGCATAGGAATGCTCTTGCATAGCTACCTATGCAAGAACATTCCTAATATTCAGTGACCTGCAGCTCCCAAGGCTTTGACCTGACCCAAAATTCGTTGCCACTATAATGAAAGAGCAACTCCAGAGCTTTCGAATGGTGTTCAACAATTTCTTTTTCTACCTGTCATAGTGTCTGAGATATATGAGGTTTTCTTAGTAGATATCATATTAGTATTTTGACCTTGATATTGACCTGACGAGAAAAATGACCGCGGTATTTTCGATATCATTTTTGAAGAGCTTTCGATTGCAGTTTTGCAATTTTTGCTAGCTCTCTTAGTTTTTGAGAACGTGGGGGTCTTTTTAGCCCCCAGGGCGGAGGTACCCGCTACCGGGGCAAGGGTTAAAGGCTCCATTCTTTTTATTACTGAATATTAGGTATAAAGGAAAGTATAAAGAGTACTATGAGTCTCTAAAAGTTTAAAATAAGTCGTAGGAAAAAGTTTTTTATAGATTATGACAAAATTCAAGAATTTATAATACATTCAAATTTTAATTTTTTGAATTAAATTTTTCATGAGCCAGAATTCGAAGTTCTTCCTTAACACGCGCATTGACGGGGGTCTGAGCCACCCTCGCTTTGACGGGGGGGGCGGGTACCCGCCTCCCCCTAAGATCTCGAGAACCACGGTAGGTAGCGAAAAACAGTAAACCGCGTTGGGTAGCCCATCCACTTCTCCATTGAAAATATTTTACCCCTTTTTTGTCAGGACACATTTAAGGTCACCAGAGGTCAAAACATGCCGTCATAGGGATAACATGTAAATTAAGGTTTTCGGTCATTACATTTGAACAAGTAAAGATAGAGCAAAACGACTTGAAGTGTATGAATCCTCGCAGCAAGCCAAATCGAATGATATGTAATTTGACCTCACCTGAGGTCAGGTCAAGGTCAAACTATATAAAATGCATATCACTAGAACTGCAAAGACAAGGCGAGTCTAATGCAGCTAACATAAACGCTCTATCGCCATCCGTTACTGAGTTATTCAGTAAAAACTATTTTTCCCATGTATTTCCAATGGAGAGGTCATGCCTCTTATCTAACCTTACTTAGATCATCGATATAAAAAACGCCATAAAATATTTTAGAGAACTCGGTGAGCCCATTATGTGATATGAGTTTCAATCTAATAAGTTCACCCTGTTCCGACTTATGCTATCTTAAACGTTTTTTTGAGGTCAGGTCACTTGACCTGTACTGGTGACCTGACCTGATATGACCTTAACTTAAAATTTTCACAGAAGTTGTAAAAATGATGAGGGAAAAGGTATGCCAAGTATGAAAAGGTATGCCAAAGCACGCGCTGCCGTTTTTAGGCTATCTCCGAAAAACCCGGGGGGGCGGGTACCCGCCCTGGAACCTGGAAAGGGGCCCAGAGTAATTCGATTTGGAGAATATGAATGTATTATCAGCTTTATCTATACAAATACAGCCCCATTTCTGTTTTTTCATGTATTTCCAAAGGAGAGGTCATGTCCAAAGGAGAGGTCCGTACTTGACCTTAGGTCATCAATATGAAAAATACAGAAAATATGTTGTAGCACTCGGTGGGCCCATTATGTGGATAATACCCAATCCCATAGATCCACCCACTACTTCCTTATGCCACCTGAAACGTTTTTTTTTAGGTGATGTCACTTAACACGCGCATTGACGGGGAGGCGTGTACCCGCCCCCGTCAAAGCGAAGGTGGCTCAGACCCCCGTCAATGCGCGTGCTAATGTGGTGGTAATTGGCATTGTTTCAAATGTTGGTACCCCAATTATTTACAAAAGTATATGCCCCTGGAGAGACCCCAAAGATGCCACAAGTAAATGGTAAAAAAGAACACCCAGTTTTTCAGGCCTTAATTTGAGCTCTACTTTTTTATTCGTTTTGTATTTGGCCTCTAGTTCAGCGCTGCCAGTTCCAAGCAGCGCGGGAAATACCCAGGCCAAAACTTGAGTCGGCGTCCACTAAAATCACTTCCGTTAATCAGGTGCGACACACTCTCACGGCGACACCCGCCACCACCACGCGTTTTGACACGAAAAAGGGCCAAATTGGATAGCTGAAAAACCAGTCTACGAAGCGGTGTATTTATCTATTTATTATTTATTTATTCATCTCATATGAGCGACAGGGGCTTGCCCCTAGTAAAAGCTCAAGTCAGGGATAGCATCCAGATTATCCAGTATATCCAGTATATGTATATGTTACGGCCCGTATGGAAAATCGGTCCGTTTGCAAACGGGCCAGCGATGTGGCCCGTTTGCAAAATCCTGGCCCGTTTGGGTTTTCCAGTATCCTGATCCTTTTGCAAACTGGCCGGCCCGTTTACAAATCGGCCGGCTCGTTTAAAACGGATTTGATTAAAATGCATTCGCACGCAGGAGCTTTCTTGGCACGTGTTTAATGATTTAATTTCATGAAAATTAGCTCCAAATCGCACCATGCCTAATTGTTTCCACTTCTGGAGCAAAGCGCATTGCATACAACTCAACACACGCCCCACTTTCGCCTCGGTGGCGAAAGTGGGGTCTAAGACTCTTGATCTTGACTTGACTCTTGCTTGATCTTGACTCCTATGCAGGATAACAAATAAAATACGAATGGTGATAGATTGTCGAATTAAGAAACTAATTCAGTGGCCTTTTGGCTCAGGTCAATACTTCTGTGGCGACGGATCAAGGAATGTGACAGGTTGGAAAGTTTTCTTGACTTTAGCGTCTGACTGGAGTGCGTTAGAGCCGTTTTTAAGTTTTCCTCGATTCCTCTCGTAACGGCGAATCGAAAGGTGAAAACCGGTGGTAACGGCAAATCGAGCGGCGAAACAATCGCATGACCATCATACTACGCCAAAATGTAAAATCAGAAATATATAAATTATCTGACATAGTTTGGCACATCTGACATATATAAAAACATATTCAATATACATTAGGCTGGGTCGCTGGAAACGGATCCTGGAGAAAGGGCAAATAATATACGAAATATTTGTCAAATTTTGAAAAATATTATTGTCAAAATTTGACAAATATTCATAGGAAATATTTATCCCTATAAAATTTTAAAGTCATCTGAAAATGTTCATCGCTCTAAGAGTCTCAGTGGTGGGGCAAAGCCAATTTATGTGAGCATTTTTTGCTTTTTACTCTTAGCCCTCGCCCCGGTGTGGAGGGGAGGGGTGTTTAAACACCCACTCGGGTTTTTCCGGCGTCCCGAAAAAAACAGCGGAGCGAAGCGCCACCGTACTTGGCACGCCTTATCCTTTATCAATTCCGCATTTTTTCAAAAATTTTAAGGTTGGGTCATCTCGTTCCAGGTTCATGTTACAATTTTTTACATGTGACCTCTGAGAGGCTATCTGGGGCTATTTAGGCAGTTTTCAGACTTATGTCAATATCTTTGCATAAAATGATGATACAGCTTTTATTTTGATAACAATGCGTTCAGATTGTTATTGCGAGTCGATTGATATATGCATATTGACCATGTTAGGGTAAAAAGTGGCCTTGACCTGACCTGAAGGCAGGCCATTTTTGTGTTTTGACCTAGTATGTTCATATTACACATCATTCCATTTCCCGTGGCGAGAGAAAGCAAATGGCGCCCACAAATGATTCTAACTCAACTCTGTCAGACGCTAGAGCCCAAAAACTCTTCTCAAAGTCCCACTTTCTTTCATTCGGGGCACGGGTGAAATTGTGATTTTCGAAAACTTGAAGGCTTTAGAGGTTTCTGGGATTGTGATTTTTAGATTCGGCTGGTGCTTTTAGGTCGGATACGTTAGAAATATTATTGAGCAGAATCTATAAGCGTTATTATATTGCTTTTCTGTTCGCAGAGAACAGGTGGTGATTTGCCGACTTTGTAGCTCCCGAAATGGATATATCTCTTATTGTTGATGTATACCTATGTGGGTGCCTTCTGCTCTCTGCCTGTTTAGGCTATTGATGATGGCTTTTGAACTCCCTCTCTCTCTCTCTCTCTCTCTCTCTCTCTCTCTCTCTCTCTCTCTCTCTCTCTCTCTCTCTCTCTCTCTCTCTCTCTCTCTCTCTCTCTCTCTCTCTCTCTCTCTCTCTCTCTCTCTCTCTCTCTCTCTCTCTCTCTCTCTCTCTCTCTCTCTCTCTCTCTCTCTCTCTCTCTCTCTCTCTCTCTCTCTCTCTCTCTCTCTCTCTCTCTCTCTCTCTCTCTCTCTCTCTCTCTCTCTCTCTCTCTCTCTCTCTCTCTCTCTCTCTCTCTCTCTCTCTCTCTCTCTCTCTCTCTCTCTCTCTCTCTCTCTCTCTCTCTCTCTCTCTCTCTCTCTCTCTCTCTCTCTCTCTCTCTCTCTCTCTCTCTCTCTCTCTCTCTCTCTCTCTCTCTCTCTCTCTCTCTCTCTCTCTCTCTCTCTCTCTCTCTCTCTCTCTCTCTCTCTCTCTCTCTCTCTCTCTCTCTCTCTCTCTCTCTCTCTCTCTCTCTCTCTCTCTCTCTCTCTCTCTCTCTCTCTCTCTCTCTCTCTCTCTCTCTCTCTCTCTCTCTCTCCCTCTCATTTTCTGCTTCCATGCATTCGATCCGCACCTCGAGTCACCACGTATTTGACACTAAGGACCGACACTGGATATTGCTGCTCATTTGAGAGGGTGGGCGCATTAAATACGAAAGAGGTCACGCATTAGTACAGGTGGCTGTGCGTCAGAGGGTTGATGTGGCATGGTCCTCTGTGCTTATAAATGGCTTATTTCATATGTTGAAGCCATCAAAACACGGATGATTTCGTCGTTGACCAGCCTGCTGATCTTCCTGCAAACGCATTACCGACGATGAAGGAGCTTATTAACTGCTTTCAAAAATACCAGTGTTGTGGGAATGACCAAGGACCCTAAAAAGATGATGAAAAAGCGATGACAGATGACAGTAAAAGCGCTAAAATGCTTGCAGACTAAAAAGCCAAAGTCCAGAAAATAAGACGTCTAAACCGTAAAATGCTCAAAAAAGGCTAAGTCAGGGTAAAGGTAAAGAAAAAAACGTGGGATGAGGTAAATGCAACGTTTCGGTCTTAGACCGTCGTCAGGCGAGGGGTGCATGGTGGAGGTAGCTAGAGGCCTGAGATAAACTTTTTCCAAACACCGAGTGAATGGAGGCCTAAGCCAAACTTTTGGTTTTAGATTGCTCCACCAAGATGATAAGCTTCTGTTAAATTATGTTATGAACCTAATTTTCAATGCACGGAGTTGGTATTTTTTAAGGAAACGTTATCAGTCAACAGATGCAGCATTTCAATCATGTTTATGCTCTAATTGTTGATGGTTCTCAAGTCGATGTAGGAAGGATTTCCACAAATTATGCCAGATTCATAATGGATCAGAAGAAAGTTCAAAGTGATAGACTGTTAATTCGCATTGAGCAAGCTCTACAAAGGAAAGAAAATGTATTTAAATTCCTATTGTCAAGTGTGTATTTCGATGGCTGAAAAGCAGTTCTTACGTTATGAGAGGCAGTCAGCTCAATGAGTCAGGCACTTCAACACGTAGAGTAAGCACGAAAGGAGAGCACATCGGTGTTGTTGCCGTGCCAGATGGCAAACATTTGATACATTTTACCCCCGATTTAAGGAAGGTGTGTGCTATTTCCAAGAAGCTTCAAGAACAAAACAAAAAAACTGTAGAGGTAATTAATAAGTGTGGATCAACTGAGCCTGATGAGGTGCGATCTCACCAGATACCTAAAATTAATGTCGAGGCCGACAGCAATAAATAATTGATCGTGCTCAAACGAGCTTTTAACGGACCCCCACTGATGCTGAAACTCAGCCTACCAAAATTGGACATATTCGGAGGCACGCGCTTGCCCCGTGCACGCTCAGACCGTAGAAAGGGCTGTTTAACCCTCGCCCCACCGGGGGGCCATCGATGGCCCCCTAAGGTTTTTCCGGGATAGCAGAAAAACGACGAGGCGCAGCACCGCGGTTGAGGGCTCTACCTCTCACTGCATCATTTTCCCATCATCCCTGAAATTTTTTACCCCGGGTCACCCAAGGTCAGGTCACCAGACGAGGTCAACCAAGGTCACCTCACTTCACCTTTAGAGCTCTGTAAGAGCTACATTTCAAAGTCGATCGATTTGAAACTTCCTACACTTCATGACCCCTCCAGGGTCTACAAGGTGTATATCCGGGATTTTTCGATTTCGTGCCCTGAGGTCAGGTCACGAGGCGACCTCTCCCATTGGAAAAGCATGGGGAAAAGCTATTTCATGATATAAAAGCCAAAAAAATGATTGCAAATACTCAGACTGCTCAGAACAACGTTTTTGGACACCCTTTCACGGATCCCAGGGGTCATATTTGCCCTTTGATCTTTCCAAGGTCATCCAAGGTCACCAGAGGTCAAAAACAGTATTTTGACAATAACTTTTGACCTAATTGAGCTAGAGCGGTGAAACAAACACCATCGTGTTTGTCTTGTCACTGGCTTTATTTTATATACGGCAAGGTCACTTTTTGACCTTTCGTGACCTCAGGTCATATTAGGTCACGAGGTGACCTCTGGCGGTCAAACCACTGGCGGGAGGTCTTTACGTTCCACATAGCGGAAAAAGTACTGGCAATTTGCTATCAAATGTACTTTACCAGGCCTCAATAGCTCTAATGACATAAGAGTTATGCCCAGTTTGCTTAATCATTGCATATTTGAGTGAAAATAGCCGATCTTGACCTAATTTGACCTCTGGAGGTCAAACCATTGACCTGAGCACTAAAACATGCGAAGTAATTTCTTACTGAATTCACGCGAGCTTTCTATTGCACTTTGCAGATTTGCGCTAACGCCCATATTTTCGGAGTTAGAGGGGGCCATCGATGGCCCCGGTGGGGCGAAGGTGGCGCCGGACCCCCGGTGGGGCGCGGGTTAATTGGTAACACAGGCTGGGTCTGCCCAAGCTGGGAGAGCAGACCGCTATGGCTATATTTGTGCAAGAATGGGTCACTGGCACAATATCATTGTTTTTATTTCGAAACAATACTTTTAAAGCTATTGCCTAAAAAGTTTGTGAACCGTTGTTATGCTTTTATGTTGTTGATGCAAAAATGTGTCTTTGATAAAAAGAAAGCACAATGCATCTCATTTTTGCAAGACGACGTATTCAGATCACCATTGCATCTGTTTGTGGATAAATATATACTCGGTCGCAGTTTTTATTACACAACTTAGGTTCCATTGAGTAAGCATCATCACCGACAAAGAAGGGAGGGCCTTAGATAAGATATTGACTGATGTCAATGAAAATTGGCTATAGTATAGATCATCATGACCTCCATAAACCCCTATGATGGGCGTGTTTCTAACCCGCTTGGTTTCTGAGACCTCGGGAAATGGGGCACTTTATGACCAACCCCTGTACTGCGCGTTGACTCCAGACCCCCTCTCCATTGCGGGTGTTAACACCCGCCCCGGTGGGCCTCCAAGCCACCTTCGCCCTGGTGGGGGGTGTTCAAATACCAATTCCCCTTGAAATCTGCTCCTAAGCAGAATAACGCAAAAACGCGAAGACTGTTGGATAGCTCCTACAAATTAATGACGAATCTACATCAATCACTTTTTGGCTCAGGTCAAAATTGAGGTCATGACAGGTCAAAGAAGGGTGCATGTTGGAGTAGTGTTTTGGGCTCTAGCGTCTGACAGAGTTGAGTTAGAATCATTTCGTGAGCACCATTCACTTTCTCTCGTTACGGCAAATCGAATGATCTATTATATTTATTTATTCATTCATTTGCTTTCTCAGAGATACCCACGTTGTCGTGGCAATTACATCTCCGTTTACACTAATATGACTATAATAGGTCAAATCATAAAAAATACCTGACCTAAGGTCTGGTCAAGGTCACATTCCCACCTAGCATGGTCAATATACATATTAATCGTATTGCAATAGCACTCGAAACGTAACGGTATCAAAATAAAAGCTTTATTATCATTTCCTGCAAAGTTATTGACTCAAGCCTGAAAACTGCTTAATTAGCCCCAGATATCCTCTCAAAGGTCACATGTCACAAATTGCAGCATGAACCTGTAAAGGAGACCAAGATACTACGATTTGGAGAATATGAAGGTATTTGCAGCTGCATTTACACATACATACAGCCCCTGACCCTACGTCATCGATATGAAAAATCCTCGAAATTTTTGTGTAATACTCAGTAGGCCCATTAGGTGGTATAGGTTTCAATCCGACAGATTCGCCCATTTCTTACTAATGCCACCTTAAACATTTTTGGAGGTGTTTACCTGCACTGGTGACCTGACCTGAGATGACCCAACCTTAAACTTGTTGGGAAAGTTGCAGAATTGACCAAGGATAAGGTGCGTCAAGTACGGCGGCGCAAAGCGCCGCCGTTTTTCTTCGCCACCGGGAAAACCCAAAGGGGTGTTCCACCCCTTTGGGGTTTTGGGATTAACACCCCCTCCCCTCACCGCGGCGAGGGTTACATTGATTAAAAGAGTTTCTGGGGAGATTATCCAGGCCACTGGAAGTGTTTCAGTTACAGTACATTGAAGGCAAGCGTTGCAATTTCGTGTCTCTCTAAAACATCTACTTCCAATATGTATGTATGTATATACGACTAGGTACATTGTGCGATGCATTTTACATCAGCTCTCGTCTGGCAGCGATAGCCTTTTCATTTTTGGAGACTGCATTGCTGCTGAACCGATATAGACTGAGGCCATTCTGAGCTGGTATTGGACCGTTACCTTCATTATGGCATCATAAAATTCAGTTTGCTTTTAATATTCCATAAGGCTACGAGCAGGGGCCGGGTACCGTTAACCCTTCCCAGGCATCACCTGGTCCTTACGACTGAGAGTACGACGACTGAGCTGGGCACGTTCTTTACTGAACGTGCCCAGAAAAGAAGCCTTTTGAGAATTACTAGTGAGCTGAGGCGGTTGACGAATGTTTTATTTCCTGAAGTAAGATAGGTGTTTAGGAGTGTACATGGTCCAAAGTTTGCAATTGTTTTGTCGAATTCGAGCTTCTTCTCTGTTTTGTCTTCGTCGAATACGGAAAAAAGTTGTGAACTCTTGTAACTTAATATGTTCGGTTATGAATGTATCCAAACACATTTGGAAACTCAATATAACAAGAAATCGAAGTAGATATGTTCTCTTTTAAGCCACTCTCAACATGCCCACTTGCCCAATTACAAGACGTATTGGTGTGGGTGTTTAAGGATCATCTCCACCGGGCCAGATGGGACATGGAAGGCGGTTTCCCGCCGTGGGGATTGAACCCATACCTAGAGCAGGATTGACCCACCCGTGGAGATTCATATGTAGAGCTGGATTTCTGCCTTTCTTCTGAGCGGTTTCTCTCTTACAGAAGAATTGTGCTCCGCCAAGGAGAAATAGAGCCCCCAGTGCTTTTTCCGACGCCTGATATGTGTTACTGTAATGCTGGATGGGTCGCTACGGAGTGCGTGGCTCTGAGGACCGAGCATCTGTTCCCAGAGCCACAGGTCTCGGCCTCAATTCCTGACTGCTGATCTGAGGGAGTGTGAACTGATCCCCAAAACGACGCCGTCGGACCACAGCAACTTGAGTATCGCTGTGCCCCAAACACGACTATTCGTTATTGAACGGTTCACATCATTGACCTACACCACTCCACCCTTGAGTGATGCGGCCGATTTCGCTCATAATAGCCGACCTTCCAATTTGCATATTTGCTACGAAATCTCTAGTATCTCTAAGAAATCTCTAAAAAAATATCTAGTATCTCTAGGAAATCTCTATAAAATTTCTAGTAAATCCAACAGGAAAAGTAAAGGGTCCAACGCACACATTTCAAACGGGATGGTGCTTACCTGTTACCTTACTGAGTAACCTGTTCTGAGACGACATGAAACGGGAGAGAAGAAGTGGGGTGGCATTTCATGAATCTTAGAATATTTCATGCTAACTTGTAACAAGTGGGGAGGCGCAGATTCCAGAAGTATTTATTGACCGCCTGGAAAGTTACACTTGCCGCAAAGAGCGCCAGCCAAAGGCTGGGTTTCAGCCGATTTCTATAGAACACCTGGGGCATTCCAGGACAGATCGACCAAGGCTTGACACCACCATGTCTAGAAAAAATCTGAAGCTTTGTTGCGGGGTAGTTTTGGGCCAGAAATACGCCTGTGAGAATCTCAGTCCCCTCCAACCAACGGTGACCGAGTTATAGCCCGAGGCATTTTCGGGAGGTCACCTTGTAGACTCATCTTTGATGCTTCATAACTCAAAAACGCATTGCCTGTCAACAAGTTTTGTATACCATTGAACTCGTCTTGAACCTCAAATTATTTTGGAAAAAAGAAATTTTAAAATTTAAAAATCTTGGCTTTTATTTCGTTTGACCTTTTCTTTTGTGACCTAGCTTGACCTGTTGGCAGTTGAAATTGATCTTTTAAATATCTCAAAAATTTGTTTCATCAATTATCTTTCGATAAAAAATTAAAAAAATGCGTTCTTTCTATAAGTTCCAAATTTTTAGCACCTAAGGTAGGCATGCAGACGATTTTTGACCACTGCAGTAGTACAGCTTTATGTTTAACACCGCAAAGAAAGCGATTGCTTTTGGAATCGGTTGCTTGCAATGATATTGCATTGTCTTTACCAAATTGTCATCGTGCAAGTGTCAGAGTTTATGAGAATTAGCAAGCGCCCACACGAGGGGGCGGGCAACCGGCCTCCTCAGGTTTCCACAGGTGGTAAAAAAATTATCATCGCCCAGCGCCACCGTAGTTCATTTACCTCTAACTCGACATTTTTACAGCTTCTGGAAAAATTTTAGGCCTGGGCCATATCAGGTCAGACTGCCAACCCAGGTCAAAAGACCTAACCTCTAAAAAAACTGTGAAGGTGCATCAGTAAGATCAAATTTAACCTATCGTACTTAGATTCACATAAAATAGTAAGGTCAACGAGCAAAATAATTGTTCGTAGCAGGATTTCCATATCAATAACCTGGGACAAGGTCCGGGTTACGATCTTTCCATTAGAACTGCATGGGGCAATTGGTAAATTTTGATAACTTGCGAGAATTGAACATTGTCGAGAATTACGATGGAGGTTTTATTTTTACGTTGCCGTGTCTGACTTTCTACTGCAGTTTGATTCATATTTTTTTACCATACAGACCTAGGCCTGGCTCCAGGTCAATGCAGGTTAATTTGGAAATTTGACTAGACAAGATGATAAAATATACAATCCTATCGGGCTCGACAAGAGCATTCCAATGGTGCTGGCCATTTTTTCTACGGCTCTGCTCTGTCAGCTATTATGGCACAAAATTTACGTTTCCACTGTGTTCCTGTAAGGAATACTTTGACCACGAGCGACCTCAAAGGTGACCTGACCAAACGATTGTATGTAACATTATCGGTAGAGACTAAAACTGGATATCTAGCGCCGTCGCTCCCAGTGCACTGTTCATTCTACATGGTTTACTGAACAGCACAGATAACCAACCATTAGGCCACGGAGCCTGTGTGATATCAGATGGCTCCAAACACAGCACTGCAATGGCTCGTGTTTTTTTTTAGAACTTATGCCTGGAGCATAAAAACGAGAGAAATGACTGAACAATGTACATCTCCTGACGGAGGGCTGTGCTGCGCAATGTAAAAATATTAACTTCATCAAATTGTGCCGCCATGCACTCGATTTTAAAAGCAATACAAAGGTTTAACCCGCGCCCCACCGGAGGTCCGGCGCCACCTTCGCCCCACCGGGGGCCATCGATGGCCCCCCTCTAACTCTGAAAATATTGGGGGTTAGCGCAAATCTGCAGAGCGCATTAGAAAGCTCGCGTGAGTTCAGTAAGAAATTACTTCGCATGTTTAAGCGCTCAGGTCAATGGTTTGACCTCCAGAGGTCAAGAAAGGTCACGATAGGCTATTTTCTCTCAAATATGCAATGCTTAAGAAAACTGAGCATAACTCCTATGCCATTAGAGCTATTGAGATCTGGTTAAGTACATTTGATAGGAAATTGCCAGACCTTTTTCCCCTATGTGGAACGTAAAGACCTCCCGCCAGTGGTTTGACCTCCAGAGGTCACCTCGTGACCTAATAAGGCCTGAGGTCACGAAAGGTCAGAAAGTGACCTTGTCTTATATTAAATGAAAGCCAGTAACAAGACAAACACGATAGTGTTTGTTTCAGCGCTCTATCTTAATTAGGTCAAAAGTTATTGCCAAAATACTGTTTTTGACCCCTGGTGACTTTGGATGACCTTGGAAAAGTCAAAGGGAAAAATATGACCCCTGGGGTCCGTGAAAGGGTGTCCAAAAACGCTGTTTTGAGCAGTCTGAGTATTTGCAATCATTTTTGTGGCTTTTAGATCATGAGACAGCTTTTCTCCATGCTTTTCCAATGGGAGAGGTCGCCTCGTGACCTGACCTCAGGTCATGAAATCGAAAAATCCTGGATGTACACGTTGTAAACCTTAGAAGGGTCATAAAGTGTAGCAAGTTTCAAATCGATCGACTAAGAAATGTAGCTCTTATAGAGCTTCAAATTTGAAGTGAGGTGACCATGGTTGACCTCACCTGGTGACCTGACCTTGGGTGACTCGGGGTAAAAATTTTCAGAAATGGTGCGAAAATGATGAAATGAGAGATACAGCCCTCAACCGCGGTGCCACGTTTCGTCGTTTTTCTGCTATCTCGAAAAAACCTTAGGGGGCGGGCCATTGATGCCCCCGGTGGGGCGAGGGTTTATTCAGTGTCAAGTTAATAATAATAATTTTTGGGGCTTATCGACGCACCACTGCCGTATTGGCGTCGCCAACTCTTTCCTGTTGGAAGGGTTTTCGGGAACCTGTCCTTGTTCGGAAGCCGCCGCCTTGAACCCGGGTCGGCTGAATGAAGCCAGCTACGCTGACCCCCCTACCGCCCCAGTGTCAAAGTTACATTGAAGCCAAATTCAATTATGCGAATGAAGCATTTTCACTACGTCTCACAGCCAAGGGCGCCTGCGACTATATCGAGAGCACGGCCAAACCGGCAACATTTCACTATGGTTTAAAAAGTCCAGTGAAAAATCAAATACGTTATGCCAAAGGCACACATGCTTTTCTTACGCATACATTTTTCAGCACGATTAAGTTCTTGCACATTCCTCAATCAAGCATAGCCAGTGTTGCCAGCCATTTCCAAAGTCTGTTCGCCAATGCGATTATAGAAAAAGGAATGAAAATGTTCATAGAATACCAGTGGTAAATAAGACATCCATCACTGTTCATGAAATCTCTACAAACAAAGGAAACGTGAAAACAGTGCTAAAAGTGGTAAAACATCCTTTGAATGTTCTCTTTTTCATTTCAAGCACTCCTTGGTTCAATACAGTTCAACCGGCCTGTGAGAGGGTTAAACACAAGATGTATTTTGCTATTTATTTTCACGCAGTGGCTCTCGATATTGCTTCAAATTTTCCCACCCCTAATCATTACAAAAACATCAATCAAAAGCCTTTCGAAGTGACGTTTGAACTGGGATCCGTGTCGGCTATGAAATGATCACCTTTTAAAAACATCAGGTGGGGCAACCTGTTCAAATGACCAAGTCGAATGCGTTATGAATTCAGAACAACATTTGTTCGCATATATGAGCAGATTCAAATTAACTCCTGGGAATGAAAGTCTTTTGGACACGTTTTTTTACGTTGCATGAATCCTCTCAAACGTATGCTGTACTTCACTGGGCCACCTTGTATCGATGCTATTTTTCCATCTCCGGGAACGACGTAATTGTGTGAGTTAGTAGTGCTTACAGGATAAGTTATACTTATTTCAATTATTGATAAAGTCGCGACATCTTTGTAAATGTTCGTTTAAGGCTGCAAGGCCCATTACTAATAAGTTTCTTTGCCCTCGTCTCCCTCGAAACAAAGGACCCCTTTCTATCACTTTTAATGGCTGCTACTTTTCTTTTCATAAATCTTGTCCAAGTTGTTGCCAGTTCAGTTTTAGGAGTCGGAGTCTCTCTAGAGTCATCAAGGGACATTTCACGGAGACCCCGACCCCACCACCCAAACGAGCAACTCCCACGATGAAGGGTTAGTTAAGGAAGCAAAGTTGAACGTCCAACAAAGCATAAGGACGGCCGCCTACCTCAGGACACCCTCTCACCAGTCAGTTGCCAGCTGACCTACGGTATCTTCGGTACCTACCACCTGCCAGTTGACCTTAATTATTTTGCCAGAAGCTGCAAAATGTCGAGTTAGAGGTAGATGAAGTACGGTGTAGTTGGGCGATGTTTTTTTACTACCTGTGGAAACCTGAGGAGGCCGGTTGCCCGCCCCCTCGTGTGGGCGCGTGTTAATTCTCATAAACTCTGACACTTGCACGATGAAAATTTCGTAAAGACAATGCAATATCATTGCAAGCAACCGATTCCAAAAACAATCGCTTTGTTTGCGGTGTTAAACATAAGGCTGTACTACTGCAGTAGTCAACAACCTTCTGCATACCTACCTTACGCGCTAAAAATTTTGAACTTATAGAAAGAACGCATTTTTTAATTTTTTATCGAAAGATAATTTATGGAGTAAATTTTTTGAGGTGTCTAAAAGGTCAATTACAATTGCCAAAAGGTCAAGCTGGGTCACAAAAGAAAAGGTCAAAGGAATTAAAGTCAAAATTTTTAAAATTTTGAATTTTTTCAAACTAATTTATGGTTCAAAACGAGTTCAATGATATACAAAACTTGTTGATCAGGCAATGCGTTTTGTGTTATGAAGCATCAAAGATGAGTCTACAAGGTGCCCTCCCGAAAATGCCTCGGGCTATAACTCGGTCACCGTTGGTCGGAGGGGACTGAGATTCTCACAGGCATGTTTCTGGCCCAAAACTACCCCGGAGACAAAGTTTCAGATTTTTGATAAACATGGTGGTGTCAAATTGAAATATTTTTGGTCGTTTTTTAATACCCTTATATTAGTATATAAAAAAAATTTTTATTACCTTAGATAACCTTTCAAAGGTCACAGGTAGAAATTTTTGGTATCAGCTTCAGAAATGGGCTAAGAGTACGTCCTAACCAATATTTGAAGTTGATTCCACCCATACTTACTGGCAAAAGCTCATATCGTGACCCCCCCGCATACAGTTGTACATGACCTTAACACGCACACTGAGGGGGCCTTAGAGACCCCACACCTGTTTTTCCGAGGTGACCGGAGAATCGCTCGTAGCCGAAAAACAATACTTGGCCACATATAACAGAATTTAACACGCGCATTGACGGGGCGGGTACCCGCCCCTCTGGTTTTTCGGAGATAGCAGAAAAACGGCGGCGCGTAGCGCCACCGTACTTGGCATACCTCTTCCTCATCATTTTTACAACTTCTGTGAAAATTTTAAGGTTAGGTCATCTCAGGTCAGGTCACCAGTACAGGTCAAGTGACTCGAACTCAAAAAAGTTTAAGATTGCATAAGTCGGAGCAGGGTGAACTTATATCACATAATGGCCCCACCGAGCTATCTAAAATATGTTCCGGTATTTTTGATACCGATGACCTAAGGTCAGGTACGAGGCATGACCTCTACATTGGAAACACATGGGAAAAATGTTTTTTACGAAATAACTCAGTAACGGATGGTGATAGAACATTTATTTTAGTTGCATTAGACTCGCCTTGGCTTTGCAGTTCTAATGATGTGCATTTTATATAATTTGACCCTGACCTGACCTCAGGTCAAATCCTTGATTTGACCTAGCAAGGTCAAATTATATATCATTCGATTCGGCTTGCTGAGAGGATTCATATAGTTTAAGTAGTTTTGCTCTATCTTTACTTGTTCAGATGTAATGGCCGAAAACTGAATCTACATGTTATCCCTATGACAGCATGTTTTGACCTCTCGTGACCTTAAATGTGACCTGACAAAAATGGCTTATATGTTTTCGATGGGAAGTGGATGGGCAGCCCAACGCCGTTTACTGTTTTTCGCACCTACCGTGGTTCTCGAGATCTTAGGGGGCCCCCTCGTCAATGCGAAGGTGGCTCGACCCCGTCAATGCGCGTGTTAATAGTGCGTCGATTGGTGAATAATTTTGAAAATCGGTCAAACATATTTTGACTTATAGGCTTTCAAAGTCAGACCTGCATTTTGGGATCGCCGTAATCGCGCGGTCGGTCCAGTTCCCTTGCATTGGAGACCGAGTGGTGACGTCATAGCGCACATATAACCGGGGTGATGTGTCAAGGTCACCTTACTTTAGGGTCAAGGTCAAGTTCAAAAGTTACAGGTCAATGTAATATCAGCACTTTCAAGTTCAATGCCCTCAGTGCTTCCGGTCAAATGTCGTTACCTGGTCTGACGTATATCATGCTATGACGTCATAGTTACGGCACCTCAATGCAAAGGCCAAGGTCAAAGTCAAAGGTTATTGGGAAGGTCAATCCTCATTTCCCGCCAAACAGTTGCTAAAGTGCTAGTCATATTGTACATTATAAGTAGTGTACATTATAAGTATAGTAGTTGTGACCTTATAAGCCAATAACCTAGAATGACCTTGGCCCCAAAAACTTTAGGGAAGCTTCTTTATGACCTTCCCTCCATGATCCTGGTCCGCCTTAGATTATTCCCGCCTTTTTCCCGCATAATCACTGTCTTTTCCACCCGGTCCCCAGCATGGCCAATATTTGACCTTTATGACCTCGTTTGACCTTAAAGATATTGACCTAGGTCAATAAAACTAGTCATGATGTAGTTCACTATAGTCCCCATATACCTCCTCAACGGCGTTTTTCTACGTCCCTTAGTTTTTTAGATCTTATGGGGGCCTACCAGGACCCCTCTTTCAGTGCGCGTTAGTGCCAGACCCCCTCCAGTGCGGGTGTTAAGTTACCAATATAAAAATCCTGAACTAAATGAGCTCCTGGTGAGGCCATTATGTGGTACGAGTTTCAACTCGATCGGCTAAGCCTCTTTCTAGTTATGCAGTGCTTAACATCTTTTAGGTGAGGTCACTTGACCAGGCCTGGTGACCTGACCTGATATGAACTAAAATTTTCAGGAAAGATGCAATTATGAAGGAATAGCTATGCCATGTTTAGTGGCACTGCGCGACGATGTTTTCTGGCCACTTTGGAAAAACTCGAGGTGGTAAAAATGACCCCCACCAGGGCGAAGGTTATCTGCATGATGGTGTCCGTGTGAGATTGCTTCCGATGTGTTATGATACTCGTTCGTGTAGAAATGACAGTAATTCACCCGTCAAGTTGAAACTGTCTGTTAAGAAGAGTTTGGGGAGCGGCAGGGCGGTGACACAACAGTACCAATGTCATGTTTAGGAGTGGATTTTAAAGATGTCCAAGTAGGAAAAAATTATCAGCGCAGCATAGCGGGGCTTTGATCTTGACACATCTTTAAGATCGCCTCATAGCACGTAAACACTTTAGGGTGTGAATTTTACCTTTTTCTTTGCGAACGCTAAGTTCTGAGACAAATGAAACATTAATAAATTCGCTTCTCGACGTGTTCTATCACATGAGTATATCAGTACAAACACACTATGAAGGTATCACATTATTCCCTTTGAGGACCAAAATAGCTGTATGTACCTATGCATGTATGTATGTCTATGTATCTCACTCATACCATCCTTTGATTATATTTCGAAACTGTACTTGTGGCCTACTAACACCTTCGAGTGAGACTACTACTACTATTATGCTACAAGAGCCGATGCTTGCTTACATTCGAACATATTCAAATTGATCCAGGATATTTTTCCTGGAGTTTCCTGGAGTTAATTTTGACCAGTTGAGACGTCTCGTGACCTCAATATTGACCTTGCGCAAAAAATGACCAAAGTAACCTCGATTGCATGTCCGACGAGCTTTCAATCACATTTCCCGCTCCTGTATTTCTTATTTTATTTTGATCGTGGGAGACACTTTTGACCCCCCATCACCCCATCAGGGCGAATGCGGCTCATACCCGCCACCGGGGCGGGCATTAACAACGGCATCTAACTAAAGATTACGTTGGGGATGGTCACTACCTCATATAAAATGACAAAAAACATTCTCCATCGGGTAGGAACCAAAACCAGAGCTGAGCCGTCGATCAAGAACAGCACATCGACGCAACGTACCACTAGTGAGTGAGCCTTTTTAACGTGACCGGCAACAAATCATGAGGGCGCGAACTGAACTAGTCATGCTACCTGTCGATGAGTGATGCTCAAACATCCCGTGACCGCAGCCCTCCTACAGTAGACGGGCACAGGCAAACGTTAATAAGCCGCCACGAAACTCTATAAGGTATCGAATTGACTTGAAGTTCCGTGCATTCTCGCAAATATGTTGAATTTTACAGGCATTAATCAATGACTTTAAGGTTAGTCGCGACAGCATATCTCTATCAATTACGTTCAAGTTCACTAATCGGATCAATGAAACAATCGGCATCCGTGCGCCTGGACCATCTTGACCCAAAAGAGGTTGTGAGCGCGCGCACCACCTCAGGATGCCTCTGCTCGCTCATTAAGAGGTGACAAAACCAAATAAAACAGAGCTGTAACGACTAAGTGAGAGTCACGTTATAATAATATACAATTATGCACCTCTCTAACCGTGAGATATTTATTCACCGATTTCCAAATCATCATACAGGAACATAGATGCCCCCGCCAGTGGCGGATCCAGGACTAAATTTCGGAGGGGGCGGGGAGGGGGGGCTAAGGGGCTAGGGTCTCCCCCACCGTAGCCTCGGATCAGCCTCCGCCTATGTACTAATTATGGACACTCAGGCATTTCGAGGGAGTCTTGTGACCCCTAACACCCCCCTTGTATCCGCCACTGCCCCAGGCCATGTCTGAGGTGCATTCCAAGACTACAGCTCAAACCTCGGCAGGTACAGATGCCAACTGAAGCCAACCAGACTTCTGAACAGAAGAAACTAGGGCCTACGGCACTTACATGTTAATTACAAAGGTGTATGCCTTGCTATATTGACTAGGTTGAAACGTGGAATAAGTTTAAATATGTCAAGAAAATGGAAGAAATTAAAAACACCACTTTGGTTCCTATTGGTAGCTGCTTTTAGATAAAACACAGCATTTGTATTCACACACAGTTTTGGTGCAAATGAAGCAGGCTCAATCTAACATACAGTATTACCAGTTCATACGCCGACTTCACGTCACCCCAATTTGGACATTCTATTGCCAACATAGAAAAATAAAAAAACGAAGTATTAGGTTTAATAGCCCCTCTTCGCCACAAATAAGGTCAAATTCATATTTTTAACATAGAATGTCCCTAACGCACCACGGTCTGTAATTGCACAAAGGAGCTGCTTTCAAAATTAAAAATGCCTGCTATTACTGAAACTGGCCGAAAAATGGCCGGAGAGTTCACTTAGCAGAATGTAAATTAGCATTGGTGGCCTTGTCGTGGTTTCACACCTGACCTCACCATGTGGCACTTTATGGCCCGGAATCAGCCGCTGATAAGATACCGAGCTTCTTTTATTGCGCCGGTTTATCAGTGAGAGTTTCGCCACAGACCTACAACGTAAAGCCCGTTCTCATGGAAATTGCAGCCTGACTCCCATCTGCCAGAATCAGAGTCTGACTGCTCCGCGATCCGTCAGCAGGTGCTACATTAGGGTGGGTCATACTCACGAGAAAATTAAAATTTCCGTATTTTAACTTTGTCCTACGATTTTATTATGCAAAATTCAATTCTAAGAACCTTTTTTCAATTACGTTTTGGTCAGAAATTACTTAAAAGGTCGCAAAAACGCACTTTTGCGTTTTTGACGTTAGGGATAGAGAAGTAGAAGGATAATTCCGACTCTCATAGACAGTGCGAGCTTTCGAGCGATCTCGAGCTATCGTGTTCCGTCACACAGGACACGAATTCAGGTTGCACGTGCCAGAGGCGATCTAAGCAAAGTATTTGGGAAGGGGGAATCCGAAAAATATAAAAACATTGTTTTTTAAGAAAATCAGCCGAAATTAGCTAAAATTGGGTGATATTTGACCACTTTGGGGGGGCCAAGACCCGGTTCCTTCCCCCTGGATCCGCCCCTGGCCCGTGCAGTCAATAGAATTTGAACACTAGTAGAAATGGATAAAAGGCGGCGAAATAAATAAATAAACACATTGGTCCTGCCCCGTGATTATGAAACTGGCAGACACCGCAGGAGACTAGTCAGAGAGGAGCATATTACGGTGACATCTGAACCCGATGGGTTATATAGGTTTCACTACACTCCAGCTCCATCCTTCCCACACAGCACGTCTGCCAAAGAGGTTGTAGTGGCCTTGTTCGAGTGGCTTGTGGATCGTCCACTCGAACAAGACCACTGCAACCTCTTTGGCAGACGTGCTGTGTGGGCAAGCTGTGTGGGAAGGATAGAGCTGGAGTGTAGTGAAACCTATATAACCCATCGGGTTCAGATGTCACCGTAATATGCTCCTATCTAACTAGTCTCCTGCAGTGTCTGCCAGTTCCATCATCACGGGGCAGGACCAATGTGTTGCCAGTCCTGCCATCAAAATAAACTCCAGTGACTTCATCCTCATGCGCCTTAGCTTCAGTGGCCTCAACTGCATCTTGAAGAATCAAGTTCTGAGCCCTAGGAATTTTCGAAGGAATGTTCTTCTTATCGAGAGCAAGATATGGCTCATTCTTCGAAACGTGCTCAACTTCCATCAGATCTCTCAAGAGGGCACAATATGTTACTGTTGTCTGAGTAGCAGAGTTCTGGAATCTGAATCTGAAGTGTGTTTGATTGGCATATAGTTCCTCTTATCAGTGCTAGTCCTGGGAGATGAAGTCTGCTAAAGGGGGGAGGGTCAGGGCCCCCTGCATTTTGTGTCTCCAATAGGCTTTGCATAGGGCTTGTATTGCCATGCTAGCGGTAACCCATCCAGGACTCCATGGGTCGAGGAGAGCTCTCCAGCCCTGACCTCAACACCAGACTGATTAATATATGTATTTATTTCGCCGCCTTTTATCTATTTCTACTAGTGTTCAAATTCTATTAACTGCGCGGGCCAGGGGCGGATCCAGGGGGAAGGAACCGGGTCATGGCCCCCTCAAAGTGGTCAAATATTACCCAATTTTAGCTGATTTGGGCAAATTTTCGTAAAAAACATTATTTTTCTATATGTTCCGGATTCCTCCTTCCCAAATACGTTGCATAGATTTGCCTCTGGCGCGTGCAACCTAAATCTGTGGCCTGTGTGACGGAACACGATAGCTCGCGATCCCTCGAAAGCTCGCACTGTCTATGAGAGTCGGAAAGATCCTACTACTTTCCCATCTCTAACGTCAAAAACACAAAAGTGCGTTTTTGCGACCTTTTAAGCAATTTCTGACGAAAAGTGTATTTGGAGAAAGTTTCTAAGAATTGAATTTCGCATAATAAAATCGTAATACACAGTTAAAATACGGCAATTTTAATTTTCTCATGAGTATGACCCACCATAGTGTACATGGCAAATGTAAAGTAGCGATACAACGGGCCAGGTTTATTTAATGATGCTCCGAAAGAACCGTCCGGCTAGAAAGATCAATAATGCTAAAGGTGACGAAAATTATAATGATCTGCCAGATAAACATTGTTTTGAAGAGATCTAAAGGCCAAAGGTTAGTCCACGGTTTTGCATACAATGCATGGTCATGCATACAATGCATGTCTCACGATTCGTGACCATGCAAAATTATGCGTGCAAAAAACGTATGTGAAACCGTCGATTAACTTTTGGCTTTTAAAATCCCTTTCAAAATATCATATGTTTAGCAGATTATGATAATTTTCACCATCATCATGACGTCACTGTCATACCTTCTCCACCACTATAACAAGAGAGATCGATTTTGATTTCGTCTCGGGCAATCTTATAAAATGGTTACGAATCTCATCAAAACGTGGCGCACCATAAATTTAAAGGGAAATATCCAGAATTAATAAGGAAATGTACCATATGTACCTAAAGATCTACCGCTGACACCATTGCTATATCTATTCGGCAAACCCAATCAGTTTTGCTCGATGCTCAGCCTGTGGATCTGGAACCAATTTTGACCCAAATAGCACTCCTCAGCATGTTCCAGAACATATGCGATGTAAAAAGGAGCATATTGTATCACAATATAAAACTGATGCCTTCGTGTGTACATAGACGTAGGTACCTCGTTGACGTAGGTCATGGTGAAGACCAGTAAGTAAATCTCTTCAGAAGTTTGATAGGTTGCCCAAAGGAAAGAATTCGTATATAATTGCCCGGGCCGTTGGTATACCATATTCAAATTTTATCGGTTAAATTACCAGAGGATGTTACTGACTGTTCAAGTGGTTCCGACAGACTCAGCCAAGGTAGTAATTTGCACCCCTCGTGTGTGTTGAAGAACGCAGCCATATACGTTTCACGCAGGAGGGGGGCTGTTTACCTACAGGGGCACATTATCCGGAGGCATAATGTGAATTAGCGCTGCTGAAGTGGGGGTCAGTGTGTAGCACGAGGCATGTACGCATAGTGGGAGCATTTCTATAATGCTCAGTGCTAAACACAATGGGCAGAGTTCGACAATTGTATGTAACCAGCACAATTTCAAACCCCCTATGCGTCATCCAAAATGTTGAGGTTTGGCACAACAAAAAAACAGATTATTTACCCGACATCCTGATCGTTCTAATTCCTAGAAATGTTTTGAATACCTGAGCGTCACCTTTCCGCGCTGAAGCGAACTCAAACTTTCCTAATTTGGCACCAGTTTGGGCTATTTTTCTCGCCAACACTGTTGCGAGTTGACAGATTTTTCAACTTCGAGCAATAGAATATAACCAAAAGCATATGACCTCTCCTACAATTAAGCGACCATCACGGCTCTTGACTGCATTCTTATCCTCTCCCCTTTGGCTCCGCCCCTCTCTCACAGCAATACACGAAACGACAAATCTGATGTGCATGCAGATAACAAACCTGAATCGCCACAAATATTATCGCAAAAAGGCAGAGCAGGATGGCAATGTTAGTTAAATATCTCTTCCTGCTGACAATCAATGTGAGATACACATCCCCCGGAACCATGGCCGGCAGCAAAGGCTGCCGTCTCGTCGCCCCTGGCGTTTTCCAGCCGATAAAACGAGGCCATTTTGTTTGTTTATGGCGGGTGCGGGGCGGCTGTTTATCGTCGCTATCGTCGGCCTGTTTGAATCTAGCCGCCCTGCTCGGAGCCCGGCGCCAATGTATCAGGTCAGGCTCACCTGGCCTCACAGCTTGGAAGCGGCATGGGGCGAAAATAACGTGTGATATATGACGTGCTTGCAAAAGGATCGCGAAGCTAACAGTGGATCATTTTCATCCTGTGACTTATCGAGAAGGCTTTATCAATGAGTGGACCGACGGATCCAGAGGCGCCCGTTGATTTCACGTGGCCGTCACATCCTGCAGGGCTGAACAATGTCACTTTCTGTTGTCCAGGACAGTTACTGCGCATGTGTTTAGGAGCAATTATCTTTGAAATAAGTCAACAACTGTTCAGGGAACAACACTTTAGTGTCAGGGTTTGGGGATCCCTACGCGTGTACTTAGGGGCTGCCCACATATGACGTCAACGACTGAAGGGGGATGGGGTCTGGCATTTGCCGAATTTCACTGACGAAGGGGAAGGGGAGGGGGTAGCTTTTGCTGAAGGTCGCTGACGGGGGAGGAACGTCAGTGAGGCACCATAAAAACATACGACATTTCCTTTGCCGTATCAATTTTGCCACAGAGATGGGTGGATCCTTTCAACTGGTCAGTTTGTAGAAAAAGCTAGTACATTTAATCCACTATTAGTATAATCACAATGGCTTGGTTTCAGTGTCCTGAAATTGGGAATTTTGCGTGGAAACCCACACCCAGACTTGATCAATTTTGACATCCTAAATCTTGAATTTTGACATCCTAAACAAAATCATCAGAATCATCGGCTTGCGGCATCATCAGCTTTCGGGGTGGTGGCCTCAATGAGCTTTTTAGTGAGCCCTTATTTGCATCTCCTACTGGTTTTTTGCCTTGTGTTAACATGTACTGGCATGGTTTTTTATTGCTTGTTGCTGTTGTCGCAAACACATGTACGGATCTCAATGAATAAAAATGCAGCATCATCAGTTTCCTTTTTTCAGAAGTTGAGGAATGGAAGCAGGGCCAGACCAGCAACTGAAGCCAACATACCATTTGATAAAGATGCTGCAACACTAGCTTTGTGAACCTATTACCTTCATATGGAATGCAGCATTCTTTACACAGTCCTGTTAGGATGGATTCCATGTCAAAATAGAACACAGCAATCATCTTTGGAGAGAAGGAAGTTTGAATACTGAAGGATTCTAGCACAAACATTTTACAATAAAAGCTCAAAAGGACAAAACCCTGTAAAAGAGAACATTCCTAACAATTGCTTCTTCACAAGCACACTGAGATCTCACAGAATGTGAAAGATAATGCCTGACAAACAGCATGTCTAAACCGGAGATGCAATTAGCTGAATCAACCATATAACAAAAATAAAGTCAGCCATCGACCCCTCACGTCTCTTAGCGTACTAATAAACTAAGACGACTAATAATATACCCCACTTTATAAGCCCCACTCTTTTCCCTCTCTCTCCTCTCTCTTTCAACAACCAAAGCCCCCACGCCTCACACACTTGGGATGTATGCTTTCGTCTTAAACATATAGCTGAATTCAAAATAAACTCGATGACTAGCGGCAGCGCTGACTCGCGATACCATTTGAAAATTGATGTTCAGGGACAAATTAAAAACGCAAAATATAGCTCGTAATTTTGCTAGCCGAAACTGGTGGTCAAAACTGCCTGGGGCTAAGGCTGGTATGAGACATCATGACATTCACATTGCTCGAAACCCAAGCAATCATCACCACATCGTTCTTGGAGGCTACTGCTAGCCAAGGCCCAAGGCCTTGAAATGTAGTGCTACTGACGTAATATATAGTTTGATGACGTCAGCTCCTTACGACTGAATTTCGACATCCTTAGAAATCGCACGGGTCAGGGTGAGTTATAACATTTGTTTTTGAAGTTTCTGTGCAAAAGAAACTTTTGAGAGTACCCAGAATATGAAATCAAAATCTTTTCTATTCAGAAAAAATATTGTTTAGCCATATTTTGGGTCATGTCACTCGGAATTTTGAGTGGAACAATGCAAGCATTCCTAAATAATTTCGACATCCTTGACTTTAAAAAGAAATACTGTAGTTTTATCATGCTTTTGTGGTTTGAAATATATAAAATTAAAAATTATGCTGTCTTTGTTTGATAAAGTGATCCCAATATTGGATATTTGTTCACCAGTTTTTAAAAAAATAATACCTAAACATGGAATCTTCACGGATCATGAAAGTTGCACCTCTATGTATTTCTCGGAATATCTCCAAAGGCAGCCAAAATATTTCGATGAATTTCAGGATGCTTTTAGAAAAATAATGAACGATTAAGGTACAGTTAGTTTTTTTCTTTACAAACGCCGAATCTCTGCGTGATTTAAAGGTGGAGAATTTCGACATCCTTCTCACGCTCAGAGGGCCCGCCTGGTCAGTTCACTCGCATTAGAAAAACCGTACTTGGCTACCGGTGTCGACAGGCTTGCCTGAATTTGACGCGAGATGTCTTTCTCAGCATTGTGAAAATGAATTTGCCGCAGTTGAGATTAGTGTTTGTGTACGTTTCTGGATTGCATGCAGGGTGTCGGTCGAAGCTCATACGTACGTTTGAGAGTTGGTAAGTTGTAAGTAGCCAGCGTTCGTATGTCTTAAGCCTTAAGCAGACTAATTCTGAACCTCAACCTGTTGATCGTTCTGTATTTCAATGAGGGTAATATAGTTCAAGTTTGAGAAATCCAGGCACGTGGGTAAAGGTAAGTTATTATTTTCATGGTGGCCATTTGACTAGGTATTTTTATTGTGATTGCATGCTGCAATTTTTCCATGAATGCAAGTGAAAACAGAGGGAGTGAATCCTGCTGATTTAGGTATAATTTCAAAAATAAGTTTGTTTGAAAATAGTTTGTTCAAATGGACAAGTTTTGGAATTTCCCTCCCTTTTAGACATTTCAGCTTGTTAAAGGTTCTAAAGCAAGACCTATCTCACCCGAGGTATTGTTTTGGTAGGTAGGTATTCCATACTTTGCTTTGCGTATCTGTAGGTTTGCGGCTTATTAATGTATTCCCTTGTACGTTTCTGATGCTTTTATTTGGGAAAAATGCTGAACGCTGCAGGAGTTGGATTTGTAGGTTTCTCAAGTTGTTTTAACTTCTGTTAATACAGTTAATTTTAATATTGTCCATCCCTTATTTGTTTTTGTATTTCATGTGCATGTAATATTTTAGTACGTGTATTTGTTTTCCGAGATGTTCTAATCCTACATTTGCTATTTCCCCCTTTTTTGACAATTAATTTTGACCTCTTTTTTCCCTGAATTTTGACATCCCACACTCTGCAGAAAAGTAATTTCAGGACACTGCTTGGTTTCCATGGGCGAGAGGCGATCAGGATCTGACTGGGGACCAGGATACAGCGATCGTGGTTTCCATGACACTTAAACTTGGATGAGAATACAGCTGTAACGGATCAAAAATTGTCAATCTCAATTTTGTCTACATTTCTGGAGCACCAATGGCGTTTCCCTTCACTCTCTTCACTTTCCCTTCACCCGAATTCGCAAGGAAAGTTTGACCCTAGCTGTTTAATATCCTTTACGCTCCGCGCTGTAAGAATGCTTACCAGCACGCTGCCAAATACTGCCAGATTTTGTGGAATGCGGATTAACAAAAACAGAGTGAACCCCAGTTTTCATTGCCAAAAGCTCTATCAGGATCGTAAATGTATCCGAATGGATCGTCCGATCGCGACTGAAATTGTCCCCGGGACCTTGGTAAATGTGCGTTTTCTTTCGATGTAGAAGGCAACTGCGTTCCTTCCAACCCGCAGACCTATCTCAATCCTCATTATTTTCGTAGTGTGTCGGATCTGGACCCATGGATTGGCGGGGGGGGGCAACGGGGCCAAAATCATGGAAAACGTATGCTTTTTAAGCAAAATCAGGCGGTTTAGCAAAATGCCTTTTTGCCCCCTGCCCTGGATCCGCATCCGGATGTATCAAGGAAATAATTTTTACCGAGAAAATCTTAAATTGAATTTCTGCGAACTTGCTTAACGTTTCTTATGGCACGTTTTCCATTATCGCTTTCGGGTGGGAGGAGAGTTTCCTGAGGAGAGCGGGTCGGGCAATTGCTGGCGATTGCTGACGAAGAACGGTAGCGGTTCAGATATTTACTGACGATTGCAGACAAAGGGGAGGGGTACGAACACCCCCAAACTTTGGCTGACATCAGCTGTGAACGCATGCTGAAAATCGCATGCGTGGCTATTCAAATACATGGTGAAATAGTCGCACGGCTCACAACCAATTTCTGTCGAAGACGTCCGATCGCATCATCAGTATCATATTTGTGTCCCTTGCCACGGTAATCGTAATCTCGGTTCCCTCCAAATCCAAATCCAGACTTGCGAAGCACTCATGCGGAAACCGAGTGGCAGATGGGGCCATAGCTGTCATCCCTATTCAGTGGTTGAGAGGTGATGTATACGCCTGATGTAAACAAAACCCTGTCGAAGTTGGATTTTGAAAATATATCGTTGATATTGTTGTGCCGAGTGCGATGGAAGGGGAAAATGCGAGCGGTTTTGAGGATGATGCGAGCGAACAGCGCGCACGGACAGAAACTGATACGTAAATGCTGTGAATGGGCTTTAACACGGGCATTGAGGGGGTCTGAGCCACCTTCGCTTTGACGGGGGGCGGGAAATTGGTGAATCTATCGGATTGAAACTTATACCACATGATGGGCCCACCGAACACTGCAAAACATATTCTGGGATTTTTAACATCGATGACCCAAGGTCAGGTACGGATCACGACCTCTTCATTGGAAGTGCAATGGGAGAACACGTATTGGACTGTATTTGTGTAGATACAGCTGATAATCTCTTCGTATTCTCCAAATCGTAGTATCTCGGGCCCCTTTCCAGTGAAATGTTGCAATTTTTACCTGTGACCTCTGAAAGGTAATCTGGGGCTATTTAAGCAGTTTTCTGACTTGGATCAATAGCTTTGCAGGACATGATGATGCAGCTTTTATTGATACCGTTGAGTTTGGATAGCTATTGCGAGTAGAAAATCTGCATATTGACTATGTTGGGTTGGATAGTGACCTTGACATGACCTGAAGTAAGGTCATTTTTGTGTTTCAACCTACAAAAATGACCTGAGCTTTGTAATCTAACCAATTCCATTTATTTTAAGTACTTGAAACCATGGTAAGAAGCAAAGATGTTCCAAGAAATTTAGAACTTAAAATAAATTTTCAGAAGAATTACTCGAAAGCCCTTTGAGATAAGTGCGTAGTGGAATCAAGTGAAATGACCGCAATTAATTTTGTTATTCAGCCATGTCAATTCTAAGCTTGTCAGTGACATGCGCTGGGAACCGAAAAGCTACGAATAAAAGGTTCTTACTGAAATTATATTTATACCTACAAAACAAATAATCTTGTTTTCGTATTTAATATTTTTGCTCTCCCTTTCCCGGGAGAATTTTTGAGTTAGTTGCTAGTATCATTCATACAACGCACTAACACTATGTACAGAGCGGAAATTTCCATTTGCCGGCACCCTTACGGGACAACGGCACCGCACTCGGCGGGCCATAGGCTGCTCCAGTCTCCCCAAGCCGCAGCGCCCGGCATAGGCCGAGCCCTCACATGAGGGCCACGGGCGCACAGTGTTATAAGGGGCCGCGAAAACGGACATAATTGAATATATCGGGAACTAAGTGACGGAGCCTCATGAAACAAAAACTGATGTGTACTTTAACACTCACCACACCTTTTGACACCAAATTTGACACTTACCCCGCGCCCCGGTGGGCCTCCGACCCAACTTCGCCCTGGTGGGGGTGTTTGAAAATCCCCCCCTTCGAACTCGGCTCCTATGCGAGATAGCGAAAAAAGCGCGAAGGCTGGTGGAGAGCTCATACAAATTCATGACGAAACTATGTCGGTCACTTTTTGGTTCAGGTCAATATTGAGGTCATGATAGGTCAAAGAAGGTGGCATGCTAGGGTAGTGTTTTTGGGCTCTAGCGTCTGACAGAGTTGAGCTAGAATAATTTTTTAGACACTATGCCCTTCCTCTCGTCACGGCAAATCGAATGATGTATAATATTACTATGCTACGTCATAACACAAAAATGACCTGGCCTGAGGTCAGGTCAAGGTCACCTTCCAAATTAACATAATCAATATGCATATCGATCGACTCGCAAAAGTAATCCAAACTTAATGGCCGATGATGGCTGATTTTTCGTTTGCCTTCACGGATAAGCTAAGACGATAGCCAATGTGAGCTCAAAAGTACCATCCACGCATGGAGTGTTGAGAGGCCAAACTGATAAGCCACTTTGTTTACCACCTTCCGACGAACTTGTTCTAATTCATTCATCTCAGTCGCATCTTTGAGATGACGCTGTCCCAGTCAGTGCATTCGCAACTTTCCCATCTACCATTGTCAACTGCATACTGTAGGATACCAGAACAGTGGTCCCAGCGAGGTCGACTGCACAGGGCTGGGGCTTCTCGAATTCGAAAATCCTAAAAACGGCCCCGTGGCCACCCACGACAGCGTTTCCGACCACAGTGCGGTTGATCACTTTTTAAAGGCCGATCAGGCCCGTGCACCCACAAACAGGGACGCTGGCTGGCACGGCGTTGATTCTACTGCTGTGGCGCGCACTCCCCAGTGTTCCGCTATCTCCTGGGTAGGAGGCGGCCGCAGAAAAGGCTGCCATAGGTCAGCCTTGACCCAGGGGCCTTCCACACCCAAGCGTGACGCCTTTACCAGCTGCGCCACGGGGGTGGCAAAAAAAAATCATCTTAATATTTCTAAATATAATCAGGCGGAAGCAATGTTCTTGTATCATCTGAAATGAAAGATCAAATCGGTCAATTAGATCACAAGATATCAAGATTTGAATGAAAGGAGCAAAATGCTGTCCTCTCGCAGAACGGCAAAAACTAGTTCAAAAGTTTGGCTGAGCACAAGAAAATGGACCTAGCTACCTCCAGGTGGCTGTCTTTAAGCTAACTGAAGCGTGCCTTCTGATATTTTGAACTTCTAAGACATGTCGAGTCGGCCGTCAATTGTCGGTAGCCCGTTTGCTTGCATCAGAAATACCGAGTTTCGCGGAATAAATATTGTCGGACCAGCTCGATTTTTTCTTAGGTGGCCCCTGTTGCCTATCCAAGAGGAGACACATTTCAAATCCGTAGCTGAAGAAGTAAACATCAGAAAACAATAGAAAGTAGAAAAAGTTGGCTCCAAAAATTTCTCAAAAATATTTTTATTTAGATACTAGTTTGTTTGGGTGTCTGGCGTAGGGCTGTCACCGTACAAAATTGCAACGCTCTGGCATCAATTATCAGACCAGTCAAGCGGCCAGAATAGGACCTATTGAGAAATCTCAATACGCCTCGCTCCATGGATGCCGATGTGAGGCTCTGATACAAGTTAACCCAGAAGCATCACGCACACTGCCGCCGCCACCCAACCACCGCCAGCGGCGCTAGTCTGAGCATTCCATCAATTTGACCTTGTTTGACCTTGAATATACTGAACTAGGGCATTAAGTCTCTATACTATATACTATATAGCATACACACACTGCATAGACACCGCATAGATGCGACGACAGCGCACGACAGGCCTCACCAGGCCGCGGTCAGTTTTTTTTTTCTTCTTGGTTACCGACATCTCAGGGTGCACTGGTTCGCATTACCCCCGTTACCCGTGGAGTCCGCGCGTTGCCCCTCTACCCCTCGTGCGTTTTGGTACCAGTCTCTACAGCCTGAGCGCAAGAATGATTGTAATCATGGTCAGGTAAATCACGGTCACCTGTACTGATGAATATGTGTTTTGGTGAAAGTGTATTTGATTTAGTGGCATGCGTGTCATGCGTGTGTCCGTGTGTAAGAGAGAGGGCGCCAAGATTTAAGCCGTCCGGCTTTTGCGTCCATCTCTATTATTTTTCCTGAAATATGTCGTTGAACAAATAAATATGATGATTATGATGATGATGATAAAGAGCACATATTCAGGCAGTTTTTCAGCGAGGAGTTTCCGTTTTCAGTTGTTGTCTGAGTTTATGGGGCGTTTTGATTACTGGGTCGTTTCGCGCCCCAAATTTTTTTATAAAAAAACAGAAACATAAGTTTCTGGAAGAAAGGTGATGTGATGACCCGCTCTGATGTTACTTGGCCAAAAACCTCATAAAAGCTAGGCTGCTTGAAAAGCTTGTTGGGTTGACTATCATTATAACACCGTAGCGTGCAATCCCTACAAAACGACACGTATCTAAACTTCCGTTTCTACTTGGTTGCAAATCAGATGCTCTTGTTCACTAGAAAACACTTCCTCCAGTTTCATACACTTGACAGATGAGTGAGACCTTGACCTTTAAGCCAATCTACTCCCGTTCGATTGGACTAATCATGAAACATTTCGGTATGATGTAAAAAAGTTGAACAATGTTGTGGAACACCAGGTAATTTTGTTTTAAATATACCAGCGGGTCGATATATATTAATGCCACCGATTTCAATATTAATATTGGTTATTGCAATGTCATTCCCGTTGATAACTAACATCGACTTCAGACCCCGTTTCTATTTCCAATATTTCCAGCAAAACTCAGCACCATCAGCCGTCTCATCATTATCCTCCATGTGGCATGGACACTCTCATGGATACATCGTAGGTTGTATTTCTGTTTTGCAGGTAATCGAAGACATATTATCACAACAGCACGACGTTTTAACACGGGCCCAGATGGGGGGCGCGAAATTTGCTCCACATCCCCCTGGTTTTCCCCAGATAACGCAAAAACTAAGAAATGCAGAGGAACGAAACTTACAGTACCTTATTCCTGATTAATTTTACTAACCTGACCGAACTTTTTAGGTCAGATTATGTCAGGTCAAGGAGCTATCCAAGGTCAAGCAACACGACCTCAAAACCTAACATCACGAGTTTGAAGCGGCACCTAAGGAACATCAGTCAACCGATCAGTTTGAAACTTTCACAATATAATAAGGTTATTAAGTTCTACAAATCTGCTCCCTCAGAATTTTGATATTGTTGACCTAAGGTGGGGTCAGTTTTTTGGTGACCCGATTATAAGTGCTTGGTGAGAAATAGAAAGGGCTCGTTTTCAGTAAATACTGGATAGATAAAGCTGAAAATCCTCACCAAACCGTGTATTCTTACCCCGATCTTAACCATGCAGTTGATTTTTTGACCATCTGAGCTATCAAAGGTCATGTTATGTCACATGAGCATACAGTGATTGTTTTGCCAATAAATTCTCACTGAATTGAGATAAAGCTCCTAATTTACTTGCATTGTGTTTATATTCTCACCATGAGTGAATTGATATGCAACATGACCATACCAGGTGACTCTGTGACCCAGACTTAGCCCGAGATCAGGCCATTTTCACAATTTGACCTAGCAATGTCGTATTATACATCGTTCGATTCGCCACGATGAGAGGAATCCAATGATGCATAAATATTTGCTCTCTAGCTCCACTGGGTAAAAATCTAGAGGGGGAAACGTACACTGCCCTGTTGTAAGCCTATGGAAAATTATTTGACCTATGCTAACCTCAATATTGACCTAACATAAAAATATTTTGTGTATAAGTTTTCTTCGTTTTGCCAACAGCTTTCGAACGCCGTCCGCAATTTGTATTTAGCTTTACTGAGAAATTAGATACGGAGTGGGCGAAATACGCCCCCCCAGCGGGGCGCGGCGTCATGCCAGGGACCCCAGCGGGGCGCGTGTTCAACTTGAAATACACATAATAAGGCCTGATTGTCTCTCTGAAGCTTAACCTGCTACCGAGTGGGCTATTTCGCCACCAACGACCGCCTGAGGGGTAATTTCTGACCCCACTTCCCTTCCGATCTCTCGAACCAATGATGATGATGAAAAATCGGTAGCCTTTAGTGACCATATAATTGAACTGACCTCATAATCTCTGGCACCATAACAAGTAGTCTCACCAAAATCGTTCGAATGATGCTCAGAAACTTATCTGGGAGCAGAGTTACACTCTTCTGGGAACATAGTTACACTATTGTACGAACAGAGTTACACTTTTCTAGGGGCGGAGTTACACTCTTCTGGGAGCCGTTACACTCCTCTACCAGTTAAACTTTTCTGGGAGCAAGGTTACATCCTGGCTTAGTCTCCCACATTTTAGACCACAACCGCATTATATGGATTTAGAACTGACGTCACAACTCATTGAACCGACCCAATCTCATCTAATGTCTACCAAAAGTTGTCAAATGCATCAACTGACATTTATGCAAGGCGACGCCATCCACATTCAAAGAGGTGTCGAATCATTTTCGAAAAACCGAAGGAGGTGCCATTAATGACACACTTCTCAAGCAATGGTGGATTAACTTTCACACTAGCTGATCAAACACGGGTTCAATATCTTGACCTTTCTCTTGGGGAAATTTCGGGCAAGAAAAAACAAACTGAACCCTGTGCACTTTCTTGTGCTTTTGGATTACCACGAAAATTTACGGGGGTCTGAGCCACCTGAGCTTTGACGGCGGGGAGGGGAGGGCGGGTATCCTAAGATCTCAAGAACCACGCTGAATTATGAAAACGGTAAACGGCGTTGGATAGCCCATTCAAATATATAAAGAGAACATCTGACCCATTTCTTTCAGGTCACATTTAAGGTCACTAGAGGTCAAGGCATGCCACTATAGGGATATTATGTGAATAAAGGTTTTCAGCCATTGCATGTGAACTAGTCACGATAGAGCAACACAATCTACAACATTGAAATTCTCGCAACAAGCCAAATCGAATGATGTATAATGTGACCTTGCTAGGTCAAATCAGGTCAAATCTATAACTTGACCTGACCTGGTCATTTCAACGTCATGTTAGGTCAAAATGGATATCATTAGAATCACAAGGATGCGGCAAATATAATTCCGTTAAAATAAAAGCTGTATCACCATACATAACTAAGTTATGGTGGTGTAATAACTAAGTAATGGTTATTCAGTGTAAACCATTTCCCATGTATTTCCTATGGAAAGGTTTTGGCTCGTACCTGACCTTAGGTCATCGGTATGAAACGGAATCTATTTTGGAGAAATTCGAGGGCCCATTACGGTATATTAGTTTCAATTGGATTGGTTCACTCTATTCTGACTTACGCCAACTTATTTTTTTAGATGGGGTCATTTGACCTGCACTGGTTACCTGACCTGAGATGTCTTAACCTTCAAATGTGGAAAAAGTTGTAAAAATGATCAGAGGAAATGTATGCCAAGTACAGCGGCCCTACGAGCCGCCGTTTTAATTCAATCTCCAAAAAAACCAAGTGGGCATACGCGTCGGAAAAGGGGGGCCAGGGGCCAGGCCCCCACTTTTGGCCAAAAATTTCCTGATCTCAGTCAAAATAAGAGAAAGCCGGACATTCTTATATCCAGCCGCTGCGGAAGGCAAAGAGGGCCCAAATTGAACAGTTTTTGGTACTGATGTTGAAAATTTTTGTCAGCATCAGGTTGAAGTTTGGCTGCCCCCCACTTTTTGCCGGTGGCGACACTTATGCAAGTGGGGGCGGGTACCCGGCCTTTTTAATGCGCGTGTTAAGACACAATGTTCTGGCTCGAGTTTTCTAGCCGGTGACTAAAGACACACTATAAGTAACGCTGCAAGATGTACTCATCCTAGATTGATATTGAAATGCTGGTCCTCGAACAACTCACCTGCGTTAGCATTGTCCTCCGGCGCCATTCCTGTTTCATTAGCCCGTTCGTTAAACGTCCTAGTGCGCCAACACCAGCCTAACCCCTCAGGCAGGCACAGGCGCTGATTAGATTATCGACTAATCTTGAGCAGAATGGGTGCATGGTGGGCACCAACAGGTGGAACAGGGGGTAAGCCGAGACCAACCAGCATGGATGGGGTAGCAGACTGATAGGCGCAATTTGCATTACTGGAGATGGTTTGCTCTGATATGTATGTGGAAGGTCAATGTCAATTTTTCAAAAAGGGTTAAAATAACGCTAAGGTCTTATATAAATATATGGTGGTGAGACATATTGGTAAACAGGTGGTTACAATGGGATTCTTGTATTAGTTTTAAGTTTTAACAAAAGTTACAATTTAACCTTCGCCCAGGTGGGGTTCTTTTAGACCCCCTCGGGTTTTTCCGAAGTGACCAAAAACGGCGGCGCGCAGCGCCGCCAAACTTGGTCTAGCTGTTCCTTCATCATTTTTACATCTTTCCTACAAATTTTAGCTCAAGGTCATATCAGGTCAGGTCACCAGGCCAGGTGAAGTGACCCCACCTAAAAATGCTTAGGACCTCATAACTAAAAGAAGGGTTAATCGATCAAGTTCAAACTCACACCACATATTGGGCCCACCAGGAGCTACAACATTTGTTCCGGGATTTTTTATATTGGCGACCTAAGGTCATGTGCAGAGCATGACCTCCCCATTGTCAATACATGGGGAAAATCACGAAATGAGCTTTTCTCAGTAAGTATGGATGGAATCAACTTCAAACATCGGTTACGCTTTTGACCCCCTTCCCCATTTCATTATTTACTCCCACGTGTAACGTCTGATAACGCCGTGGCGGATTCGGCCCCACCCCTTTTGCGCTACGTAATTTATGGACGCTCCCTCATTAGCTGGTGCCTATTTTAACTCCAGGGGTCTAAAAACTTGCCGATCTACCTACGCCGTCGGCGACCCTATCATCTTTTGGTTGGCGACCCAGCAACCGTCTCAAACTCTGATTCCATCTGTTTTCCTATGATTTTAGCTTCCACCATCCGCTCCTGCTACTAAATATGCTTACCCTCTCCACTGTATCCACCCGTCATCGTAATACATACAGTGCCCATCAAAATCTATTGGATGAAGTCTGCCAGTTCCTTTGGCCAAGAATGGGCAGAATCTACTTCGACAAAGAGCCAAGTTAGCCTTCGTTTCCAGGCTTGTTTGGCGTTTCTGAAAGACAGCTTGGCTACAACGGGGCATCTTTGGCCGATTACATCTGGTATCATCACCGCCCTTAGTTGCTGCTAGTCTATGCTAGTTATGTTTCTTCTTATTACAATTTTTGGTTCCAATTTTATGAAAAACGACTGAAATCACCTGGTACTTTAGATGATGCCATCTCCCTGTACCGTATTTATGTACTATTTTTAAGTTCAAACTAGAATGTACTAGAATCTGTCACGAGTCGGTACCAAGTCGGTGATTTTCATTTTTTTCAATAGGCGACCAATGGGCGACCTAGTCGGCCGAAACCGCCGACTTGCGTGGTCTCTTGGTCGCAGGTGGTCGCCCTGGTACATTTTCGGTGTCTGCGGCCTTCAGAACGAGCGCGGCGCGGGCTGCCGCTAATATTTTTGTATTTTTGTTGGAAGCAGTGCGCGCCGTTTTTGACGACTGGTGTTCAATTTGTTAAATCCAAGGGGCTAAATCAAGATGTGCGTTTATCATAGACGGTCCGTGCAATCTAGGTGGGTTTTGGAGTCTACTTGCAATGATCTTTCCTTGTTTTGCTTTATCGCGAAAAGTCTCAGAAGGAAAAAAACTTCCTACAAGTGGTGCATGTTTAAACCCTTTTCAACCACAATCACGCTAAAATATCATCGTAAACATTGTTATATAGTCACACATTCCCAAGGGCGTGGATTTCCTAAGTGATTTTTGGGGTGCCTAATTATGAGACTATCCATAACAAGTATACTGTTTTTCATACCACCATGTTCTTGCCTTATACCAGTGTGCAAAGTATGGCATTTTCGTCGAGATCTTGTCTGTGCGAGTGCCCTTTGAGACAGGACAGACTGGTGCAAATTTTATCAACCTGGTGCGAACTTGCCAGGTTAGTGACACTTAAACTAAACAAATAATGGCTGAATGGCTATGAAGACATAGGAGGGGGCCTTATAAAAATTCCTTAATAAACTGACTAATGATTGAGATAGCATTGCATTGTAGGGGTAGGAATGGGTGCATTTTTTCCCTGGTATGTGCCAGATTGGTGTGTATTTTTGGAGGCTGGTGGTGCAAGAATTTTAGATGGCTGGTGCGACTCGTCTGGCATGCTGCCGTACTTTGCAGACTGGGCCTTATAGCTGGACATATAACTGGGTGACCAAGTAGGCCTGTTATTTATAAATTTTAAAGTCCCTGAAATGAGAAATAGGAAAATTTTAAGGATGCTCTTAGTAGGCACAGAAAATAACTTGAGCTTTCATTTGGGGTGCCACAGCAGTGACAGGTCCAAGGTATCCCTGAACTCGAGTTCAGGACCCCTTAAGTTTGAAAGGATTAAGGGCGGCCTGAGGAAAAGGGTACCCCAAAACTGATTAAACCAGGTCTGTGAGGCAGAAAATACCTTGCTACTGCCCCCACCACTAGAATACAAATGATGGGGCTACAGATGGAGCTTTGAAGTTTGGAAGTTGTGAAAAATGGCATTAAAGGTGCTGAAAACAGGTTTTGTTGGGCTAGGTTGGCTCACATCATGTTCTGTATGGCCATATATCTTGGTCTGTATATATTATTATCTCAAGTGGCAATAGAAATTAAATATTAAAAAACTTTTTATTGTTTCACTAGGTATCTATTAATTGATTTTGTATATGACTAGTGTTTTATTTTTACACAGATGCACCAAGACATGTGAATGATCATAATAAGCATGTTGAGCTTCAATATTGGAAGCAGGGTATAAAGAATGATTTCCTGTTTCTGCTTCAAAGATAAATGTCCTCTAAAATTTTAAGAACAGAAATAAGCCAGGTAGAAAGAACAAAAGTTTGTTTCATGGCCTAAAATATTGTTCTGGAAAATGGTCTCATGCATTCCCATAATTGAGAATGGGTGTTCCCATCTATGGGTCAAGCATTCCCATTTATGGCACTGTTACCATTTTTAAGTCACACCAACCACAGTTTTCTCCCACTGATTGATGATGATAGCCACCCTTTTGGGTGAAGTGTGCCCTTTTGGTTGACAGCATGCAATCTCAGAGGGCTGCCCCTTACTAAAATCCTAGATCCATCTCTGTGCATTGGTACCCCATAAGGGATATAAATGTGCATTCCTGCACAGCACAAATATGTGATAAACCATTTCCAATTTGCCAGAAGACTCCACTGCAAGGACAATGGTCCAATTTAAGTCTGCCAAACATAGAATAAGCTGTGTCTTTTGCACAGATGGATGCACACTGGGTGATCAGGGTGTATGTGTATGTTTTTTAACTGACTGGTTATATGCATCCAAGTTTCTGATAATATCTTGTATTTTTTGTCACAAGAAAGTTGAATCGTTTTGTTTTCTCTAGTATGGATGAAATATGGAAGCACTGCCACAGAGGTACAGCAGAAATATCACAGAGAGATTGTGTCCACCACAAAAGAACAGGTTGCTGAAATGCAAACTGTTCTTCTCAGTACCCAATCCTGGTCCAAATAGGTCATCAGCAACTATTCTGGAAACTTTTTCAGTCCTGGTTATTAATGCTAAAATGCATCAATTAAGAGCTTTGGAAATAATTATCATGGGAATGATGTCATGGAAAGAAAACAAGGTTATTCCCAAGAGACAGCATTACTATTGCTTTGAGTAGAACCATGTTCAACAATGGAGCGAAAATTGGGCCTCATCTTAGCAATGGTTGATATTTTCCACTGCACTTTTGAGGAAATGTTGCCAATGAATAATGTTTGAATTATTTATTTGAAATGTTACAGGAATTTATCTGATTTCTGGCGCCTCAAGGTGAAGAATCACAAGTATTTCACGACGCATGTATGTACATGAAAACATTTTTCTCTAGTTAAATGAAACATCGAAACTGTTTCTGAGGCACTTTTTTAAGGTGCTGCAAACCCTTTTATTTGTCTCTAAGATAAGGCCTAACAATTTTTCACATGGATGGACACAAAATAAAACCATTATTGATGAGAGAACAACAATGGTGCATCAATCATGGTTGTATCTTGCTTGGTATAGAAGTGATGGGCGAAAATGTTAATGCCCAGGGGCGCTCCCACGGAATTTTTACAGGGGGAACGGACCCGGGCTGGTGCTGACCGGGGCAGGGGAATTGTGAGCATATTTGGTACCTGACAGCATTAATGACGATGAACCGAAAATTTTGGGAGACCTCCCCCTGGTTGGCCAACAGGAGGATGCGTAGGTACCCCGTCCCACCGCTTTCGGCGCCCATTTAATTGCCCTTGTGTACGGGCAGTGTATCATCTTTGACCTCGATTGACCTCCAAACAGACTTAGCCTAAGATTAGTGGGCACTATCGATACGTATTCATGACTGCGTAGTGCGTATAAATGACTGATCACTATCCAACATTGGCTTTTAGGTCCGACATATCACGCCCAATGCGAGCGTTCTTCCTATTATAACTTGAAGCTACCTGATAACATCCCCAATATTCAGTGTCCTGTTGCGCCCTAGCCTTTGAACCGATATGAAAATGGATGTTGCCTTAGTGAAAGAGCTGGTCCGGCTCTGTCGAATGGCGTTGAGAAAGTGGTTCCGGCTATTTTGCGTACGGAGATAAGCAAGGTTTTATAGAGCACTGCATTTGATACATTTTGACGTATATGAATTATTCCCCTCTGGTGACCACAGTAATGACCTTCCGCAAAAATTCCGGGAGTAACGCCGATTGCATTTCCGACGACCTTTCGATCGCTTTTTCCGCTTCTATCTTTCTTTGTTTCCGAGATCGAGGGTGTCATTTTTAACCCCTTCCCACCAGAGGGGGGTTCATAGGTGATTCATGCTGGTCACCGGGGCTAGGGTTAAGGGCCAGCATGTATAATTTTGTTGCTTTCAGATCATAACTTTGACTTTAATACTGAATTATAATCTCATGAAATCACTTAGGTAATGACTTGATTCTGGCTTAGGTCATCGATATCGAGAAACACGATCTATATTTTATAGTTTTTTTATATCTATATTTTATCGAAACCTTCCCCCTTGCACTCGCCAGTGCTTCCCTATAGCCATATTTATACCACTTTTAAGACCAATTTTGTAATACATGTAGTATTAGGTTCGGCGACCATCTAAGAAGGTTGGATTTTAGTCGGCGACCACAAGCTCACTTTTTAGACCCCTGTTTAACTCCCAACCGACGCCCACGGCACACTGACTTGTTGGTTGGTGTACATCCTGATAAGCCTATGGGGATTATATGCCTCATTAAATTGAAGAGCACAGGGCTCTTCTAATCTGAAGAGTACCAAGCTTCTCAACAAACAAGCTCAGCTTCCTCATCTAAACAGTCATTGAACAGCCAATGGGTTCTCATACTATGAACCCAGAGAATTGAACAGGCGATCACTGTTTATATGAGAAGCCCGCGATCATCCCGAGGCTCATCTCTTTGAGCGGAAAAAAACTGCGGACAACAGGCGATCGCATGTGCATGAGTTGTAATGTCACGTAATATATATGTTCGTCCGCTCTTATATTACATTTGTAGAACAGCATTCAGAAACAGTTCAGAATTCATGCAAGGCATCCTGCATAGGCTAACATAATATGCCTTATTAAGCGTGGAATCCGTTACCCGACCCCGGTGACCCCGAATGATTTTACGTTTAAAACCTTTATGGGATTGTACTCCTTTCATAATAGTTAAATTTCACAGTGTTGAGCCGAGGAGCATGATTATAAGTTAATGAGATGCCAAATGGCCTGCCTCCTCAAACCCTGGGTGAAAAATGGAGAAAGTTCACTGCGATGTTATATTCAGCCACAACTATGCATCACAACATCAATCAGTGAAAGCTCAAATAATTCGTCATAGTGTGAGCTGTGATCTCGAAGTTAACCAGATTAGTAAGAATAATACGATATTTTTGTTTCAAGCCATTGACGACGGATACAATTGGTGTCCTGATTTTCACTGTATATATGTACATTGTCTATACAAATGCAATTTCTGAATTCCTAAAAAGTTGCCCATTCCATTTGACACTGGCATTGGAGAGGAATCTGGTGTCAGTGCACAGTGCAGGGGGTCCTAAAGTGTCGCCCCCTGATCTCTAAAAAACTAAGAGGGTTAGAAAAAAACCGTTTGGGGGTGTATGGTGGCGCTGATACCTTAAGAAGTCATACCATAAGATGCATCATACTGAATAATGTCATCTGACCAGAACACTGAGCCCATGACCTCAACCGGTGACCTTTGGCCCTGACCTTATTGTGGGATGCCCTTAAAATATCATAGAGTTCATATAACGTTATTAAGTAGCCACTCGGACTACAGCGCAGGCGAGCTGGTGCGACCGCGCGATTGCGACCGTCGCAAAAGATAAGACAATTTGAAAGCCTATAGGTTAAGAAATTATTGACTGATTTTCACAATTATTTCACTATTCGATGGTTTTATAAATTGTCTCAGAGGCCACGTGGCGTTTTCTGGATGCAGACGGTTCTCAGTCTACCTCGGAATAATAGGCGGAGAAACACTTCAGGACCCCCCCACAACGCGTCTTACAAGAATTTACGTTCCTCTAAAAATATATAATTATATTAACTAACATAGCCATGTAATAAGCATGTACAATACATGAAACTTGTATGAGTTAATGATTTGCATAATATGTACAAATTAAAGGATAATTATACATCACAGAATACGGATTTTGATCATATTCATGACACGCATCTTCGAAAAAGGTTTTTCAAAGTTAGATACGTACAGAGGCCTTCAAAGCTTCGTACCCGCTTAAAAATAACCGTATTAGCCTTCCATGCATCCAAAACTTCACGCAGTTTCCATTTAATTGGCCTTTTTAAATAGCGCTCGGATTCCGGACGTAATTAATATTCTCTGGTGCGCCTGCATTCGCTGTGCCATCTATGGAGAGGAGTTGCAGGCTCAGATCACTAAGCGAAACCAACGAGTCACATTAAGACCATCAAGACCTTAGCAAGACCATCAACACGCACCCCGGTAGGCCTCCGAGCCACCTTCGCCCTGGCAGTGGCGGATCCAAGGAGGGGGAAAGGCATTTACCCCCAAACGGAAAAGCACGGGGCAAAACTATGTTTTTACCCGCCCCAAAGTGATCAACCTCCTTTTTCCCCCGACTCCTTTTCAGTTTATAAGCGAGATTTTGGTGCTTCAACTCTCGACTTCAAAACAGAACCAGTTAAGTTCATTGTAAATATTGGGCCTTCGACTGGAAACAAGTATCTCGAGCCCATATTTCTCTTCCCGTGACGTTTCTTTTTTTTGCTTTTCGCCTCAAATACCCGAAATTCTACCGGCAAAGGATATTGTAGCGCAGCTTTTGCAACGTGACGCTTTTTTTTGCTTTTCGACTTTTGACTTTGGTTTGCCCCTCCCAAACCCACCGGCTAGATCCGCCACTGCGCTCTGGTGGGGGTTTCAAACACCCCCCTAATTCGGCTCCTATGCCGGAAACATTTTTTGGGGTTTTCGCCTCAAATACCCAAAATTCTACCGGCAAAGGATATTGTAGCGCAGCTTTTGCGGCGTAACGTTTTTTTTTTTGCTTTTCGACTTTTGACTTTGGTTTGGCCTCCCAAACCTGGTGGGGGTTTCAAACACCCCCCCAATTCAGCTTCTATGCCGGATAGCGAAAAATGGGATTACCGATAAAATTCATGAAGAAACACGTCAGTCACTTTTTGGCTCAGGTCAATATTGAGGTCATGATAGGTCAAAGAAGGTTGCATTTTAGAGTAAAGTTCTTGGGCTTTGGCGTCGAACAGACTTGGGTTAGAACCATTTTTAGGCACCATTCGCTTTCTCTCGTCACGGCGAATCGAATGATGTATAATTTGACCGTACTAGGTCAAAACAAAAAAAGACCGGACCTGAAGTGGGGACAAGGTCACTATATAATCTAACATAGTTAATATGCACATCAATAGACTCGCAATAGCAATACAAACGTAACGCAGCAAATACAAGTTGTATCGTCATTTCCCGCAGAGTCATTGACCCAAGTCTGAAAACCTGCTTAACCTTCGCCCGGGTGGGGGTCTTTTTAGACCCCCTCAGGTTTTTCCGCAGTGACCGAAAAACGGCGGCGCGCAGCGCCGCCAAACTTAGTCTGGCTGTTCCTTGATCATTTCTACATATTTTCTAAAAACAATTAGCTCAAGGTCATATCAGGTCGGGTTTACAGGCCAGATGAAGTGACCCCACCTCAAAAAATGTTTAGGACTGCATACCTAATTAATTGATCAAGTTCAAACTTAAACAACATATTTGACCCACCAGAAGCTACAAGATATGTTTCGAGTTTTTATATTGGTGACCTAAGGCCGTGTACAGAGCATGACCTACCCATTGCAAATGCATGGGGAAAATCACCAAATGAGCCTTTCTCAGTAAGCATCGATGGAATCAACTTCAAATATCGTTTACGACTTGCTCTTAGCCCATTTCGGAAGTTGATACCAAAAAGTTTCACATGTGACCTTTGAAAGGTCAGCTTAGGTCAAATAAACATTGTTCGGTATTTTACTCTATAAATTTTGAATATACAAATATGTAACTTTTAGTTTGCCACCAAAGTGTTTGTATGGTCACTGCAAGTCAAATGATATACATCATGACTATACCAAGTCAAGTTGGGTCAAACCGTTGACCTGGGTCAGGTCAAATTGTAAATTGGACCTGACATAGCAATATCATATATCATCCACTTTGTATTGACGAGAGGATTGCAATGGTGCATCAACTATGGATGTATTTTGCTTGGTTTGGAAGTTATTAGCGAAAAAGGAAACGCCCTTATGCATGGGTGGCTATGGATATTCCCAAGCACATTCCCAATATTCAGTGGCCTGTAGCTCCCTCGGCTTTGACCTGACCAGAAAATTATTTCCACTTTAATCAAAGAGCAACTCAAGAGCTTTCGAATGCTGTTCAGAAAATGTTTCTAGCTATCATAGTTTCTGAGGTATATGAGGTTTTCTTAGTACACCTCATATTAACAATTTTGACCTATTTTGACCTCTGGTGACCTTGATATTGACCTGACGAGAAAAATGACTGAAGTGTTTTCGATGTCATTTTTGAAGAGCTTTCGATTGACGTTTTGCGCTTTTTCTAGCTCTCTTAGTTTTTGTGATCGTGGGGGTCTTTTTAGCCCCCCCCACCAGGGCGAAGGTGGCTCGTACCCGCCACCGGGGCAAGGGTTAAGTAGCCCAGATGGCCTCTCAAAGGTAACAGGTCAGAAGTTGCAGCAGGAGCCTGGAAAGGGGCCCAGGACACTACAATTTGGAGAATATGAAGGTATTCTCAGCTGTATCTACACAAATACACCCTAATTCCTTTTTCCCTATGCATTTCTAATGGAGAGGTCATGAGCTGTCCCAGGTGCGTTATCTTCCGGTCCCAGGTGTGGTATTTCCCGGTCCCAAGGTGCGGTATTTCCCGGTCCCACGTACGGCATTTCCTGGTCCCAGGTGCCGGATTTCTTGGTCCCAGGTGACCAGGTACGATATTTTCCTGTCCCAGGTTTCCCGGTTCCAGGTGCGTCCCAGGTGCGGTATTTCCTGGTCCCAGGTGCCGGATTTCCTGGTCCCAGGTGCGGTATTTCCCCGTCCCACGTACGGCATTTCCCGTCCCAGGTGCCGGATTTCTTTGTCCCAGTTGACCAGGTACGATATTTTCCTGTCCCAGATGCCATATTTCCTGGTCCCAGGTGCGGTTTTTACTGGTCCCAGGTGCCATATTGCCTGGTCCCATGGGCGGTATTTCCCGGTCCCAGGTGCGTCCCAGGTGCTTGTCCCAGGTGCGGTATTTCCCGATCCCAGGTGCCGTCCCAGGTGCGTCCCAGGTGCGGTATTTCCCGGTCCCAGGTGCGGTATTTCCCGGTCCCAGGTGCCGTATTTCCCGGTCCTAGGTGCCGTATTTCCCGGTCCTAGGTGCCGTATTTCCTGGTCTTAAGTGCCGTATTTCCCGGCCCCAGGTGCCGTATTTCCTGGTCCCAGGTGCGGTATTTCCCGGTCCCAGGTGCCGTATTTCCCGGTCCCAAGTGCCGTATTTCCCGGTCCCAGGCGCCTTATTTCCCGGTCCCAGGTGCCGTATTTCCCGGTCCCAGGCGCCGTATTTCCCGGTCCTAGGTGCCGTATTTCCTGGTCCCAGGTGCGGTATTTCCCGGTACCAGATGTGTCCCAGGTGCGGTATTTCCCGGTCCCAGGTGCGGTATTTCCCGGTCCCAAGTGCCGTATTTCCCGGTCCCAGGTGCCGTATTTCCCGGTTCCAGGTGCGTCCCAGGTGCGGTATTTCCTGGTCCCAGATGCGGTATTTCCCGGTCCCAGGTGCGGTATTTCCCGGTCCCAGGCGCAGTATTTCCCGCTGCCAGCTGGGCTGAGACGGCCGTGCCACTCTCCTCCCGTCCGTCCACCTCGCTTCGGACCCGATCGATGCTAACCACATCAGGAGCCGGTGTTACAGACGCATAACTCGACGTATCGCCACGCCGTCATCAGTCAAAATGATCGATTATGCTGATTTGTTCCTGACGGCTATCCTCCTCACACAAAGGAACTCCAGCCTGGACTGAACAAGCACACCTGGAACTGCTGCGACTCGCGCGGGGAGTTTTGGAATATCCGGGTTAATTTTGAAAGGGGTAGTCACGATGCTATTCCGATTTCGGAGACATTAATCATTTTCGTCATTATGAGACTATGTATACGGGGCTATGTTGGGGTAGGGCGGTGGAGTCACGAGTCCGTAACCTAAGGCCACGACAGTCGGCGAACAGCCCATAAAATCGAGTACTAGTGACTGAAGGGCAATTAAACTACACTAATCAGGAGACGAGCGGTCACTTTAACTTTGGCCCAGGTAGTGAGTGTGAACTTAACAACTTCGCCAGGGTTTTCAAGTGGGAAGGAGGCGGGAGGGGAGGGGGGCTACGCTCAATAGAAGCCTCCATATTACGGGCTTCCTATTCATCGGGTGGCCTGCTAATACAGCGAGGTAAATAATGATGACGTGATTACTTATACGATAAGCTGGTAACCCGGCGTGTTTCTTGCACCATCAGCAGAGGTCAGATTATGTAGTGCTATTCACCAGTGCATGAGTTTATGAAACCATCAACCGGTATATATGTATGTCGTACCTTTGTAGGTACCGATTTCCAGTAGAACACCTTTGGGGCAGAGCCGACCGGGCACGAGAAATCTAACATTAAAGTTAAAACAAAAAAGACGAATCATCAATTTGCCGGACCCCTCGGAACATGGCACTGCCATTTTCTAAATGACATGGACAATGCTGAAGCTGCTTCGCAGGTCAAAGAAGCTATATTTGTAATTAAATCTGAAAATAACTCTTAGCTTGAGGATTATTTGTGTACATAAAAATGGAAGAATATGTTTGTAGCATATGGCTCGAAATATATCAATGCTGTACTTTTAAAGAGCAGATTTCATTCAAAGCTTTTAAATTGACGAAGGAATGAACATTTTGAGATAACAATTTTCAGGCTTTCCAATCTTTCTGCTCACATTCTGAAGTCTTTGGTTTTAGTGACTGGGTATAAATGGGAAAAAGCCTCCAACGGTTCTGGAAATGTTGGTTTCAGCTCGTCTTCTTATCACCCATCATTTTCGGTATGTAGCCGAATATGTGCAAAATCCACAGCTCCAAAAGTGTTTTGCTTGAGCGGTCCTCAAGGCTGGCATGTGCCTCACAGAACATCGCCCTTACCTTTATAGTGTAGACAGTACATGACTGCAGATATGACTCGCTTGTACCCATTGCCGAGCATGAATAGTTTCATAATTACGTAAATAAATACACGCCACGGTTTGCCTGCAAAAGTTTCCGCCATTTATTTTATTTTCTTGAAAATTAGTGAAACACGTGAACAACGGTGGGAGCTTGTTCGTCTTCAAAGACCACAATTTTAGACTTCAAGCTCCTCTTAGACAGTTTCAAGGTGTATAATCCAATAACTCCTCCTCTTTCTGAGGAAACGTTGGACTTCATGGCTAAACTTCGTGATGCTGGAGCCGATGATGACCCGTCTTACCAGCTTCGGAAGCTTTCGACCAAAAGAGCTATTCAAAATGACATGCGAAACAGGATCTGCCAGGAGTTTCAAAATAAATCTCCGTCTAGCCTGTACCGAAATCTAAAGTCTGAAATTTGTGCCAAAAATTATGCTCGGTGACTGAGCGATCTAATTTCGGTGCAGACGACCTGAGCAAATATTTCACTTAATGAGGCAAAGTTACGAGATATGAAGTGGGTACCCAATTTAGACTTTCTGGACGAGTAGCTCTCAGAACAACTTTACCAAGAGTAAATACAGACAGTTTTATATAATTGTATAACAGTGGTTGACAGATATTAACACTTAAACCAACACAGCAGGCAGATGAACGCGTTTCGACAAAAATTGTCTTCTTCAGCATCTATGGTAGGAGGGATAAGGAACCCGTCATGACGGGTTCCTTATCCCTCCACCATAGATGCTGAAGAAGCATTTTTGTCAAACGCGTTCATCTGCCTGCTTGTTGGTTTAAGTGTTAATAACAGACAGTTTTGTACTTACAACAGTTACTTTCACAGAATACCATAAACTCGTTTTGTCGATGCCAAACGAGGGCTATCTCATAACAGGTGATATACCTTTCAAAACTTAAAAATCCGTTTCCCTATCACCGGATGCTTCATGCCGCGGATTCTGAAGTTCTAACTTTGTTTCAGAAACAGGTTTGTTAAAATGAAAGCCGGTGTTGGTTATTCCTCTGCATAAAAAGGAAACTCGTCCATCTCAGCTCATTTTAGACCAGTCACAATGATTCTGTCATTTCTAAATTATGAAAACAAACTAGCATTCAACCCATTGGCGGATCCAGGAGCAGCTGTTACATGACCCATGCATGTCACTGTGATGCCGTCAAGAAATGAGTTATGGCATGTTTAAAAAACATTCCAGGCAAATGTTAGATGGCGAGTCATTTTTACAGTGCGTGATATCTATGTTTATTTTTAGAGTTCTTAGCTTTTTACTTCCATATCTGTCGCCCGCTTACTGTTGTGTATTAACGAGGTGAAGTCACTGATTTTACCACTTCGGATGGCAAAGACCTACGAATAGCCCAAAATGTATGGAATGGTCTACTTCTGGGAATGCATATATTTGCATCCATATATTTATTCCTCAAAAAAAGAACGATCATTAAAAGTTTACAAACGTAGGCTACAAAGGCATGGCTTTTAATTTCCCTGTCAACAAAATATTTTCCAAATTATGAACTATGTGCAAATTTCACCACAAACTGAAGACCTGCAAAACAGCTCTAGCATTGTCAGTGTGATGCAGAAAATGAAAATATCCCGTTCTGTGTAACTTATATCCATTATGGTTCTGACTTCGAGTTTTCGTTATCGCGGACCCGCTCGGTTCTCATCCCAACAGGAGTTTTACTAATTTATCACGCGCATTGACGGGGCCGGGTACCCGCCCCCCTCTCGGGTTTTTCGGAGATAGCAGAAAAACGGCGGCGCGTAGCGCCACCGTACTTGGCATACCTTTTCCCTTATCATTTTTACAACTTCAGTCAAAATTTTAAGGTTAGATCATCTCAGTTCAGGTCACCAGTACAGGTCAAGTTACCCGACCTAAAAAAACGTTTAAGATAGCATAAGTCGGAGCAGGGTGAACTTATCCGATTGAAACTCATATCACATAATGGCCCCACCGAGTTCTCTAAAAATGTTCCAGTATTTTTTATATCGATGACCTAAGGTCAGGTACAAGGCATGACCTCTCCATTGGAAATACATGAGAAAAATGGTTTTTATGGAATAACTCAGTAACGGATGGTGATAAAACATTTATTTTAGCTGCATTAGACTCGCCTGGGCTTTGCGGTTCTAATGATATGCATTTTATATAATTTGAACCTGACCTGACCTCAGGTCAGGTCAAATCCTTGATTTGACCTAGCAAGGTCAAATTATATATTATTCGATTCGGCTTGCTGAGAGAATTCATATAGTTCAAATAGTTTTGCTCTATCTTTACTTGTTCAGATGTAATAACCGAAAAACTGAATTTACATGTTATCCCTATGACGGCATGTTTTGACCTATCGTGACCTTAACACGCGCATTGACGGGGGCGGGTACCCGCCCCCCCTCGGGTTTTTCGGAGATAGCAGAAAAAGGGCGGCGCGCAGCGCCGCCGTACTTGGTATACCTTTTCCCTCATCATTTTTGCAACTTCTGTGAAAATTTAAAGGATAGGTCATCTCAAGTCAGGTCACCAGTACAGGTCAAGTGACCCGACCTCAAAAAAAGTTTAAGACAGCATAAGTCGGAGCAGGGTGAACTTATCCAATTGAAACTCATATCACATAATGGGCTCACCAAGTTCTCTAAAATATGTTCCGGCATTTTCTATATCGATGACCTAAGGTCAGGTACGAAGCATGACCTCTCCATTGGTAATACATGGGAAATATGGTTTTTACTGAATAACTCAGTAACAGATGGTGATAGAGCGTTTATTTTAGCTTCGTTAGACTCGCCTTGGCTTTGCGGTTCTAATGATATGTGTTTTATATATGACCCTGACCTGACCTCAGGTCAGGTCAAATCTTGGATTTGACCTAGCAAGGTCAAATCATATATCATTCGATTCGGCTTGCTCCGAGGATTCATACAGTTCAAGTCGTTTGGCTCTATCTTTACTTGTTCAGATGTAATGGCCGAAAAACTTAATTTACATGTTATCCCTATGACGGCATGTGACGGCATGTTTTTGACCTCTGGTGACCTTAAATGTGACCTGACAAAAAAATGGTTCAAATATTTTCGATGGAGAAGCGGATGGGTTACCAACGCCGTTTACCGTTTTTTGCTACCTACCGTGGTTCTCGAGATCTTAGGGGGCGGGTACCCGCCCCCTCGTCAATCCGAAGGTGGCTCAGACCCCCGTCAATGCGCGTGTTAAATGTGACCTGATAAAAAAAATGGTTCAAATAGTTTCGATGGAGAAGTGGATGGGCAGCCCAACGCCGTTTACCGTTTTTCGCTACCTACCGTGGTTCTCGAGATCTTAGGGGCGGGTACCCGCCCCCGTCAATGCGAAGGTGGCTTAGACCCCCGTCAATGCGCGTGTTAATAACTTGGCAACCGTTTCCGACCTCTTGGGAAAGTGCATCGGAGGTAGAATTTCGGGAGCTAGAATGGGGGATATATATATATATATATATATATATATATATATATATATATATATATATACCAGGTGGCCCTTTTTCAGTGGCATATCAACCAAATCAATACAAAATACTAAAAAGAATCACTGCTACCAACAGAAGGCTGTTCCAAATGGGCTGTACCAGCTACTGGACAAATTGGCTGTAACAAACAGAAGGCTGCATCAGATAGAATCAGCCGCATGCGAGCAATGTAATGAGACAGCCAATAACACATATATTCTGGGGGTGCTCGAGGTTGCAAGTATTTTGGAGAATTTACAAAATTTATGAGTACCTCGGGGATCATTCCAGATATAGAAGATCTAAATAAATAAGATGTCATATTTGGGTTCGATCATTTCAAACTGGTCAGTCATGCTTTATTGATTGGTAAGTTAATGATAGAAATAGATAATTATCTACCGAACATTTTAATTCTTAAGCTATTGATCGATAAGGAATATGAGAAAATTATTCACAAAAATAGCGGCAAAGACAGTGTTTATGAGGATAAGGGAGTGGAGTGGAGCAGCGGGCAATACGTGCCGGCGATGGAGCGGACTAGAATCACTCGGCAGCTGATACCAGCTCATCCAGGAGATATAACTAATTATGATTGGGAAATAGGTTTTGCGTGGTCTTATGCATACCTATTTGATCTATGATAGTGTTTTGTGGCATATTGTGCGAAGGAACACCGGTAAACCAGAGTTATGATATTTCATCATGCTTCTGAACTGTCAAAGTGTTTTGCTCGACGCGGGCTTATGGTTGTCCATGTTGTAGATCTTAAATTATTTCTACGTGAGATGAGCTAGGCTGAACATATGCATGCTGGAGTTATTGGAAACATAAAAAGTATGGAAAAACCGTTCCGACCTACTGGGAACATTCATATCGAAAGCTTGATTGATTGGCTGCAACTTTAGCATCCTCATCATATCGAATACGAAGCTCGTAGTTTTCTTTCGCAGGTTTGGCTGTAAAAACACATATATTTTTCACGTTTCGTACATAAAATGTGCGATTCCGGATTATTCTCGTTTTGCGTAAAGAGGGTTTCGTTGTGCTACCTGGTGTATTACTAGTCCAAAGGCATTACAAGTACACGCCAGATACACGCTTATTCGAATGGTGAATATTCCACCACCGGAGATAGTACACCGACGGCTCTGTCGCTGATTGCCGCCGCCTTTGTCAACAGGGCGCCGTGTTTGACGCGGCGGCGCTGTTTGCAGGCGTGTGGCGGCCGCGATGAGGGTGCCGCCGCTGCTGGAGGCGGTGCTGCTGGTGCTGGTGGTGATAGCGGCGCTGGTGCCCATCACGTCCGCCCGCACCGGCCGCGTGCTGGCGCGGCGCGAAGACGGCAGTCCGCTGGTGACGCTGGTGCTGCACCAGCTGGACGAGACGCACCACCGCACCAACGCCTGCCCCGCCCGCCGACGCGGAGACGGAGACGTCAAGGTAATCAGGTGTGAGCCCACACTGTCATGGTAATGATAGGGCTATTTGTTTTCACACACCCGTGCATCCTGAGTGTTTGGGGACTGGAGCTAGGAATAAGAGGAAATGTCGTCAAACTGAGCGTCTCGTATCGTTCCGGTAGCAGGTTAAAGTACCTCTGATATGACTTCAGATGCGGCGGTCAGAAGCCGCAGATCACCGCAAATCTCGGCAAACAATTTCTTCAAGACGAATTCTTGCCTGATCTCCAGAAAAAATTGTAGGCAGCTTGTGTGTCAGTTTACTTTTGAGATCACAACAGGTCAAAGTATTTCTTTATATGTATGCAATTGACTTTTTAGGTATGCAATGTGATGTAGTTAACATTTACACGTTGTGTGCTATAATTACTGAATAGTTATATACATAAAAGATATAAGGAAGAACCCTCTCGCCAAGACCGGTTGAATGATTCGTCCTATGACCTCGTCAGGCCAAAGCCTAAAATTAGGGTCGGTGGATCGATCCCGCCCATAGGTAGGATTAGGCACCCCCCAGTCTAGTGAATTCCCCTTTTCCCCCGTCGCCATATAACCATTGTAGTTAGGCGAAGGTAAGCCTAAAAGCGAAAATTTATACATTTGAACTGACCTGACCTAAGGTCAGCTCAAGGTCCGCATATGTCATAATAAGATAATCACCAGATTCTGGTTCAGGCTTAACTATGCGGCTGGATTTGGCATTTTACGGAAATCTGGCCGGATCTTAGCTGACATTCAGCCGGATTTATCTGATTTTATAGAACATAGCACTCTAATATAGTTCAGCTTTAGTTTTAGAAAAGATATTGTTTCGATCGCAGTGACCTAGAGAAAGAAGGTATTGAGGTCTCATTTGTAATCCGAGGAACCCCACCTGTACCAGTCCCTAAGTGTTGCACATTTCAACGCACAACAATATGCAATACAAAGCTCCACTCTCGAATGCTTTACTTTTGTAAATCATTTGGGAGACAGTTTCACATGTCAACTCCCCCCCAAAAAATTATCAGTATTGTGGCTGATGTGACGAGCCGCGAATTCAGACAACAGCCGTTCAGCATAGAAAAAATGTACCAGTGCTGCTTCTGATTAACCTTCATTTCAAGACTGACACACTAAACAAAAACACCACGTTCGCCATACGTTATGGTGGACGGAGCAGCAAGGTTGGTGTAATAAGTGCTCCCGATGGAAGAGTTTCATGTAAATTTGTATATAATATACCAAAAACGTCTTCCAAAGAGGAAACGATGAGTTTGCACTACATACTTTTTAATATTAAATCAGTCGTTATCCCTCCCTCCCTCCCTCCCCACTAGGAGGCAATAACACCTAAGGACTAACACTTACAAACCGGCCAAATCTGGCCATTTTTAGATATAAATTCGGGCAAATGTGGTTCCGCCCAGATTTTAAAAAGTAGAGTGTGGTGTAGGTCTAGTCATAATGCATACCATTAGAATTGCAGCGACGAAATTTATTTGCGAAGTTATCGAACTGAAACTAATTTTTCCATGCAGTTCCAACGGAGAGATCAAAATCCTGGTCTAATTAGAGGTCATCGATATAAGAAATAAATTTACCTACAAAATTAACACGCTGGCCTTATTAAGTGCTCGGAGTCTCAAGCCAATCGATTAAAACTGCTCTTACTGCAGCACTTCTAAACATGTTTGAGGTTAGGTCACTTGACCTGAACTGGTGACCTGCCATCGACAAAGATTTTCCAAAACTGAAAGAAAAAATGTTTGGGCTAGTTGTAAGCATCCTTCCTCCTCCCCGTACTGGCGCGTGTTAAGACACACAGTGGAGAGGGGTATGGCATCAATGTGCGGTGGAGAGGGGTCCTAATGTGCCCCCTCTGATATCTATAAGACCAAGAAGGTTAGAAAAACCGTTTGGCTGTATGTAAAGGCGATGGTGATCTACATTATAGCCAAGTTTCATTTAACTAGGCCAATATTTAGGCCAACGAGGTCATGAAGGTCAAATTTGGACCGTGCTGGAGGCGTAGTGGGAAATGCCGCGATTATGCGGAACAAAGCCTATTAAGCACTAAAAGCAGACTAAGATCATAGAGGGAAGGTCCCATACAATTTTTTGTGAAATTTTGAGGTCAAGTTCATCCACGGTCACTGACCTGTGACGTAGCAATGCGACATATTCTCAATAATGCGCAATATAACTGACACTATATTAGCCCTTGAGCGGGAAATGAGACCTTGAGTCCAGTGACCTTGACCCTGACAATCAATAGTCTTAACTATCAAGGCATACTATAACACGCGCAGCGGAGGGGGTCCTAAAATGACCCCCCTGAGATCCCGGAAAGCAAGATTTGGAAAAACGCCCGTCTTGAGCATTTATGGGGGCGATGGTGACCTACCTTATGGCAAAGTCCATTGACCTACGTCAATATCTTCAAGGTCAGATGAGGCCGTGAAGGTCATGTCTGGGCCGTGCTGAAGACCTATTGGAAAATGCCGTTATTATGCAGGAAAAAGCCGGAAATACACAAAAAGCGTGCTAATATCATAAAGGGAAGGTCCCACACAATTTTCTCTGAAATTTGAGGTAAGGTCATTCAAGGGCAATGACTTATAACGTAACAAAATTAAATATTAATATTAAGTACAATATAATTGGCACTATAGCAGCCTTTAGGTGGGAAATGAGAATTCATCCTTTAAAAAAGACATTTAACCTTTACCTGTCCCTTCACCTTGAGTATCATTACCTATGAAGTCATAGGATAGCATAAGTCATACTGAATAATTCCATCTGTCCTTAATAATGGGGTCAAAGACCTTGGCCTGTGACTTTTGACCTACACTTTAACCTTTATGTGGGTTGACCTTGAAACATAACCTGATGATATGATGTAATGACGTCACCTCTCGGTCTACAATGCAGACGAACTGGTGCGATCACGTGATTGCTACGGTCACAAAATATAGGTCTGACTTTGAAAGCCTATAAGTAAAAAATTGTCGGCCGGTTTCGAAAATTGCTTCACCAGTAGACCTGCTCATGAATTCTCTGAATTTGGGCCAGTAGCGTTTCCAGTGGCGAACGGTTCTCCGGTCACCTCTGAAAAATAGATAGGGGCAGTTTAGGACCCCCCCCACTGCGCGTGATAACATATATCATACTGTATAGTGTCATCTGACCGGAACAGAGGGTTTAATGACCTTGACCTGTGGCCATGACCTTGACCTTCATGTGGGGCAGCCTTGAAATACAATCCCGATTAACCCGCGCCCCGGTGGGCCTCCGAGCCACCTTTTTAGGGGATGTTTTAGGGGGATGAGTGGAGGGTACTTTAGCAACTTTTTAGGCTCAACCCTTCCACACGTCTCCGATCAGAAATAATTTTCCAATCAACGTTAGGGCGGTTGTGGGTACCATTGATATGCGAGCTCTGTGACCAGGATTGCCCTCCTTTTACTTTTTCCCCAAGCACGAAACTCAAAAATTGTTCCAATGGCCCTACCTCCTACTACTACCACCCTCTGTCCTACTTTCAGATCAATTTTAGTGCCTAAAAGTGGGCAAGGTTCATCCACTACATCAATACAAGTATTTGCACTCGTTACGAACACTTCTACACATACGGTGACTTTTCAAGCGCCGTCGTAATGGACGTGAAGTCGTGGAGATTATGAAAGGAAACGGTAAGGATTAGGATGGATGAGGGTAAGGGAAGGTAAGATACTACCCTATTTGTGTTCATGGCTGTGACTGTAGCTGTAGCTTCTTAGGAACCTTTGCAGAGTCATTTATGGAAGTGTTAGTTTCTGAGTACCTTGTGTTGGTTGTCTGGGAATCATAATTCTATCCGGAATAAATGTCTCCCCAAGTCTAGCCTGCACTGGCTCTCCATTTGCATATGCCAGGCTTGGAAAGGTTGCAAGACACTTAAGACATATTCTGTGAAGAACGGGCCATCAATTCAAATCTCAGGGCGTTTAACAGGGCTGCAGAGTCCCAGATCAACGCTGAATTTTCCAACAACTTCCATGTGAGTCTTGTGCGCCATAAATTGCCGCCCTGGTAGCTCAGTTGGAAGAGCGTTGGGCTCCGGCCCGCTGCTCAGAAACATGCAGTGGCAGGGCATGTCCAGGCTTGGGATCGGTTCCCCTGAGACGCTCCGGCGCTCAATAGTTTACCCGACGTAGGTCGACTGTCAAATGAGTGGTGAGAGGGTGACCTGAGCGGGGCAGCCGTCACTGTTCTTTAAGGGACGTTAAACTTTGGCTTCTAAATTAACCCTTCATTGTGGGAGCTGCTGGTTCGGATACTGGAGTCGGGGTCTCCGTGACAAATCCCTTGATGACTTTAAGGGGACTCCGACTCCATCAACCGTCCTGGGAGCTACTTGGACAAAATTTGTAAAAAAAATAATAAGTGAATACTCAGACCTCTATCGCAAGGAGCACTATACTAGTGGGGTTTCAAACAAGTGATCAGCGGATGCTTCAGCCTCCGTGATATGTTCATCCCATATGTGGGACTCAGCCAGAGACAGAACCTATAGGTTCCGTCTCGTCCTCGTCCACGACATTTCAGCACAGGCCTTACATCCTCATATCTCAAATTTTCTTTAAACTTGAATGGGGTTATCGGTGGCGCACAACACATCTATGCCATTTTTATGTCTCTGGGTGAAGCGGTTCAAGAGTTATAGCCTCCGGCAATTTCATGTCTTGCTCGCGCAGCAATTTCTTCTACGGCGATTTCATCCAATGAAAATACTCATAAGGGGATACAATTATATACCAAAATGTTTGCAATCAGCCCATCAATACAATAGCAGCATCGCTGAAATCTTTTATTTTACTGTAGCAAATTTGTAGCTATTCGAATAACTTAAGTAGTTTTGAAAATGTATTTTCAGCGTGGATTTGAAATCTGGAAATAGCATGTAAGAGAACACATTCCAAGGTATCGAGATAAAAACCGTGGGCATATGCTCCTAAGTATGTAAAAAATAGCAGAATTTATCACAGGTATGCATCGTTGGCGCACCCCGCGCGGAACGCTGTGCACGCTCGCCTGTTCCTAAACCCAAGGCGCCGTGAAATTTAAATCCAGACAATTGTTTATAGAAAAGGGGGTAAGCATTGACAAAATACCTGAGTAAATAAACAACAAAGAAGTGTCGTGGAATCAAGTAAGTTTCTTATTTGGCGTGGTATCTAAAACAATCAAGCGTTACACACTCCTGTTTACTCTTCTTCAGCATGATGAACTAAGAGAACACTGTATACTGCCCCAGTACACAGCTTTCTAGGTACTGTCGAAATTATTTAACCAAATTTGTACTTAAATAATTTCCGGCGCCTCCCATTGAGGCCCCTGAAGCCAATTTCATAAACATCGTAGTATAAGAATAGATGGGTGGGGGGGCCTTCTTTCAAATGCATTTGCCTATTACCGTCCACGATCGCTCCGGACTTATCGAGCCGCGCGGCTGTCGCTGGTTGACGCACGGCTGCCGCTGGTTGACGCACGACTGCCGCTGGTTGATGCACGGCTGCCGCTGGTTGACGACGACTGCCGCTGGTTGATGCACGGCTGCCGCTGGTTCGCACGGCTGCCGCTGGTTGCGCAAGGCTGCCGCTGGTTGACGCACGGCTGTCGCTGGTTGACGCTGGCTGCCGCTGGTTCACGCACGGCTGCCGCTGGTTGACGCATGGCTGCCGCTGGTTGACGCACGGCTGCCGCTGGTTGACGCACGGCTGTCGCTGGTTCACGCACGGCTGCCGCTGGTTGACGCATGGCTGCCGCTGGTTGACGCACGGCTGTCGCTGGTTGACGCACGGCTGTCGCTGGTTGACGCACGGCTGCCGCTGGTTGACGCACGGCTGCCGCTGGTTGACGCACGGCTGCCGCTGGTTGACGCAAGGCTGCCGCTGGTTAACGCACGGCTGTCGCTGGTTGATGCATGGCTGCCGCTGGTTGACGCACGGCTGCCGCGCCGCATCCCGTCAAAAATGTGCAAGTGTGGGGCGGCCCTTACGAACAACAATAATTACAATCTGTTAAGTAATTGTATGTAACTGAAGAACTTTACAACTGATTATTTCGACAGTGCCCTAGCTAATCCCGAATGCAGTCATTTTCTCACTCTGCAGAAGTGAGGCATTTTGATCTCCACTTTACGTCATCATGCGGCGCCTAATGCTTTTAAAACGGCAGCTTATGCGCAGTGTTCAAACAGACGTAAGAAAAACATTCAGATTGATAAAACAATAACCTAATTTACTTACTGGTTGTACGTCTCTTCCTGTCTCGAGATTAAGACAGTAATTTCAAGCATTTATCCCAAAACGTTATTTAGTCAACGCTTTCCTTTTCTCCATCAGCGACCATCTTCAGGTCAAGGTCACGGTGTCTGAGACATAGGAAGAGTCAACCGTGCCTTGCGCACCACAGGGCGCCTGTCTGAAGTTTGATGTTTGCGATCATTTGCCAGAAGTCTGTATTTCTATCAGTTTCGTCCTTCGTCGGGCTCAGACATAAAGTTTGCATGAATCGTTGTATCAATTCCTTTTATCTGAGTAGATAATGAGATGACAATTACTACACACAAATGTATAGCTCTATAAAACTGTCAGGAAACTTTTTAGCCCTTTCTAAACAAAATGCAAGGGCGTTATTTCTTCGACTGTATTCGGGTCAATTTATGATTTTGGTTAGCTTGCCGCAACAGCTACACATTTATTAGTTTGTTACAGGAAGGGATTTAACAGGAGGGACAAAGCGATGGTCAACTTTTTATTAACCTTCGCCCGGGTGGGGGTCTTTTTAGACCACCCTCGGGTTTTTCGAAGTGACCAAAAACGGCGGCGCGCAGGCGCCAAACTTGGTCTAGCTGTTCCTTCATCATTTTTACATCTTTCCTGAAAATTTTGGCTCAAGGTCATATCAGGTCAGGTCACCAGGCCAGGTGAAGTGACCTCACCTCAAAAATACTTAGGACCGCATAACTAAAAGAAGGGTTAATCGATCTAGTTGAAACTCATACCACATATTGGCCCCACCAGGAGCTACAACATTTGTTCCGGGATTTTGATATTGGTGACCTAAGGTCATGTGCAGAGCATGACCTACCCATTGTCAATACATGGGGAAAATCACGAAATGAGCTTTCTCAGTAAGTATGGATGGAATCAACTTCAAACATCGGTTGCGACTTGCTTTTAGCCCATTTCTGAAGCTGATGTCAAAATTTTGACTTGTGACCTTTAAAAGGTCACCTTAGGTCAAATAAGCATTTTTGTGTTTTCCTCTATAAAATTTGAACAAACTAAGATAGAGCTTTTATTTTGTCACCAAAGTGTTTGTATAGTCACTGGAAGTCAAATGATATACATCATGACTATACCAGGTTAAGTTGGGTCAGACCGTTGACCTGGGTCAGGTCAAATTATTAAATTTGACCTGACATAGCAATATCATATATCATTCCATTCGTATTGACGAGAGGATTGCAATGGTGCATAAATCATGGCTGTATCTTGTTTGATTTGGAAGCTATTAGCGAAAAAGTAAACGCCCTTATGCATGGGTGGCTATGGACATTCTCAAGAATATGCCCAATATTTAGTGACCTGTAGCTCCCTAGGCTTTGACCTGACACGAAAATGAATGCCACTGTAATGAAAGCGCATCTCAAGAGCTTTCGAATGGTGTTAGAAAAATGTTTCTAGCTATCATGGTTTCTGAGATATATCAGGTTTTCGTAGTACACCTCATATTAGTGATTTTGACCTATTTTGACCTCTGGTGACCTTGATATTGACCTGACAAGAAAAATGACCGAAGTATTTTCTATATCATTTTCGAAGAGCTTTCGATTGCCGTTTTGGCTTTTTCTAGCTCTCTTAGTTTTTGAGATCGTAGGGGGTCTTTTTAGCCCCCTCCACCAGGGCGAAGGTGGCTCGTACCCGCCACCGGGGCAAGGGTTAAGCACACAGATGTTCCCTTTTTCCGTGTCGGGTGCCAACTAATCCACGATTTTACGAGGGAAAGGTGGCTGCCATTCAGGGGTGCCGCTTCTTGAGTCAAAAAGGGTTGCCACAATTCGAATGGGCAACCTTATATTTCAGCGAGCTGTTTTGTCCGAAAATGTTCCACGTCCCGCTTCACATCTTGTTTCTTTATTGATGGTAAGACCTATTTGTACTTTTGATCACTAGCTGGGCATCGTTTTCCCAAAGCTGCCATGGGCCATGGGCCAAAGGTTGGAGACGGCGTCGTTACGTTCACGCCATCGACGTAAGAGCGCCATCATTTCAACTACCGCGGGGGAGGGTAGGGGTTGCTTCTCGCCGAGCCAAAGGCCCATGGCAAATTCAGATGGTGCCTGTGTTAACACGCGCATTGACGGGGGTGGGTATCCCGCCCCCCTCGGGTTTTTCGGAGATATCATGAAAACGGCGGCGCTACGCGCCGCCGTACTTGGCATACCTTGTCCCTCATCATTTTTACAACTTGTGAAAATTTTAAGGTTAGGTCATCTCAGGTCAGGTCACCAGTACAGGTCAAGTGACCTGACCTCAAAAAAAGTTTAAGATAATATAAGTCGGAGCAGGATGAACTTATCCGATTGAAACTCATAGCACATAATGGGCCCACCGAGTTCCCTAAAACATGTTCCGGTATTTTCGATATCGATGACCTGAGGTCAGGTACGAGGTATGACCTCTCCATTGGAAATACATGGGAAAAAATGGTTTTTATTGTATAACTCAGCAACGGATAGTGATAGAGCGTTTATTTTAGCTTCATTAGACTCGCCTTGGCTTTGCGGTTCTAATGATATGCATTTTATATCATTTGACCCTGACACGACCTCAGGTCAGGTCAAATCCTTGATTTGACCTAGCAAGGTCAAATTATATATCATTCGATTTCGCTTGCTGCGAGGATTCATATAGTTCAAGCCGTTTTGCTCTATCTTTATTTGTTCAAATGTAACGGCCGAAAAACTTAATTTACATGTTATCCCTATTACGGCATGTTTTGACCTCTTGTGACCTTAAATGTGACCTGGCAAAAAATGGTCCAAATATTTTCGATGGAGAAGTGGATGGCCTACCCAACACCGTTTACCGTTTTTCGCTACCTAACGTGGTTCTCGAGATCTTAGGGGGCGGGTACCCGCCCACCCTCGTCAAAGCGAAGGTGGCTCAGACCCCCGTCAATGCGCGTGTTAAATTTAGTTGGCCGCCTGGAGTTCAAGTTGGCCTGAAGCTGACCATCCTCCATTTCTTTTAATAAATTTTGTTCGAGTTATTCCTAGTAAGGCTGCTGGAGTCGGAGTGTCACTAAAGTCATCAAGGGACTTGTCACGGGACCCCGCCCCACCACCCGAACGAGCAACTCCTCAATGGAGGGTTAATTTAGAAGCCAAGTTTAACGTCCCACAAAGCACAGGGACGGCCGCCCCGCTAAGGTCACCCCTCACCAGTCAGTTGCCAGCCGACCTGTACGTCGGGTAAACTATTGAGCGCCGGGCGTCTCAGGGGAACCGATCCCAAGCCTGGACATGCCTGCCACTGCATGCTTGAGCAGCGGGCCGGAGCCCAACGCTCTACAACTGAGCACCGGGGGGGGGCATTGATCTCCGTCACCCGGAATCTATGTAAAGATTCAGTAGGACAAGATAGATTTCGTGTTGCCGACGCGGCACGCAGCCTGCAGGTATAGGAGATTGTTGCAGACAAGCTGACTTCAGACTTTATAAGACCTCCGCTCAGAAAAATATGAAAATAAGAATACTAGAGGGGCATTCCAGGACAAAACGACCAAAAATATTTCAATTTGACACCACCATGTCTAGAAAAATCTGGAACTTTGTCTCCGGGGTAGTTTTGTGCCAGAAACACGCCTGTGAGAATCTCAGCTCCCTCCGACCAACGTTGACCGAGTTATAGCCCGAGGCATTTTCGGTAGGTCACCTTGTAGACACATATTTGATGCTTCATAACACAAAAATTCATTGCCTGATCAACCAGTTTGGTATATCATTGAACTCGTCTTGAACCATACATTATTTTGAAAAAAGAAATTTTAACATTTCAACAATTTTTACTTCTAATTCGTTTGACCTTTTCTTTTGTGACCTAGCTTCACCTGTTGGCAGTTGAAATTGACCTATTAGACACCTCAAAAAGTTTGCTTCATAAATTATATTTTGATAAAATTTTTAAAAAAATGTGTTCTTTCTATAAGTTCCAAATTTTTTGCACCTAGGATAGGTATGCAGACGGTTTTTGACCACTGCAGTAGTACGGCCTTATGTTTAACACCGCAAACAAAGCGATTGTTTTTGGAATCGGTTGCTTTTTAATGATATTGCATTGTCTTTACGAAATTTGCATCGGGCAAGTGCCAGAGTTAATGAAAATTAACACGCGCCCTTACGAGGGAGTGGGCAACCGGCCTCCTCAGGTTTCCACAGATAGAAATAAACGCTATCGCCCAGCTCCACCGTACTTCATCTGCCTCTAACTCGCCATTTTTGCAACTTCTGGAAAAATAATTAAGGTAAACTGGCAGGTGGTAGGTACCGAAAATACCGTAGGTCAGCTGGCAACTGACTGGTGAGAGGGTGACCTGAGGTAGGCGGCCGTCCTTATGCTTTGTAGGACGTTCAACTTTGGTTCCTTAATTAACCCTTCATCGTGGGAGTTGCTCGTTTGGGTGGTGGGGTCGGGGTCTGCGTGAAACGTTCCTTGATGACTCTAGTGAGACTCCGACTCCTAAAACTGAACTGGCAACAACTTGGACAAGATTTATGATAAAGAAAAATAACAGCTCTTAAAAGTGATAGAAAAAGGGTCACTGTTTCGAAGGAGACGGGCAAAGGAACTTATTAGTAAAGAGTTATTTAGTCTTGCACCCTTAAACAAAACTTTACAAAGATGTCGTGAATTTATCAATAATTGAAATAAGTATAACTTATCCTGTAAGCACCACTAACTCATACAATTACGACGTTCCCTGAGATGGAAAAAATAGTATCGATACAAGGTGACCCAGTGAAGCACAGCATACGTTTGAGAGGATTCATACAATTTAAAAAACGTGTCTGAAAGGCTTTCATTCCTAGGGGCAATTTGAATCTGCTCATATTTGCAAAAAAATGTTCTGAAATCATAACGCATTCGGCTTGGTCACTTGAACAAGTTGCCTCGCATGATGTTTTTAAAAAGTTATCATTTTATAGCCGACACGGATCCCAGTTCAAACTTCACTTCAAAAGGCTTTTGAATTTTGTTTTTTAATGATTAGGGGTGGGCAAATTTGAAACAATATCGAGAGCCACTACGTGAAAATAAATAGCAAAATGTATTATGTGTTTAGCCCTCTCACAGGCCGGTTGAACTGCATTGGACCAAGAAAGAGTGCTTGAAATGAAAAAAAGCTAACATTCAATGGATGTTTTACCACTTTTACCAATGTTTCCACTTTCCAATGGAGGTGGTCGGGCACCCACAAATAGATATAATTCCACACTCCTGGTGCCTTGTATCATCATTGAAGAATAAGGGAATACACTGAAATGACTTCAACACTGGCACTGACTTTGTCCTGCACAAACACTTTCATTCACCTGCATTGATGGCCGTCAGATCACTCACTACTTAAGCCAAATGATTTATACCAGTATATTTAATATTACCTTTGTATTAGACATTCGCCATGACTAAATTTTCGGTTATGCACACAGCACTCAGAAAAGAAAGTCTACTTGCACAGCACGACACTGTTTGGTTCGAACATAGGTATACGAAACCCGAACCTCTCTTCCTTTGTTTGTAGATATTTCATGAACAGTGATGGATATCTTATTTACCGCTGGTATTCTATGAACCTTTTCATTCATTTTTCTATAATTGCATTAGTGGATAGACTTTAGAGCTGTCTGGCAACACTGGCTATGCTTGATTGTGGAATGTGCAAGAACTTAATCGTGCTGAAAAATGTATGCGTAAGAAAAGCATGCGTGCCATTGGCATCACGTATTTGATCTTTCACTGGACTTTTTCGACCACCGTGATATGTTGCCGGTTTGGCCGTGCTCTCGATATAGTCGCAGGCGCCCTTGGATGTGGGACGTAGTGAAAACGCTTCATTTTCATAATTGAATTTTGTTTCGATGTAACTTTTGCACTGGAATTAAAGCTTTGCATTGTTTAAAATCGAGTGCATGGCGCCAAAATTTGACGAAGTTAATATTGTTACATTACGCAGCACAGCTCTCCGTCAGGAGATGTACATTCTTCGGTCATTTCTCTCGCTTTTATGCACCAGGCATAAGTTCTAAAAAAACACGTGCTTTCGAAGCTTTTACGAGAGAAGAGCTTTCGATTGCAGTTTTGCGCTTTTTCTAGCGCTCTTACTTTTTGAGATTGTGGGGGGTCTTTTTAGCCCCCACCAGGGCGATGGTGGCTCGTACCCGCCATCGGGGCAAGGGTTAATTGGTATCGGTCAATCTAGCCGAATAATGTTATGTACACGTGCGTTCCTGGCTAAGAATAGCCACATGTATGTTATGCAGCGGCCTGGTGTAGTAAAATAAATAAATGAATACATCATTCTATTCGCCCTGACGAGAGAAAGCGAATTTTGTCTACAAAATGATTCTAACTCAACTCTGCCAGATGCTAGAGCCCAAAAACTTTGCTCAAAATGCCAACTTCTTTGACCTGCCATGTTATCAATACTGACCTGAGCCAAAAGGTAGCTGATATAGTTATTCATGAATTTGTATGGGCTATCCAACAGAGCTTGCGTTTTTTCGCTATCCCGCATAGGGACCGAGTTCGAGGGGGGATGGGATGTTCAAACACCCACACCAGGGCAAAGGTGGCTTGGAGGCCCACCGGAGCGCGGGTTAAATGGAACCTTCGGCGCCCATTTCTGGCTGAGAAGCGAACCGTACCTAGGGATTTTTTCTTGAAGGAGCAAAGATCATGACCCTAGAAGGCATTCCGCATTTTCTACTAATGGTATTTCGTTCTCAATATTTTTCAAGGAAAATATATTGTCCCTCACATCGAGGCAAAGCCAGTTCCACATTTGGTAACAGATGTTCCGGTCGAGCGCTTCAAACGGCTGACGTTTCGAGGTGCCCTCTCCCCCGTGGGAGGTCTTAAAATTTAGAAATTTGGAAAATGTTGTCATTTGAATGTGTTGCAATTTTCGGTATCATCCTACCAAAGTGCACCCTAAACGCCCTTGAAACAGAACTTAAAAGATTTCCAAAAAGGGTGACCCTCATGGAGACCTGACCAAAGAAAAAAGTAGCTTGTGGTCACTTATGTCATGACATTATCAATGAAAACTTTGGTTTCAAATCAGCATCAATCAATTGGTACTACGAGGTGAAAATACGAGGTAAACATTCAATTATCTGCCAGATTTGCGGCCCAGACACCTAATCCAATATCCTTGTTTTTTATTTGCATTGCATGATGTTAACTTGCTTCATACGTAATACCAATACGTGACGTTTGACAGCTTAAGATGAGATCTCATGCTCTAAAGCTTGCAAAGCAATCATAAACTTTCTGATTTCTTTACATATTTTAAGACGTATTTTTATATAAAATGAGACATAAAACGGGTACAAATGACAGCTGAAATTTCGTGTTTCTATCGAGGGTAGATGTGTCGTACCCGCTGTTTCAGATCCAAACCTGTAGCTCAGTCGGTAGAGCGGACTAAATTACCTCACTTTTGTCCTGACGGGAATCGCTCGTCCTAGCAGGGGTTTCGAGGTGTCTGGGACAAGGCCACTGGCAATTTTACTGGTATACCGACCCCAACAGCCAATAGCGAGATAGAACTGCACAAAAATGTGAAAGAGAAATGTTCCAAGGGTTGGCTTGTAAAAGTTGCAAGCAGAGGCCGGTTTAGTGCAATAAAAACGCTTCAAACAAACCTATCGGATCGGGCTGAGCAAACACAGCGGTGCAGTGCAGAGCATAAACACAGGGAAATAATCGTAACCGTACAGCGAAACCGAATTCAGGATAGCTGTGCGTCATGATGCGCCAGGGGGAGCGAGGGGGCACCTGTCCCACTCGATCAGGGCCCTCGGCGCCCCCTCAAGTGGTTGCACCGCCCTCTGAAAGGCCAATGGTACCCCCTCCCGCCCTAAAATGTCACGTCCAAATCCCCCACCATCCTGGATGCGAGTATTGGCGGCTCCGCAATAGGATTTTTCGTCCATCTAATAGGTTTTCCAGCCAAAAGTGGCAACCCTCTTGCCCTGGGCGCGCTCCCAGCCATGTACCCCCACCCCCATAATCGAAAATCCTGGATCTTTCTATCTTGTGCGGTATGCATGCGTTGGATATTAGCCATATCTAATTTCCGGTTCCACTACGAGATCTATGTGCGTACAGATCAAAGCCCTTGATCCTATAGGTGGTGGTAAAACCTGAGAATATCACAATGTCATCGCAGAAAAGCGCCACGTCACTGTTTGCGTGAGTGATTTTGCTGAAGAGCTCATCAGCGCTTCTCGGTTTGGGCTCCAGTAGAGGGTTCTCCTTGTTGAGCAAGACGTCGCTTTCGAGACAGCATGTGTGTTGTTTGTGTTGGCAGGGGCGTCGCCACGGAATTTCACTGGGGCAATCCCGGACTGGGAATGACCGGGGGAGACGAGTTCTGAGAATTTCGGCTGCATATGATAACATATGACGTATGGCACTAGTGACGGTGCACTTCACCAGCACATTTACGTAGATTCACACAAGAAACGAAGAAAATTCTATAAAATTCAAGATCAAGTTTTGGAGGGGGCATCCCTGAATCACGAGTACAGGATGCCCCCTCCCCCACTTTCGAGGGGCATGTGCATTGGTAAAACTGGAATGTTGTGAATGACATTCCATTATACCTGGATTTGGCACGGTCTTTCCCGTAAGGGGCTGAATTTAGCGGACGACAATCCCTTCTGTAAATTACCACGGGCTCCGAGGCGTGAAATTGAGCGAACAAATGGTTCAAGAAATGGCATTTCGCAGCTGAATCTCGAAGTTGCCATTAACCCTGTTTCCGGCAGGAGGCGGATTCGGACCACCCCTGATGTTTTGCGATGGCGATAGGCTTCTGAAACTTTTTGAGTTTTCCTAAAACTAAAATGGGCAGATTCGCGAAACATTTTACGATTATGCATTTCGATGGGGCTATGGCTCTGTATTTAGGGAATCCAACCGCGTAGTAGCGTGCACGGTTTGATTTTAAAACAAAACCGTTTCTAACAATATTGAGAGCAGTTAGAATGTTTAAATATTATGACTCATACATCAGTTGATAGTTAATTTCCATTTTTATATAATATTTTGACGGGGGCGGTTACAGCAACTCAAAGTGGAAGATTTCTAATGTAGTTAGATTGTATTCTTGCAGAGTGAAAGGACTGTTTGCAGGGCAGCCGGGAGGAAAAAGTGGTCATACAATCAGAGTTGTGCGACTCGCTAGTCTCAGAGTCGGAGTTTAACTCAAATTCCGACTCATTCGACTCTGAAATGAGTTGAGTTGAGTCGAAAAAAATTTGATAAGTGAGTTGAACTGAGTCGGTTCACAACACGTCAATGAGTTGAGTTGAGTTGTGAAGACAGCGAGTCAAATGAGTTGACGAAAAAAGTTGGCTCAACAGGTAAACATGATGTCAAGTAAAAGCGTTTGAATTTGCCTACCTTTTGCAAACCTCCTTTAACCTCCTTTAACCTCCTTTAAATACCTTTTCCCTCCCGAATTTCAATTGTTTAAATCAAAGCTTCAATTTGTTTCAATGTATCAATAATTATATGGTTCAATCGCTTATTCTAAAGGCACAGTCGGTCTGAAGAAATCCCTACGCACAAATAATACATATACTGAAAACTTTAACAGGTTGCCATCACTAGCCTTGTCTTAAACATTTGAAGTGGTGGAATGCACCACAAAATACATTTCAAATCTCTCAAAAACTTCTCATCTTCAATATTTAACATTACTTCTTTACTTCAACCACTCCAACAACACGAGTCGTAGTCGCTGATTGTTTTCGTCAGTGGTCGTCGTCTGAGAATAGTGTGTGCACTATTGCTGTCTTTGAAGAACAAATTCAATCGAGTATAGGTTCAAGCTTTACCAGCCTCAAGGCAAAAAGTGTAAACATCACGTGATAATTCATAAAGCCATAAAAAATTTGTATACCTACATGTTATATATTTTCTTTTGTCCTAAATGCGCCGTCTGCAGCCGCTCTTTTCATTTTGCCTATTAAAAGCAGATACTGCTATTAGCATAGAAAAATTGGACCCCTGATTGGACGGAAATGTTGAGACGTCTTCATCCCAATAATCAGAGGAATTATTTCATGCTACTGGATTTGTCCGATCAGAGACCCTCGCCTGGCGTCCGTGTTTTATTTAGAAAGCTATACATTATAAATGTTGTATGAAATCGTGCTCCAATTTTGAAGAGCGATAGGTATGTACTGCTTTGGAGGTTTTCAAGCCAAAAATTGGATTGGTTTTAAAATATGAAAATATATGGTAACCTTCTTCTTAGGGTTTGCGGTAGTTCTTAGAATTAGCAATTGCAACTAGATACTACAGTAATTATTGCTAACTTCTGATTAGACTCATGGCATAGCAATGCTTAATTTACAAAAATTACCTAGCATCGTTCCTTAACAGAAAAATAACACCTATACCATCCCTAAAAATACAGTTTATATCACGCTTTTTGGCTTGGATCTTTTTGATAGTATGGAGGTAAAATTTTTGCCTGTGTTGGTGTAACCTTAGCCCTTTAGGTTCCTTTACATTTCATTTACCTAGTTTAATATGCAATGCTCATTTCAGAAATAATTGAACATGTGGTAGCTTTTTTGGGCAGTGACAGTCTGGAGGAATTAAAAAAGTTATTAAAAGTTATTAGTGGTTGCTGGCTAATTGTTAACCAATGTTTGAATGCCACAATCAATTTTGCTTCTATTACTCTTCCGCTTTGTGTCAGACTTTCTGAACAGCTTGTTTTTGCTGCTTTATTGATTTATTTGTTAGATTTTTATCTATATATTCATTATTTATTTATTTTATTTTGAAAACGAGTCGAAGTTTGAGTTGAGTTGAGCCGAGAGTTGAGTCAGAGTTGAGTCGGATGAATTTAGTCTTGAGCCGGAGTTGAGTCGACTAACTGAACTCTTGATCATGAGTTGAGTCGGAGTTGAGTCAACCGCTCTCAGCAAAAAAAAATCTGAAACGCACAACTCTGCATACCATACCCCCAACTCTGTATTCTAAAATCATAAGATGTCACGGAAGTTCTTTAGGTAGGTATTGTAATTAAGGAGGTTCCACGCATGTGCAAGGGTATTTTAGTATACGGAGTGCCATGAATGCGAAAAACATCTGGACACGCATTTAGTCCCAAGACCAGATACAGAAAACTTCATTCATAAGCGGATCAAGGAACAAGATCGTCAGACTCCCTCCTGGGGTTTGTCATGTGCGGATGAAGGTTCGACAATAGACGAAGTACCAATACCTTAGAAACAGATGTACATTCATTGTAGATACATGTCCCTTAGGCATTGGCCATATCCACCTTGCACCATGATTTTACTTTCCTGCATCCGCCTTCGATGAGTTTTGGTCATTGTATTAGTTATCTTTTATTATACATTTGTTTTCCAAGCCGTTGTAAGTTCAGCTATTGGAGTCGGAGTCTCACTAAAGGCATCAAGGGACTTGGAGACCCCGACCCCACCACCCGAACGAGCAACTTCCTCAATGGAGGGTTAATTTAGAAGCCAAAGTTTAACATCCCACAAAGCACAGGGACGGCCGCCCCGCTCAGGTCACCCTCTCACCAGTCAGTTGCCAGCCGACCTGTACGTCGGGTAAACTATTGAGCGCCGGAGCGTCTCAGGGGAACCGATCCCAAGCCTGGACATGCACTGCCACTGCATGCTTCTGAGCAGCGGGCCGGAGCCCAACGCTCTACCAACTGAGCTACCGGGGCGGCTTTTATATTTCTGGTCCTAGAACTACCACTTGAATTTTGGACTTTCACATAACTGAAAAGTATTATCCTTTCGCATAAAAATGTCAAATCTTGGGAGTGTGGAGAAAATAAAAAATCAGAGCCAAGAAAAATACAGAATAGAACACAGCAAGAACATGTATATTATACATACTCCTAACAATTCTAAAATTTGTTGTATTCTTATAAATGTATTTTATCGTAACTGGAGTCAGTCCAACTTAGAATTTTTTAATCGGATCGGTAGATTTCGAGATTAAAGGGGGGAGGGCGAGTCCACCCCTCTTGCCATGAATTGCGGCCCAGGAGCATGACAGGAATCAACTTAAAATATTCAAAACAACGTAACCGTCATTGTAATGTATCTTGCAATACTTTTTTAAATGTAGTTTATTGTGATGGCAATAACGTGCGAAATTTCATTTATATAGTCGAGCTTTGTTAAAAAAGAGGGTGACAAAATATACTAAATTAAAATACTCTTTTTGGTAAATACTGACACGTCAGGACAACACATTGCGAGGTGGTGATACATTACCCAGCAATAAAAGTGTATTCGGTTCAAAAGTCAACCTGGATGACTGCTGGTAGTTGGGGTAGGAGTGGAGTCTTAAAATTCGGTCATATCTGAATTCAGCCTCAATCCAGAAGACTTTAATGATGTGATTAACACTGCAAATTATGCAGCCACATGAAGTTAAATTATGCAATGTCACATGCCGCCAAACCTGCTTCGCAGAGAGACCAGGACCTCTGTCTCAGAGGGCAGGTGCTCTAGCACTGAGTCACGCAATCCCACATTAGGAAACCCAACCGTTAGAACAACAGCGGGGTGATGAAATGCAGGAATTGGACAAATTTACACATCATTTACAAAGCTCCCGATCAACAAACGACCTCTCTTCTCTTCCACGGCCCTGTACGCCACTATAACCCGCGCCCCGGTGGGCCTCTGAGCCACCTTCGCCCTGGTGGGGGCGTTTGAATACCCCCTCGAACTCGGCCCCTATGCGGGATAGCGAAAAAACGCGAAGGCTGTTGGATAGCTAATACAAATTCATAAAGAAAATATATCGGTCACTTTTTGGCTCAGGTCAATAGGTCTCAGGTCAGAGTTAACACGCGCCCCGCTGGGGTCCCTTGCATGACGCGCCCCACTGGGGGGCGTTTTTCGCCCCCCCTCCGTATCTCATTCTCCAAGAAAGCTAAAGGAAAATTACGGGCGGCGTTCGAAAGCTCTTAACAAGACGAAGAGAATTTATAAGAAGTATTTTATGTTAGGCCAATATTGAGGTCAGCATAGGTCAAAGAATGTTCCATAGGCTTACAACAGAGCAGTGTACGTTTCCCTCTCTAGATCTGCCCTCAGGGAAGCTAGAGCAAATCTTTATGTATCATTGGATTCCTCTCATCGCGGCGAATCGAATGATGTATAAGTTGATCTTGCTAGGTCAAACAGTCAAAATGACCTGACCTCGACTTAGGTCAAGGTCACAGATGGACCTGGTATGGCAATGTTGCATATTAATCGACTCCCCGTGACAATATAAACACAATGCAAGCAAAATGGGAGCTTTATCTCATTTCAGTGAGAAGTAATTGGCAAAACAATCACTCTCTGCTCCCGTGACCTGATATGACCTTTGAGAGGTCAGATGCTGAAAAACTCAACCTTATGGTCAAGATCGTGGTAAGAATAAGACATTTTGAGGATTTTCAGCCTTATCTATCCTGTATTTCCTGAAAACGAGTCCATTCTATTTTTCACCATAGACTTAAAATGGGGTGACCAAAAAAATTGACCCGTCTTAGGTCACCAATATCAAAATTTCGAGATAGCATATTTGTAGACCCTTATGACCTTATAATATTGTGGAAGTTTCAAACTGATCGGTTTGCTAATGTTCCCTGGGCGCTGCTTCAAACTCGTAATTTTAGGTTTTGAGGTCGGGCCACTTGACCCTGAACAACTCCTTGACCTGAGATGACCTTCACTCAAAAATTTGGTCAGATGTTTAAAATTGATCCGGGATAAGGTACCGTAAGTTTCGTTGTTCTGGATCTCTTCGTTTTTGCGCTATCTGGGAAAAACCAGGAGGGGGCGAATTTCGCCCCCCACCGGGGCGCGTGTTAAGTAAGAATCATTTTGTAGGCGCCTCCCGCTTCCCCTTGTCACGGCAAATCGAATGATGTATGGTATGACCATACTAGGTCAAAAGACAAAAATGACCTGACCTCAGGTCAGTTCAAAGCCACTTTTTTAACAAGCAGTCAATATGCATACCAATCGACTCCCAATAGCAATCTTCTAAACGCAATGGTATGAGCATAAAGGCTGTATTATCATTTCATGCAAAGTTATTGACCTAAGTCTCAAAATTGCTTAAGTAACTCCAGATGACTTCTCAGAGGTCACAGGTAAAAAATTGCAACATGAACCTGGAAAGGGCCCAGGATACTTCGATTTGGAAAATATGAAGCTATTATCTGCTTCATCTACACAAATACAGTCCAATTTCAGTTTTACCATCATGGTTCGGCCATGGTCATGGTCCGTACTTGACCTTAGGTCATCGATATGAAAAATTCTGGAACACATTTTGTAGAACTCGGTAGGGCCACCACGTGTTATAAGTTTCAATCCGATAGATTCACCAATTTCTTACTTATGCCACCTTAAACATTCTTTGAGGTGAGGTCACTTGGCCTGCATCGGTGACCTGACCCAAGATGACCCAAACTTAAAATTTTGGGGAAAATTTCGGAATTAATCAAGAATAAAGTGCGCCCAGTACGGCGGCGCTTCGGGGCGCCGTTTTGTCGTCCCGCCGGAAAACCCGAGGGGGCGTTCAGACACCCCCACCGGGGCGCGGGATAAAACGTGTTACGGGGGCAGCGGGTGGGGAAGACGAGAGGGTGTCGATGCCATGACTAATATATCGGAGCGGAATTGCGTCAAAATCCTAAATGCCGTGGAAAAGCAGCAAACCGCAGTAAGTGAAATCTGCATTCAAGGCCACGGGGTTAGTCATCCAAAAAGGCAACTGTCGCCGATATTTCGGTTCAACCTCCGGTAGCTCCGGTGCCGCCCTGGTAGCTCAGTCGGTAGAGCGCTCGGCTCCTCCGGTCCGCTGCTTAGGAGCATACAGTGACAGTGCATGTGCAGACTTGGGATCGGTTCCCCTGAGACGCTCCAGCGCTCAATGTTTACCCGGCATAGGTCGGTTTGCCACTGACTGGTGAGAGGATGATGTGAGCGGGGTGGCCGTCCCTGTGCTTTGTGGGACGTTAAGCTTTGGCTTCTAAATTACCCTTCACTGTCGGAGTTCCTCGTTGGGGTGGAGAGGTCGCAGTCTCCGTGACAAGTCTATTGATGACTTTAGTGAGAAACCTATTCCTACTTCAAAAAACCGAACTGAGAACAACTTGGACAAACTTAATAAAATAGAAAACCTTTGCACTGAATACGGTCAGCGATGCCTACACCGACACGCACTAGAACATGGAGCTTGGTGATGACAATCGAACTAGATCTATCCGCGATGGCAGGGGGCGCAAGCCAACGAGAGTGAAAAAGATGAACAATAAAAGGGCCTCAGGTCTTCATCGGCAAATTTGGCATCGACAGTTCTGCCCTCATCACGTTTTCAAATCAACTTCAAAAACTTCGTCATCGGTGTTCTTCATACGCATGATGGCTACAGCGATGCTGGCACCGGCATGATCATCGTGATATTGCTTCATTTATTTTGAACATAAAATTCAAAGCAGCATGTTCTCTTAATTTTCGTGTATTTTATAGCCAACCAGTATTAAAGCCAAGACAGAACGGGTGAAGTCATCACCTAAACACCAAGCACCTAACGCACCAGCACCTAAAACTCACGAAAGCCCCTACACAAGGGCCATGTTTACGAGTGATTTCTCTGCAAAGGCAAAGAATAATAAAAAATTACTAATTTACATATCTCCAAAAGACAAATGAGACCAAAAAGTCTATGTGCTGTGTCTTCTTAACGACAAAACTACTTAAGTGGTTTACTCACAATAAGTTTCAGGAAAAATTCACAACCCTCGTTCAGAACGAGTCACACACCAGGGCAGAAGCCCAAATGTACACTGAGATTGATCAGGAATAGATGTTTGAAGCTGTGAGTTAGGGCACAGTTAGATGAAGACAGAGTAACGAAATTCATATTTCAATTTTGGTTCAGTTTATTCTTATTTAAAATTATGTTTTACAGGAGCTTTGCCCTATCCAAAACTTGATATGAAAACAGTTTCCGTGGAGAAAATTTACTTTTATAAAAACATATACCGCAAGCAATTCGAAAGGTGGATAACCTGCTGTAGAACTGTTTATGACAGGGGTGTGGATGTGTAACCCTTAGGGGATGCCTCAGCACTCCCAATGCTGTGCTGGGCACCCCCAATGGCGATTTGGGCACCCCCACCAAAAGGTGAAGCAAAGTCCTTAAAAAGTGCGAAATAGAGGAAATTATCACCAGATACCTGTTTCACAGCGCCAGGGTGCCATTCTGCATCTGACCTACAACTTATTTTATACAACCATATTTTATCAAACAATGAAAAGCCTCACATATAACGGACAATAAACATCGATGATGTTTCGAATTGGATTTTGTACCTTTGCACGATCCAGCACGGAGTAAAGCATTACGTGTTTCCCTCTTCTGGTATATTATCTGGTTGTACTTAGGCAGCCCTCCATATTAGTCCTTACTCTCTATAACTCGTCCGACGTTTAAGTTTTAGATTTACGAACGTCTCTCTCCTCCTTCCCTCGGTTACCTTGGGACTGGGCCCCAATCCTCTCCATTCAGCAGAAACCCATCGCGACACTCCCGACTTCAGCGAACTCGGCCGCCGGCTGGCCGGTGCTGACTGCCGTTGTCTCACCTGTACCGAAGAGCAGCCTCGGATAGTGCAGCAAATAATTAAGCCAATAGAGAGCAAAGTCTGGCTAGAAATGTTTAATAAATCGTAACACTCATTCATCTCCTGGTTCAGTTTAAAACACTATCAGTTTCATGAGCAAATTTGCGCTGAATTTTTCACGATACAAGTGAAGCGCCTCCACCAATCAGCGCCCGCCATTCGCCGGCAGCCGCGATTGCCTGCGGGGCACAGAGGTTACAGAGGTCACGCTGGGCGCCGCCGGCGCCAAGTTCAAGCCTCGGTGGGGAGGGGTAGCGGGCGGATTGTAATGCCTACATGTGTGGTGTTGAGAATGGTGGTCGCTGTGTCTGGTGTCAGACTGAGGAAGGGGTACCAGTGTAGGAGACATTCTGTGCACATGGGCAGATATATGTATGGGTTAGACGTTTAAGCAATGTGCAGTGCCGACAACGTCAAAAAAACTTGAGTGCGAGTTCATGAAATGAGTTGGGTATATGAGTATGCTTGGCAGACAAAATTGCAGCCACCAAAGTCGAGTCCATAGTATTTTTGGTATCAGAGTGCAGCATGCAGCTTTTCAAGACTTTTAAAATTGACACACTTATTAGTAATACATACACACTGTGTATGTGACATACACGCCTATCTGACTTTCCATGCGTATGCAACACTAGAAGTTTAAAATGCCAAAATGACAATTTGAGGCGGAGAGATAAGCAGTACTGATCGTGTAAACAAGGAGGGTCCAAGGCAAAGCTCAAAATGCCCGAGGGAATTAACATGATAAGAATGTATATTTTAATGGCATGAACATCACTGTATTCCTTTATCATGCGCCATTTCCGTACCAGTTACCACATCCTTTCGGTATCGCCGCCACTCAGCCTCCAGGCAGCCAGAAGCCACTGTGATTGTCCGACCTTCTATCTTTAGGCCTATAAAAATCGGTTTGTGTGCTATAATGATCCACTACTAATCTCCCGGGTTACCTTGCCGTTCCTAGTTAGTTATTGTTCATTATTATAGTTTATCATTTGTGAAAAGTTATGTACTCTTGTTAGATCAACAAGGTTTAACTCTCAGCATTCGCATCATGCCTAATTTGGTGGTGAATTCACAAGTAGTGTCAATCATTGAAAGGGCAAATCCTAGCGAAAGAAATTCATTTGCTGGTAGATATTGATTTTTTAGGCAAAAAAATTCCGTATTGACCGAAACGATACTAAAATTTTGATACGAGGATGGGAGAGAACAAGAATGAAACATCAAGCAACGTTAATTAAACTATTTCGAGCGGTGACAATTTTTCAAACGGCAATTTTCTTTTAGTATGTTCAAAATGTTTAAAATCGAACTGTGAAATCTTTATAGCACGGCGCATGTCAGTGGAAACGGTATACCGTTACTGAAGGGTCCGTATAGCTGAACGGTCTATAAATAAAGCAGTGGTGGGTTATTGCATGGTTTTTAATGAACAGTACCATGCAGGGCTGTAAACATTCACATAACTCTTTCGGGCTGTCCGGGGACCCGCGATGAAATATCGAGTTAGTGTTATAATACAGTTTAAACTTTATTATGCATCATTTTCACGATTCAAAAGGACTGTGTGGTGGCTAAAACAACGATAACATTATGTTATTTTCTTTCATGTGGTGGTCATTAAAATTTTCCTTCCCCAACTTTGGGCCCCCAATGATATTCACAAATCACCACCCGTGTCTAAAGCATTGTCTCTGAAGTTTTATTTCCACGACGGACACATGATTCGAACAAATTTATCCCGTCTTTCAAACGGCATAAAAACCACTACCCTTGACCAATGTAAATAGGTGCAGTGATTACAGCATTTGTTATTATTGGCTGGATAGTCTGGTAAACACCTTATTAAAGTCAAGCTCGATTATGTTTGACTTTAATTCAAAATCTATGCATCTCCGAAAACTAGACAAACCAGAGATTTATGCATGTTTGCTCTGGTGGAAAGTCGAGGATCGTTGCTCAGTGTTGTTGAAGTTGACACGACCCGGAAATGCGTCAGTGAACGTTTGGCCTTAGTTTCCTTGTTATCTAACTTCCCGGCGACTACCACTTGGACAGTCTGAGGCAACTTTGCTGTCGTGAGGGTCGGAATTCACTCTGATACAACATTCGCCCCCTTTCAACATTGGACTGACTCCACTGACTCCGAGTGCTCATGAATGACACCGCGAGTCACAGCACGGAGCGGAGAGGCGGCACAGTTGAGAACTCACGATAAAATAATTTGGAAAGGAACTATTCTGGACCATCTCCTGCATTCACATGTGCGAGCTTACACTTCGCCATCTGACCATGGCTATCGGTGTCTCCACCAGCTTCAAAAGATTTTTGGGACCCGTTCACTCCTCTCTTTCTAAGGTGGAAGAGATGGCACATGACGACGGCTCCAGAACAATGTCAGAAGTCAAGAGCTCATCGCAAATCCCTGAGAGGGTTCAAATGAGCCTGGGCATAGAGCAAAGACTGCGTTACAGGCTGTTGCAGGCAGTAAAGGTTGTTGACTCTCACTCGGGGGGGGTGTTTGAACAACCCCCTATCGATGACCTAGGGTCAGGCACGGACCATGACATCTCCATTGGAAATGCGTGGGAAAACAGGAATTGGGCTGTATTTGTGTAGATACAGCTGAGAATACCTTCGTGTTATTTAAATCGTAGTATCCTGGGCCCCTTTCCAGGTTCATATTTCAATTTTTGACCTGTGACCTCTGAGAGGTAATCTGGGTCTACTTAAGCAGTTTTCAGACTTGGGTCAATACATTTGCAGGACATGATGATACAGCTTTTATTTTGATATCACTACATTTGGATTGCAATTACGAGTTAATTAATATGAATATTGACTATGCCAGGTCGGAGTGACCTTGACCTGACCGGAGGTCAGCTCATTTTTGTGTTTTGACCTAACAGTCATATTATACATCATTCGATTCGCTGTGACGAGGGGAAGCGAATGGTGCCTAAAAAGTGATTCTAACTCAACACTGTCAGACGCTAGAGCCCAAAAGCACTACCCTAATATGAAACCTTCTTAGACCTGCCATGACCTCAATTGACGTGATGCAAAAAGTGCCCAATATAGTTCCTTCATGAATTTGTATGATATATCCACCAGCCTTCGCGTTTTTTGGCTATCCCACATAGGGGCCAAATTCGACGGGGTGTTCAGACACCCCCACCAGGGCGAAGATGGCTCGGAGGCTCCACCAGGGCGCGGGTTAACACGCGCATTGACGGGGGCGGGTACCCGCCCCCTCAGGTTTTTCGGAGATAGCAGAAAAACAGTGGCGCGCAGCGCCGTCGTACTGGTATACCTTTTCCCTCATCATTTTTGCAACTTCTGTGAAAATTTTAAGGATAGGTCATCTCAGGTCAGGTCACCAGTACAGGTCAAGTGACCCGACCTCAAAAAAGTTTAAGATAGCATAAGTCGGAGCAGGGTGAACTTATCCAACTGAAACTCATATCACATAATGGGCTCGCCAAGTTCTCTAAAATATGTTCCGGTATTTTTATATCGATGACCTAAGGTCAGGTACGAAGCATGACCTCTCCATTGGTAATACATGGGAAATATGGTTTTACTGAATAACTCAGTAACAAATGGTGATAGAGCGTTTATTTTAGCTTCATTAGACTTGGCTTGGCTTTGCGGTTCTAATGATATGCATTTTATCTCATTTGACCTGACCTGACCTCAGGTCAGGTCAAATCTTTGATTTGACCTAGCAAGGTCAAATCATATATCATTCGATTCGGCTTGCTAAGAGGATTCATAGGGTTCAAGTCGTTTTTGCTCTATCTTTACTTGTTCAGATGTAATGGCCGAAAAACTTAATTTACGTGTTATCCCTATGACGGAATGTTTTGACCTCTCGTGACCTTAAATGTGACCTGACAAAAATAGTTCAAATATTTTCGATGGAGAAGCGCATGGGCTACCCAACGCCGTTTACCGTTTTTGCTACCTACCGTGGTTCTCGAGATCTTAGGGGGCGGGTACCCGCCCCCTCGTCAATCGAAGGTGGTTAAAACCCCCGTCAATGCGCGTGTTAAAATACCCCTAGTTCAAACAGATGAAGTGCAGAGAAATGTATCACGCCAGGTGGCTCACAACAGGATCGAGTTGAACACCATGCAATCCAGACCAGACCCGCCTACCGCCTTCCCCGCGTATCACTGGCGGACGCAGAGGAGGCCATCCCCCTCCCCCCACCCACTCCCAAATGGCGAATTTTGGCCGATTAAAAAAAAACTTTGTTTTTACGATTTCTCCCGAGTTGCCCCTCCTGCGTCCGCCCCTGATCATCACAGGTTCCGCAGGCATCCATAAAAAGGCCACGAAATGACCTTTCGAACTATCCAGGCTCCGCCAAAATTTGGAACAATTTATGGCGCACTTCGAATATCTGAATCGTAAATTGCACTGGCCCTGTGTACCGGAACAGGGACAGCAGATATTCCTGTCACAATCACTATCGTACAAATGCAAAGAGATGGACCACTCGATCCCAGTGTTGGTCAGGCTACAACACCCAATGAAAAACAGCGTTGTAATCTTATCCGATAAGCTGGAAAGTCTGACGGATGAGGAGATATTGGAGATAAATGTGATGCGTTAAGGATGGATATATACGTGGAGGGTATGGATGAGGGTGTGGAGATAGGTGTGAATGCGAGGGAAATTAATAGCAGAGCGGAGTGAAGTCGGTCAACACAAACACCACCATGTTTGCGTTCCGGGACAGAAACCGCTAGAGGTCTGCGGGTAATTGATGCAATGGCGAGAGTAAGGGATCCGCTAGGGGGTTCAGCCCCCCCTCACCTCCATGTCATAGTGTCTTTAGTAAATGCATAACCAGAGGCTACTTTGAGGCAATGGCGGAGTACGTTCTATCCCTCAGCCACTCACCCAAATCAAATCCTGGATCCGCCACTGGGTGGAGGCGCGTGCCTGTTCGTAAATACATACCTGATCCCAGTCAAATCCTGCAGAGGAAAAGAACGTGAAGTGTTCGGTCCTGAGGCCTTTTTCAAATGACTGCATAGCAAGAGAGTCCAAGTGCGCTGGATGCAAGAGAGCCCACGAGGTTTGGTCCTAGATGTGGCCTACATTCATATCAGAACGGTAGAAAGTAAAGCACAAGTCTCGTATGGGACAACAGGACGCTGGAAAGCAGGTACTCAAAAAACCAAACTAAAACCTGCCAACTCGCCAACAATGTTTGTGACAAAGAGAAAAACGTGGAAGGGTGACGCTCAGTCGGCCAGTACGTTCTGTAAGATTTAAAAACACCCAGGGTGTCTGGCAAACAATCCCTTTTGACGCCAAACTTCAATATTTATGGTCACACAATGTTTGGTTTGAATTTTCGTTGGTGACACTGGGGATTTTTTTCGACCTCTGCAAACTCGGTCCCAGCTCATGTTGATGCCTAGCAGGCGCAGATGCCGCAGGCCGGTACTCTGCTGTGAGTCGCTCACCAAACCCGTTAAGGTATGCGCTTACTGAGGACAACTTGGATAATAATGTAGGCAAGGTCCCCTCTATGTCTCTCTATGTCACTCTCTCACTCTCTCACTCTCTCTGTCCCTCTGTCTCTCACTCTCACTCTCACTCTCATTCTCTCACTCTGTCACTCTGTCACTCTCACTCTCTCACTCTCTCACTCTCTCACTCTCTCACTCTTTTCTCTCTCACTCTCTCACTCTCTCACTCTCTCACTCTCTCACTCTCACGCTCACTCTTAGCCGTGTTTTAGCCCAGTGCAAGCAGTTCTTTTTCCCATAACCTTCATAACTGAACAGAAAGTTACTTTCCTTTATCTATGACATGTGTGGATCGAATGCGAAAACCAAAAGTCGCTGGACCAAAAGGTATGTAAAATGCAAGTAGCATGGCGCTATGTTTCCGGGAATTCATGAAATGTACTATTATGCCCATACTTGTTCTTGTCTATCATCTGGAGGGGTTTCAAGTTTATAGTGCGTAATAAAGCCCAGTGCGTTATATGGACACTTCTCGTACTCCTTTTGGAGTGGTGATTAACAGCACAGGTGGTAGCGGTAGCTAAAAATTTGTTAGCAGTAGCAGTTTTGAATTCTTGTGGGTCCGAGACTCACTAGTCGGCTACTGTTTGGTTTCGCTACGCTACTCCACCGTCATTTAAAAAGTCCACGATTAGCGGAGCGGCAGAGCAGTTAATTAAAATAGTGGACTGCCCGGCTCTGGAAACCCGGGCTCGCTTCCTCGCCTTAACACGCGCATTGACGGGGGGCCGGTACCCGCCCCCCCCTCGGGTCTTTCGGAGATAGCATAAAAACGGCGGCGCGCAGCGCCGCCAAACTTGGCATACCTGTTCCGACATCATTTTTACAACTTTTTAAGTTTAAGGTTAGGTCATCTCAGGTCAGGTCACCAGTACAGGTCAAGTGAGCTAACCTAAAAAAGTGTAAGATAACATAAGTCGGAACAGGGTGAACTTATCCGATTGAAACTCATATCACATAATGGCCTCACCGAGTTCTCTAAAACATGTTCCGGAATTTTTATATCGATGACCTAAGGTCAGGTATGAGCCATGACCTCTTCATTGGAAATACATGGGAAAAATGATTTTAACTGAATAACTCAGTAATGAATAGAGATAGAGCATTTATTTTAACTTCATTAGATTTGTCTCGTCATTGCGGTTCTAATGATATGCATTTTAATCAATTTGACCTTGACCTGACGTGAGGTCAGGTCAAATCCTTGATTTGACCTAGCAAGGTCATCTTATATATCATTCGATTCGGCTTGCTGCGAGGATTCATATAGTTGATGGGCTATCCAACACCGTTTACTGTTTTCCGCTACCTAGCGCGGTTCTCGAGATCTTAGGGGGCGGGTACCCACCCCCCCGTCAAGGCGAAAGTGGCTCAGACCCCCTTCAATGTGCGTGTTAAGTTGCTCCGTTTATGCTGGCAGTTTTTATGTACCGGCTCCCACAAAGGAGGGGAAGCCGTGTAACAGCATCCAGTCCTTTTTACAAAGTATATCCTCGGTACATAAATTTCAATCCCACCAGAGTCGTAGATTGATATATTTGGGGGTGCCCGGCATTCCCAATGGTGATTTGGGCACCCTCAAACAAAATGTGCAGCAAAGTCCTAATGAAGTCCTTAATGAATAGGAAATTTTCAAAAAATACGTGCTACAGTGTTATAACAACATTCTGCGTCTGACCTGCAACGTGATATTTTACCAAGCAACGGAAATCCTCATACATAATGGACAGTGACGGATCTAACCGGTAAGTTTGGTGGGCGAGCCAAAGTAAATAATAAACATCAGACAGTGAGAGTATGCCACAATTAAGCTAGGCAGTAGGTTTTGGGGGTAAGCCCAGGAGTCGATAAAAAAATAAAAAAACGTTGCAGGGTCAGACACGTGGCCACAAGCTGCTATTTTGCTATCCAAGGTCCAGAGTTTACACTTAAGTTGACTGGTCCTGTTTGAAGTTGAGAAATGAAGCACCAAAACATTTCTTATAAACTAAAAAGGAGGCGGGGCAAAAAGAAGGTCGACGGCTGGGGGGGGCAAAAACATAGTTTTGCGTCGAAGTTTTCCGTTTTGAAGGCGAAAAATACCTGTTTCGCCCCTCCTGGATCCGCCACTGATAATACAAAATTCGCAAAGAATGTATGCACATTGTACATACCTGCAAGTTAATAACTTATAGCATACTCCATACTTAAGCAGTGATGCAGTCCATAAGATACAGCAAAGTAGAAGTTATTCATAGCTGAATTACGTGCATATTTTTCACTACGCTATTCGTTCAGACATTGAAAAAGTATTTGAAATTAACACAAGGCGCAGCATCATGGGGACCTTTGGTCTGTGGTGCCAGGTGTTTTCAAACATTTGTACACATTTTGTAAATATTGTATGTATCAAAATATTACCTACTGTCCAATATTGATAATTTGGTAATAAACCAAAGTTCTGCATCGCAGTTTGTCTCGTACGATAAGGTTAGCTCTCTGGCACTGACTTTAAAATGACCAGGAACCTCATTTTCATAATAATTATAGTTTTGAGATGCTGCAGCTACTTTGGCTATTGGCGCCAATACCACTAGATGAGTCTCCCCGCTGGCTGGAGGCTATAACTGACTGCTGGATATATCATGCCTCCGCTGCCATTCTATATATATATATATATATATATATATATAGAATAGCTCCCTTCAAACCCCTATGGTGAAACACATAGGGGTTTGAAAATAAGATTAGCAGAACATAGGAGAGATTTTATACATAACAGACAGAGTAACGCATTAGTAGTACATAGCATGGATTGTAAACATTTACCGAACTGGGGAGGGGCAAAAATTGTAGCCAAAAATATAAGCAAAAGCACTAGGAAAATCGTAGAAGCTTCTTTCATTTTATCAAACAACTGTATCAGACAACGTATGGGTTTCATTAACTTAAGCACTCCGACAGCTAAATTCATTACAAGCTTATACCAGAGTTAATTGTTTTGAAATACTTAGGAATTATGGTACTATTTTATTCTGAAGTCGCGTTTTTATGGTATGAATGTGTGCACACTGTGGCCTCTGTGCTAATATTCGGAAAACCTTTTTTGCTGAAGGACTGTTGAAGAATTGTTCGCATGACATGATTGCCGAAATTCAAAGTTGATGTTTGAATATTCCTGTTTCGATTCATACTTGTATTGTGCTGCATACTGATGAAGTGAATACGAAACGCGTTTATGTGGTGCAATATAATGTTTTTATAAATTTAGTTTTTGAAATTCGCCTAAACATCATTGTAACTTATTATATATATATATATATATATATATATATATATATATATATATATATATATATATATATATATATATATATATATATATTATATTATATATATATATATATATAATAACATTTTATGCTATAGTAGTACGTTTCCTAAGCATATGCTCAGTGCCAAGCCAAATGAAACTTCGAAATTGCCTACAGAGCTGGGGTATAAGTTTCTATCTCTAGATGTGGAGTATCTCTTATTTTTCATATTAGGCAGTGCAGCATAGTTCCATGCATTTAAGGGAGTGTATTTTACAGTGTTTATATTACAATGGCTCCCTAAACGCAGTCGTAGTTGACAGTTTTCGGATTTAGGCGCCCTAAATGATTTTCGAAATTCCACGTTATTATGGTAGATCGATTGAGAGTGCCCTCATTACACACAAAAAATCCGTTGCCTGTAACTTTTGGATGTCACCATAGAATTTTAAATGTCGTGGTATGTCATATTAAAAGGCGAAATACGTTAAAACATCGAAAATGTTTTGAGACCTAAATCAGGTTTAGTGCCTGTTCACTATCCAACATGGAACAAAGCAGCACGTGCTTCCCTTTTCTGGTATTCATATTATCCGGTTTTACTTCGGCAGCGCTCTCATTACTTCACACTCGTTATAATTAGTCCGACGGTTAAGGTTTAGTTTGATGTACCTACGTATCTCTCCTCTCCCTCTGTCGGTTACCATCGGGCCGGGCCCCACTCCTTTTCACTCAGCAGAAACACACCTCGCGACTCTCCTGACTTCAGCGAACTCGGCCGCCGGCTAGCCAGTGCTGACTCTGCCGCTGTCTCGCCTGTACCGAAGAGCATCGGATGGTGTGGCAAATAATCAAGCCAATGTAGGGAGAAATGTGGCTGGGAATGCTTGAAAAAGATCATCAGAGGAAACCGCCATCCGCTGGATGCCGATTGCCCGCGGGGCACAGAGGTTAGAAAGGTCACGCCGCTGCCGCCGAGTTCAAGCCTCGGTTGGGAGGGGTCGCGTGGCGGATTATAAAACGTACGCGTGTTGTGTTGAGAATGGTGTTTGTTCTGCCAGCTGTTGGACTTACGGAGGACATGTAGGAGACATTCTGTGCACATGGGTGGATGTATGGGTTAGGTGTTTGTGCAGTGTGCCGTATCGATATCTCTGGAAAACATGAGTGTGAGTTACTTTTCATGTGTGTGCAACACTAGAAGTTTAAACTGATAAAATGGCTACTTGAGGTGGAGGTATAAGTAGCTCTGACCGTTCAAACAAGGAGAGCTCAGGGCAAATCACAGGATGCACGAGGCAATTGACGGAGTAGGTATGTATATTTTAATGGCATTAACATTGTATTCCTTAAGCGTGGGCCACTTCCCTATCTCATTCTTTCGATGCTGCCGCCACCCACCCGGCCTACAGGCAACCAGAAGCCACTGTAAACTGCTGTGTAACCATGATTGTCTGACTTTCTACTATGATGCACAAAAAACAGTTTGTATGCTGCAATACTCCGCTGTTATATCCCGGATGACCTTGCGTTCCTAGTTAGTTATTGTTTGTTAACGCCACTTGATTTTATATTATTTTCATTAGACTCAGGCGTTCAGCACTCAGCTTTCGAATTATACCTAAGCATTCGGAACTGGGGCAGTGAGTGACCTCACAAGTCATGTCAATTATTGCAAATGGTGAATATTAACACGCGCATTGACGCCCATCTGAGCCACATTCACCTTGACGGGGGGCGGGAACCCGCCCCCCTAAGATCTCGAGAACCGCGCTAGGTAACGAAAAACGGTAAACGGCGTTGGATAGCCCATCCACTTCTCCACCAAAAATATTTGAACCATTTTTTGTCAGGTAACATTTAAGGTCACTAGAGGTCAAAACATGCCGTCATAGGGATAACATGTAAATTAAGTTTCTCGGAAATTACATCTGAACAAGAAAAGATAGAGCAAAACGATTTGAACTGTATGAATCCTCGCAGCAAGCCGAATCGAATGATATATAATATGACCTTGCTAGGTGAAACCAAGGATTTGACCTGACCTGAGGTCAGGTCAAGGTCAAATTGGGAAAAATGCATATCATTAGAACTGCAATGACAAGGCAAATATAATGCAGTTAAAATAAACGCTCTATCTTTATTCATTACTAAGTTATTCAGTTAAAACCATTTTTCCCTTGTATTTCTAATGGAGAGGTCATAGCTCGTACCTGACCTTAGGTCATCGATATCAAAAATACCGGAATAAATTTTAGAGAACTCGGTGGGGGCCATTTTTATATGAGTTTCAACCAGATAAGTTTACCCTGTTCCAACTTATGCTATCTTAAACTTTTTTTGAGGTCAGGTCACTTAACCTGTACTGGTGACCTGATCTGAGATGACCTAACCTTAAAATTTTGACAAATGTTGTAAAATGATGAGGAAAGGTATGCCAAGTACGGCGGCGCTACGCACCGCCGTTTTTCTCCTATCTCCGAAAAGACCCGAGGGGGCGGGTACCCGCCCCTACCGTCAATGCGCGTGTTAACAAAATAAACATGTTTGGTATATTTTGATTTTTCAGTCCAGAAATTCTTATTGACCAAAACAATACAGCACACGCAAATTTTGGCACGAGGATGGGAGAGGACACTTATGAATATTAAGCAATGTTAGATAAATTATTGCGAGCGGCGTTAGCTTTTGAACGGCTAGGTTTTTAAAGCTGTTAACCAAAGGTCACGGTTTGCGAGGTTCTCTGTGCCTATAAATTCTGAACCAAACAAGATGCAATCATAAATTTGGTATCATGGTAATGTGCATGACCCAGTCATTCAAACAGTATGTAACACGGCCTTGAAAGGCTTTTTTGTTTAACCTTGACCTAAGGTCAAGGTCATAATGTGACCTTACAGGGTCATGCCGCATGGCATTTGAATCCTTAGATCAAGACGAACACACTGATGACTTCGTATTCTGGGACTCTGGTTCCCGAGGCGTAATAAATTTGCTAAACAGGGGCGTAGCCAGGGGGCGGCAGGGACAGCCCCCTCCCTCCACCCCTGAGAGCCCGAAGGCCCCTCCTGAGGACACGATTCTCTAACAAGCCGGGCACTTTTTACCCATCAGTGCACTTTTGGCGCTGTCGCAGGGGCCTTTTTTGGGGCGCCGCCCCCTACTTGAGTTAAATCTTGGCTACGCCCCTGTTTCTAAATGAGTCTAAATTTGACCCATTTTGGCCCACTGTAACGCCACTGGTCAACGGATACGCTTCAAACTCGGATCCAGATTGGAGGGGGTAAGGTGCTTCAAGTGCCTTACTCTCTTCCATTTTTTCGTATCACGTCCTGTTCACGAGATCGTAGGGGGTCCCATCACACCCCAGGCGGTGGTGTATGAAAAGAGCCCAGGCGGTGCCGGTTTAATGAACAGTACCATTTAAGGGTGCAAATGTATATCCCTTTGGAGCCCGGGGACCTGTAATGAAATATTCATTTAGTGTTAACCCGCGCCCCACCGGGGGTCCGGCGCCACCTTCGCCCCACCGGGGGCCATCGATGCCCCCCTCTAACTCCGAAAATATGGGCGTTAGCGCAAATCTGCAAAGTGCAATAGAAAGCTCGCGTGAATTCAGTAAGAAATTACTTCGCATGTTTTAGTGCTCAGGTCAATGGTTTGACCTCTAGAGGTCAAATTAGGTCAAGAACGGCTATTTTCACTCAAATATGCAATGATTAAGCAAACTGGGCATAACTCTTATGTCATTAGAGCTATTGAGGCCTGGTAAAGTACATTTGATAGCAAATTGCCAGTACTTTTTCCGCTATGTGGAACGTAAGGACCTTCCGCCAGTGGTTTGACCGCCAGAGGTCACCTCGTGACCTAATATGACCCGAGGTCACGAAAGGTCAAAAAGTGAGCTTGCCGTATATCAAATGAAAGCCAGTGACAAGACAAACACGATGGTGTTTGTTTCACCGCTCTAGTTCAATTAGGTCAAAAGTTATTGTCAAAATACTGTTTTTGACCTCTGGTGACCTTGGATGACCTTGGGAAAGTCAAAGGGCAAATATGACCCCTGGGATCCGTGAAAGGGTGTCCAAAAACGTTGTTCTGAGCAGTCTGAGTATTTGCAATCATTTTTGTGGCTTTTATATCATGAAATAGCTTTTCCCCATGCTTTGTCAATGGGAGAGGTCGCCTCGTGACCTGACCTCAGGGCACGAAATCGAAAAATCCCGGATATACACCTTGTAGACCCTGGAGGGGTCATGAAGTGTAGGAAGTTTCAAATCGATCGACTTTGAAATGTAGCTCTTACAGAGCTCTAAAGGTGAAGTGAGGTGACCTTGGTTGACCTCGTCCTGTGACCTGACCTTGGGTGACCCGGGGTAAAAATTTCAGGGACGATGGGAAAATGATGCAGTGAGAGGTAGAGCCCTCAACCGCGGTGCTGCGCCTCGTCGTTTTTTCTGCTATCCCGGAAAAACCTTAGGGGGGCCATCGATGGCCCCCCGGTGGGGCGAGGGTTAACACGCGCACTGACGGGGGCGGGTACACCCCCCGGGTTTGTCGGAGAAAGCAGAAAAACGGCGGCGCGTAGCGCCGCCGTACTTGGCATACCTTTTTCCTCGTCCTTTTTACAACTTCTGTGAAAATTTTAAGGTTAGGTCATCTCAGGTCAGGTCACCAGTACAGGTCAAGTGACCCGACCTCAAAAAAAATTAAGATAGCTAAGTCGGAGCAGGGTGAACTTATCCGATTGAAACTCATATCACATATTGGGCCCACCGAGTTCTCTAAAATATGTTCCGGTATTTTTGATATCGATGACCTAAGGTCAGGTACAAGGCATGACCTCTCCATTGGAAAAACATGGGAAAAATGTTATTTACTGTATAATTCAGTAACGGATAGTGATAATGTTAGCTGCATTAGACTCGCCTTGGCTTTGCGGTTCTAACGATATGCATTTTATATAATTTGACCTTGACCTGACCTCAGGTCAGGTCAAATCCTTGATTTGACCTAGCATGGTCAAATTATATATCATTCAATTCGGCTTGCTGAGAGGATTCATATAGTTCAAGTTGTTTTGCTCTATCTTTACTTGTTCAGATGTAATGGCCGAAAAAACTTAATTTACATGTTATCCCTATTACGGCATGTTTTGACCTCTCGTGACCTTAAATGTGACCTGACAAAAAAATGGTTAGAATATTTTCGATGGAGAAGTGGATGGGCTACCCAACGCCGTTTACCGTTTTTCGCTACCTACCGTGGTTCTCGAGATCTTAGGGGGCGGGTACCCGCCCCCTCGTCAAAGCGAAGGTGGCTCAGACCACCGTCAATGCGCGTGTTAAAATCTCCTTTAAATTTTATGGTTTATCATTTTCAGAATTCAAAAGGACTGTGTCATGGCTATAGCAAAAATGATTGTTGCTTTGTCCTTTCATATGGCGGTTATCCACTTTTTTCTTCAAATTTGGGCATCCCCCAATGATTTTTGGAAATCCACACCCCTGAATCTCACGCATGGTCAACGACTCCCACCTGAAAAGCTGTGTCCGGGCCTGTTGGACCCATCATTTCCCTAGCGCCACGCCGCTGTTTTCCTATCATTTGGGCAACGCCATGGAGTATCCAACATAACAGATAGAAGAGTGTTTACCTGTGTTAGGCCTGATCATCAGAAAACTGCATTACAAAAACACAAAGTCACTTATGTGGCGGATACATTATTGATTCAACCTCGTGACGGTGTACAAGTTCCATTGCTTTCCGCTAGGCAGCAGCAGCGTTTACCACTCCGTTTCCCGACAGGTGGCAGTGCTGCTGCCCGAGGACGTGAGCTACGAGTGCAGCGTGCGTAAGGTGGCGCCAGCGTTGCTGCTCGCCCTGCAGAGTCTGCAGGGCAGACGCCTGCTGCTGGGGAAGACTTACACCCTTCACCTGAGGGACACGCGGTGTTCCAGTATTTACGCCCCGGCGCACGCCGTCCAGGCCTACATCGACGACGGCGTCACCCTATTGCTGGGACCGGCGTGTGACTTTAGTCTCGGTCAGTACGTCGCTGCTCTGCTACACACAGAAGCTGATTGCCTTCGTTAGTTCTGGCGTAACAATGGAGCGAAAGGGGTCATAAGCGCTAGTTCCTATTCCGGCAGGGAAGTGAGTGGCAAGTGCTTTCAGCAACGCTTTCATTGAGTCCCTACATCGAATATTGTGCGAAGTGTTAAAAAGGTGGAGACAATTACGGGTGCACGGTTGTTCCTTCAATGTGGGACGACATTTGTTCCACCAGCCAATTTAGCGGCAGGTCATCACTGAGAAAGAGTATTCACCTGCTTCGCTTTGGACACCATTATTATAAATATATTTTTGCGGGCCCACAATCACAGTGACGTAATAAGATGACCTTCGTTCAAGATGAATATTGCTTGCAGTCTGACTTCAACAATTGTAGCCGCCATATTTCAAGGAACCAAGCACCTACTTTACCAGCAGGCGTTACTTGTCTAGGGTAGTTTCAAATTTTACAGTTAAGGCGTGTTTTGCTCTCTCTTTCTCTTTCTGTTTTTCTTTTTCTTTTTCTTTTTCTTTTTCTTTTCTTTTTCTTTTTCTTTTTCTTTTTCTTTTTCTTTCTCTTTCTCTTTCTCTTTTTCTTTCTTTCTTTCTCTCTCTCTCTCTCTCTCTCTCTCTCTCTCTCTCTCTCTCTCTCTCTCTCTCTCTCTCTCTCTCTCTCTCTCTCTCTCTCTCTCTCTCTCTCTCTCTCTCTCTCTCTCTCTCTCTCTCTCTCTCTCTCTCTCTCTCTCTCTCTCTCTCTCTCTCTCTCTCTCTCTCTCTCTCTCTCTCTCTCTCTCTCTCTCTCTCTCTCTCTCTCTCTCTCTCTCTCTCTCTCTCTCTCTCTCTCTCTCTCTCTCTCTCTCTCTCTCTCTCTCTCTCTCTCTCTCTCTCTCTCTCTCTCTCTCTCTCTCTCTCTCTCTCTCTCTCTCTCTCTCTCTCTCTCTCTCTCTCTCTCTCTCTCTCTCTCTCTCTCTCTCTCTCTCTCTCTCTCTCTCTCTCTCTCTCTCTCTCTCTCTTCTCTCTCTCTCTCTCTCTCTCTCTCTCTCTCTCTCTCTCTCTCTCTCTCTCTCTCTCTCTCTCTCTCTCTCTCTCTCTCTCTCTCTCTCTCTCTCTCTCTCTCTCTCTCTCTCTCTCTCTCTCTCTCTCTCTCTCTCTCTCTCTCTCTCTCTCTCTCTCTCTCTCCCTCTCTCTCTCTCTCTCTCTCTCTCTCTCTCTCTCTCTCTCTCTCTCTCTCTCTCTCTCTCTCTCTCTCTCTCTCTCTCTCTCTCTCTCTCTCTCTCTCTCTCTCTCTCCTCTCTCTCTCTCTCTCTCTCTCTCTCTCTCTCTCTCTCTCTCTCTCTCTCTCTCTCTCTCTCTCTCTCTCTCTCTCTCTCTCTCTCTCTCTCTCTCTCTCTCTCTCTCTCTCTCTCTCTCTCTCTCTCTCTCTCTCTCTCTCTCTCTCTCTCTCTCTCTCTCTCTCTCTCTCTCTCTCTCTCTCTCTCTCTCTCTCTCTCTCTCTCTCTCTCTCTCTCTCTCTCTCTCTCTCTCTCTCTCTCTCTCTCTCTCTCTCTCTCTCTCTCTCTCTCTCTCTCTCTCTCTCTCTCTCTCTCTCTCTCTCTCTCTCTCTCTCCCTCCTCTCTCCCTCCCTCCCTCCCTCCCTCCCTCCCTCCTCCCTCCCTCCTCCCTCCCTCCTCCCTCCCTCCCTCTCTCTCTCTCTCTCTCTCTCTCTCTCTCTCTCTCTCTCTCTCTCTCTCTCTCTCTCTCTCTCTCTCTCTCTCTCTCTCTCTCTCTCTCTCTCTCTCTCTCTCTCTCTCTCTCTCTCTCTCTCTCCTCCCTCTCTCTCTCTCTCTCTCTCTCTCTCTCTCTCTCTCTCTCTCCTCTCTCTCTCTCTCTCTCTCTCTCTCTCTCTCTCTCTCTCTCTCTCTCTCTCTCTCTCTCTCTCTCTCTCTCTCTCTCTCTCTCTCTCTCTCTCTCTCTCTCTCTCTCTCTCTCTCTCTCTCTCTCTCTCTCTCGCTCTCGCTCTCGCTCTTCAGTAGCATGCCAGGGCAAGGCCTTCAACAATGACTGAGGGTGCCCAAATTTTAAACAATATCAATAACCACAGTTTCAAAAGGAATAATATACTATTTGCTTCCTTCTTTTGGCGTGCATGCATTTGGGGTGCACCTATACTATTAACTTCCCTCTGTGCACAGGTCCTGAACCATGATACTTTTTCCAGGTCTTTACATACTGGCATCTTGCCAAGAAACAGAAGGCGTGACTTTTAAACGAGAACAAATACTCGCGCCTGGCCATCCATAGAACAAGCATATCGTTATGAACTTTGAGACATTCTGATTACAAAAATGCGGCTCTATTTGGTCCCAGCAGCACAGTGAGGGTCATTTAATACCGATATATTTTGCACATAAAAAGATCCAACACAAATAACATTCCCTTAGTCTGGCAAAAGCGACACCATCAGGATCAGCTGGGGAAAGTACACCAAGTAATTGGCGATTGTGACCTCTTTTACATTGGTGAAATCATTAGGCCGGCATCGGACGACCGAAAAAAGCTATGACGGTTTTGTGGAATGCATACTCTATCGATAGTCAACGGTTGAGGCTATG